>QRDG01000405.1:169860-538174 GCA_012064385.1 Puccinellia tenuiflora
AGCCGGATAGGTGACAAGGCCTTGCCTCTATACAAACTCTTGAAGAAGTCCGACAATTTCGTATGGACTGAAGAAGCAGAGGCCGCCTTAAAACCAGTTGAAGTACACATTGTCACATGCTCCAATCTTGGCGGCTCCAAAAGAACGGGAACCGCTCCTGCTATACATGTCGGCCACCAATTTAGTAATAGTGCCATCATTGTAGTTGAATGTCTCGAGAAGGGAAGCAATGGCCGGATCAGCGTCCCGTCTACCAGAAGTTGTCTTATGGCGTCTTTTTTACCACCAGAAAGCTCCGACATTACTTCCACGATCACACAGTTACAATTGTTAGTAAGGCTCCTCCCAAGGACATATCAGTTATGCGACACCATGGGCCGAGTCGCAAAATGGGGCTTCAAGTTAGCAGCATTGGACATCTAGTACAAACCAAGGACCGCCATCAAATCTCATGTATTAGCCAACTTCATCACAGACTGGACAGAAGCGATGGAAATCACACCTTTTCCAGATTCTCAGTATTGGATAATGCACTTCGACGGCTCCAAGATGAAGAAGGCTCGGGGGCTGGCGTAGTGTTGAAGTCGCCTAAGGGTGACAAACTCAGCTACGTCCTCCAGATTCACTTCAACGCCACCAAAAAACATTGCAGAGTACGAGGCTCTTCTTCACGGCTTACATATGGCGAAGGAGCTAGGCGTCCACGGATCCTCTACTATGGTGATTCCGACCTTGTTGTCTAGCAATTGGACGGAAATGGGAAACAGAGAGTCTGACAATGGAGGAGTACATGCACACGATCAACGAGTTCGGCAGTTGTTTTGCCGGCTTGGAAGTCCGACACATCTCCCTTGAAGACAACGATTGCAGTAGACGCTCTGGCCAGGATAGGCTCAAAGCAAGAGGCAGTGCCACCAGACGTGTTCTTTCACCACCTACACAAGCCATCAATCAAAGGAGGCGACGAAGATTACCCTCTGTCGGCTGAATCTGTAGCGATCTTTTTGGTGACACCTGTTGGACTACAACGTACCTAAATTTCATGCTGAAGAAGGAGTTTCCGGAAGATGATGAAGTTCTAAGCCGTCAGATTGAACGACGAGCAAAGGCGTACACAGTGATCGATGGCCAGCTTTACAAGCGTAGCATCTCAGGCATCTTTCAGCGATGCGTTTCACCGGCAGAAGGATGGGAAATCCTCCAAGAGATACACTCCGGCGAGTGCGGTCACCTTGTGGCGGCTAAGGTGTTAGTCGCCAAAAGCGTTTCGACACGGTTTCTTCTAGCTAACAGCTAAGGTAGATGCCGCCAACATCGTCAAGACTTATGAAGGCTATCAACGCTACGCTAAACAGGCTCACTTACCGGCTCAGGAGCTCAGAACGATCCCCTTAACTTGGCCATTCACGGTCTGGGGGCTTGACATGGTGGGACCCTTCAAGACGACAAGAGGAGGATTAACTCATCTGCTGGTGGCGATCCACAAATTCACAAAGTGGTTGGAAGCAAAACCCATCAAGAAACTTGATGGAGCTATAGCTACCAAGTTCATCGTCGAGATAACAACTCGGTTCAGCATACCGCACAGTATTATCACCGACAATGGCACGAACTTTGCCGTCGGTGAGCTGTCAAAGTATTGCAGCCGATCGAAAATCCAGCTCGACGTGGCATCGGTGGCACATCCACAATCCAACGGACAAGTAGAGCGCACTAACGGCATTATTCTGCAAGGCATCAAGCCAAGGCTTGAAACTCCTTTGCATCGAGCTGCCGACACCTGGTTTGAAGAATTGCTGGCCCTCTTGTGGAGTATTCGCACTACCACAAACAGATCGACCGGCTTCACCCCGTTTTTTCTTGTATATGGAACGGAAGTAGTGTTACCAACCAACATGATCCACGATTCTCCTCGAGTCGCAGGCTAAGTCGAAGAAGATGCAGAAGAAGCACGTCAAGACGGCTTAGACATCCTCGAAGAAGAAAGAGAGCTTGCTCTCCAAAGATCCGCCATTTACCAGCAGGGTCTGCGTTGCTATCACAGCCGTAGAGTGCATAATCGATATTTTCGATAAGGCGATTCAGTCCTCTGGCTTGTTCAAAGCTGGCAGCACAAACTATCTCCCCCATGGGAAGGACCTTTCGTTATCAGCAAAGCACTGAAAAATGGGTCATATTACCTCCTGGACTTAAGGGGTATGAAGAGAGATCCCAGGAAAAAAGGTCACTAGAGGAAGCGGCACGTAGATGATGACTTAGACGAGACTAAACGTCCCTGGAATATTGCTCATCTACATAAGTTTTACACTTAGAAAATTCTATTGTAACCATATCAATGTAATATGGAAATAAAAATTGGCTCCTCTCATGTGATTTCGAGAATCTGTACCATCTTTATTTCCTAATGATCATGTTTCTGTCAAATGTTTACCTGAAGTTGCTTGTGTTGCTAGTTGGTAAACCTTTCTTTGTTTTGTTATTCTGCCTTAAAGTGATGAAAACAAAGTTTTTGCCTATGAAGTATTCCTCTGATAGCTTTTTGCGCTGGGTTGCTTCAAAGTGTTTCTGAGTTTAAATAGTTTGGTTTTTTATACCCTGTTGCTCAGCAAGTTGTTCTCGCAATAGGTTTGCCGGCACCCAAAAAGCTAAGGTCTCAAAGCCAGAAAAACTTATGGCATAAAAATTGCAAATTGCATCTAATGTTGACTTAAATATTAAGCACTGAACTTCGAAACACTTAGCTGTTCCACAAACATATTGCATATAATTGTTTGGATGGCTTAACAGCATAAGTTAAAATTTCTTCACAGGAAGGCCGGCTCTTGGAGCGAATTCAGCTCAAGCACTCTTCTCCATCTCCTCGCCTTCGTCATCAGACTGGACGGGAGTAGGAGGACACGACATTTCCTTGAAAGTGGTGGTGAGGGAGACCATCTTGGCAACCTTGCTGGCATACCCGCAGACGGAGTGGAGAATCGCCTTCCGGTCCTTCTCCTCCAAAGGAGTGCCATCTTCTTTTTCAAGAGGAAAGCCGGATGCGATGCGCCAAGCCTCTGCTTCCGGGTAATGTGCGATCATCAGGCCAAGCGCCGTCTTCGCGCCTCCCCGGATGCTAGAACAGAGCCTTTCTTCAAGTGTGTAAGTTGCTTGGTCCAGGTCATCCGGCAGGCTTGCGAGGTCGGCAAGAGGCTTAGAGTTGCTGAGAAAGTACTTTGCCATGAAGGCTCTACTCGAAGACTAGGATCCTTGGGAGCAATCCCTCACCTTCAAAATCTAGTCAAGCCGGTTATCCGCTGTCAGCTCATGGCCATAACCCACTGGAGCTGGCAAAGCAACGAACAAATTTGTGTCAGTCTAATTGCCCTTGGCAAAAAACATGAGTATAGGGTCTTTTAAGTAAGACTTACTCAGCAGCTGGGAATCTATCGCCTCAGATTCCTCGACTCGCTTGTCGAGCCGGTCCTGGACTTCACAGAGAGCATCGGTTTTGCTCAACTTCTCCGTCTCCAGGGCCTCCTCGGCTTTGAGCAGATTCTCCTTGACCGACTTAAGCTCCTTCGCCATAGATTCATTGCACCTGTTGAGTTTGACATTCTCGTCGCGGACCCGGTCAAGGTTGCCCAAATTATCAGCAACCTCCTTGGCCTTATTGATGGCATCTACGACACAAATAAAAATGTCAGTAGTGCGAAAGCCGGAAGCAAAAGGTCTTAAAAGTATTTGCAAGTCATACCTTGTTATATGATGCCATCATCCTCGAAGCCGGTGATGATGGCATCCCTGTTCGCCAGCTCAGTCTCCAGTCGGCATATCTCCTTATTCCTCGCACCCAAAGAGTTGATTGTTTCAGCACCAATGCGACGGTGAAACTGCGTAAGGAGGTGCTAGAGCTATAAGCTAAATTGAAGATTGGGTTGGCTTGGGAAAAGTCAATTCTAATCATCGGGCGATAGTGTAATCCTACTCCTAAGCACTAAGCCAACTTAGCAGAAGACGCCTTATTGCTGGAGGACTAGGATAATCAAATCTAGTTGCGCTTTGGCTTGGACCACCATGTCGTGTTGCAAAGAATTGAACCCAGCATAGTGCTCGGGGGCTACTGGGCCAGTCAAGTACCTGATAATGCTCACGGAGGATGGAGATGCCGACTTCAAAAGTCTCGACGAAGTAATTATGCCGATCTTCCAGGATGTCGATGACATCATATGTGTCATAGGCTAGGGTTTTGCCCGGCTCGTCGTCCCGAAGAGTGGTTCCCTTCTTTCGGGTTAAACAGGGAGCCAACATAAACCGGTTCAGGAAGTCCGGCTTAATATGGCCGTCTTCATCAAAATCCTCTTCCTTGATTGGAGAGTACCTCGATCATGTGGGTCCCACGATTGACGTGGGTCCCACGAACTTTCTATGGCGCATTGGTGGTGGTGCGCCACAAAATGCATGATTTCAGTGGCGCACGGGCCAGTTATGCGCCACAGAAAGGCTCAAATTTCTGTGGCGCACCGGTCTCCGTGCGCCACTGAATATATTCTGTGGCGCACCGCATAAGGGTGTGCCACAGAATCACCTTCCACCTATAACCTATTCCCTACTAGTGTATTGCGGATCTCCAGATCCCGCTGTTGATTATTGATTGGAGAGTATCTCGATCATGTCCACATTATTCACGAACAGTAGGGTGACACACTTAAGGTTCATTGACGCTTTTTGAGAGGATACGGAACGCTGAAGAAAATATTGGACAACACCGAAATTGTTTCGGTATATCAGAATAGTTCAAGGGGGTAAGTATTAATGTTCGTTGATTAAAAGAATCAACAAATATTAAATCAAAAATAAAAGAATTCAAATATTAAATCGCAAATAAAAGAATTAAAAATGTTTTATTCATTTATTGGAGAAAAGCTCTTGGGAATTATGAGTGGAAGTTTCTATTAAATTAAGAGGAAGTTTCAAGTGAGTTAAAATGGAGTTACCACTCACATTAAGAAGGAAAAAATGGGGGCACCTCAATTGGCTGCCGCACCACCATGGGGCTGCTGGTTTCTATGTAACGAACCCATCAATATTACCTCTCTGGCTGCTGGTTTCATCTCAGCTTCGTTTTGCCATGTTCATCGCTCTATTAATGGTGCAGCACATACTCTTGCTAGAACCTGTGATAGCTCAGGTTTTATTGTTGATTATGCCCCGGATTGCATCCGGGGAACTCTTTGTATTGATGTTGAGTAATCAATAAAGTGCTGTTTACCCTCCAAAAAAAAAAAAAAAAAAAACAGAGGGAGCCAACTCGGTTCTCCGCGACGGCAAAGTTGCGCCAAGAATAAATCAACCGTCCAGATAGCACGAACCAAATAAACTCCTTGGGCTTGCACCTGGCATGATAGTGGGTCCTAATTAGGTTCTAACGGTTGGCTAGGTTAATCAACCGACGAGGCCATGCAATCAGGGCAAGGGTCTGACGGGCTATCTAAGCTTTAGCTCACCCTGGGCAAAGAACCACAACACACGCTAATTATGTACTGAACGCCTGCCACGATGCTCCAGGAAAGGCGGAGTCAGTTACAGAAAGAAACCTTTAGCGACCTTAGGCAACAAAGCTGGAGCTAGATTACAAGTTTGCAGCGGGAAGAATTGCAGAAGAGGCGAGAGACAATTTAGCAAGGATGATTAATTCCTATTCCTTGTCACTCAATCATGTCGTACTACGATTCCATGCAAGCCAATTTAGAGGAGAATGACAAACTTTATAGTAATAAAATTAGGTAGAAGTGATCGTTGGATACGCTAGTTAATACGACCAGAATAAATAAGAAGCTTTACAACGAGCTAGGAATCAATACATTGACTTCATGGAACATCAACGGTGGAACTCACGAGGCCCCAGGCCTATGCATTTCTCTCTCTTCTTTCCTGGTCCTTTTCATTCTTAGCTTGGATGAAGGCATGCCTAGACTTGCTCGACATTCCCCTTGCTCTCGTCGCCGGCGTCGTTCTCCTTCTTTGCATGCGGCGGCTCGACAGGGCAGTGTGTGTTGAGCTCGACGGCACCAAGCTTGGTCATGTTGACGACGTGGTCGTCTGACACCGGGGTGTCCACCTCCTTGGGCGCGGGCGTGGCGTCCCGGTAGAGGGCGTACAGACCCATCTGGATCACACCGAAGGCGAACCCAAGAATGTTGGGCAGCTGAAGATTATCATCAACATTAGTTAGTATTGATCGTCTGTTCACACAGTTGAGATTTGAACAGAATTTGTTTGTGTTGCTTACGGCGACGTATTTGTCTTTGATGAGGAGGCCGTAGAGGAACCAGACGACGGCGCTAAGGGTGAGGGAGAGGGAGAGAGAGAAGGGCATGAACTCCACGCTGCGAGTGCGCACCACAAGACGCTGCACGAAAGGAAGCACTTGTAAGAGATTCACCCGATCGATCGGTGCTGTGACAATTGATGCACATTAACATTGCGAGGAGGCTCACGATGACGCTGAGGGGCGCGACGAAGACGCTGACGGAGAAGCCTACGCAGACCCAGCCGAGCATGACGACGCGCTTCTCGCCCTCCGATAGGAGCAGGGTGAGGAGAAGGATGAGGCCGAACACGCCCACGTTCAGGAGCAGCAGGATCTTGGCCGTGAATAGCTGCACGTACGCGCGCATTTTCATTTTGATGCATTGTCAGGTCACGGCGATCGATGAGGGAGATCCATGCTGTGATCGATGGATCGATGTATGTGTGTGTCTCTTGTGGTGGGTACCTTGGCCTGTTTGGGCGCGTAGGTGAGGTAGACGACTATGTAGATGGTCTCGATGACGCAGCCGGCGGAGTTGATGGTGATGAGGAGGCACTCGTCGGACTTGAGCAGCGCGTAGTAGATCCACAGCATCGCGCTGAAGAGCGCCACCACGTATGGCACCGACTGGAAACCCTGCGTCGACTTGTTCTTGTAGATCCGGTAGAACGTCGGACTGCATGCCATGCACCATTAATTCAGGGAACAACAAGCTAGAGGGAAAAACACGTAAACGGGGCGTGTTGAGTGTGCTCGATCGAGAGGCTTACAGTGGGGCTAGATAGGTCATGAAGGAGATGACGTTTCCTGCCGGGACGATACAAATTAAGTGTTAGCCAGCGAGCCAGAACAACGATGGAGCCACGTACGTTACACAATCCCCTGCTAGCCAGCTTTCAATAATGGCTAGCCGGCCGGGGGACCTTTAACTTGTGTGCGTGAGGCCGGTGAGGTGTCACGCTACACCTTAAGCAAAGGCATATGTTGGAGCCCTTTAGCTTACATTTTTCTCTCCCTTTTCGGTTGTCATTACGATGCATGTATATCTCCTCCAAATCCCAATGATGATGGAGATATACTTTAGCCTCTTTTACTTTACACAAAATATTATTATATTAATGGCCGATCGAGCGAGTAGCACTGATATCGAGGGGAAATACAGAACAGGAACGATAACTATGGTGCAACCAGAGAAGCATGTGATAATTGTTTCGGCTACAATTATATTACGTACCTCATATGGTGCATATATATGTACATATATAGCTAGCAAGATGATCAGAATAGCGAAACAAGTATAGGTAGCACCCATGCGTGAGTATCTTAACACAGACTATTAGCTTTTGGCAAACCTTACTTACCAACGAAGAAAAAACAAGGGAGACCAATAAGATTAAAAGATAGAACCAGATTAATTTGAGAAGCATGTCTTGAGATAGACAGCAATATATACCTAGGAGGCCAAAGGCAAAGGCCCACGGGTGCTGAAGAGAGAGGCCACCCATTGCAAGATCTTAATTAGCTTTTGGATTTGAGATGAGTTGATGAGGAGAATAATGAAATATAGTTCTACCAAGCCAGCTTGGGTTAAAGAAAAAAAGTGCTCCCTTGTATAGTTCAATAAGAAGACAGCACAGAGCTAGTTGCGTTGGTTGCTGCGGAGCTTGAACAGAGCTTGAGCTTGGGATGGGTTTATATAGGGAGGAGGAAGATCGGAGACCAAAAAGCTACCACATGCCTTATGGTGCGTGACTCCAAATAGCACACACAAACTATTCCTGATCAATCAGGGTGGATTATACAAAGGACAAGATAATCATCACCATGGATCGATGCATGACACCAAGTGGCTATCTCCGGCACGCCTTTTCTCTCGCAATTCCTTCCTCAGTGCAAGGATTTATTAGGAAAATTGTACTACACTCCAAGTTGTCCTAGGTAAGGTAAGGTACGCCGTACTCGAAACTTTCGTTCTTGGATTAGCCATACACTTCACATGTTTCTAGCGATTCACATGGCATCATCAAATGATACAAGTCATGGATAAGAATCCACTAGAACGTCCTTGTTGACGATTCTTTACTGCGACATCATCTAGGGTTCCTCGAATAATGCGTGATATATAAAGCTACCTGGCGAATAGGAATAGTTTCGAGTTTCTGGTCTGTTTTCTTTTGAGAATCAAACCTCTAATGGGTTTTTGCTACGAGGAGAAGGGAATGGCCATGTTGACTCTGCTGTGCCTCAATGGAACACATAAGTTTGTTTCCCAACTGACCATTCATGCATCTGACAACAGTCTGTAACTCTCCTGTAATGAAATGCCGAGTACAACTCGCTGACGATAGTTGGACAAGCTAGCCCATGTCAACATGTTTTTTCCACCATTTCCGTGTTTGGGAGTTTCAGCAGCTGGACTGTCCTTTCTTCTATTCCTTCGTCTCAAAAACTTATTGGCACCATATATAACGGCTTGCTTATCTCATGCATGGTTTATGAATACTCTCACTATAGGTTCGCTTGAAAATGTAATGGGGTACTACTATCTACTCTCCATGTTTATAAATATAAGATGTTTTAACCTTTTTCTAAATTCACAGATAACTACATGTATCTAACTAGATATACTTTACTGTGTAGGTTCACTCATTTTACCCCGCATCTAGTAAGAATGTGAAGTATCTAAAACATCTTATATTTAGAAACAGAGGGAGTATGTTCCATAATACTCTTTTTTAGCAAACTGAAATATAACTTGCTAAAATGTCTTATACTGTGGAATGGAGAGAGTAATATGTAATGTTAAGAGTTATCACACGGTTACTTCCATAGTCTCGCATATGCATGAATGGCCCCAAAGAAAAGCGTGTGAGGCACAAGCTAGCTGAATCTCAACACATACCTAGTGACGTACCAGCCGTAGTGCGGATCCGTTACAAGTACGTGCGCACACGTTAGTGCCCTTTGCTTGCTTCTTGTGTTAATAATCCTAGATCTTGGACTTTGCCTCTCCTGTATTTAGGGATTGAAGCGAAAAAATCGTGTGCCTTTTCCTGCAACCTTTTTCCGGGTTCAATGCTGCCTACATTTGTATTTAACAGAAAAAAAATTAATTCATGAAGGTGTTTAACGTACGCAAGAAGGATGCCGCAAGCCAAGCTTTGAGGGTTTCACTGACTTTGACCATTGTTCGATAGATCGATACAATTTAATTATTACTAGGACATATGCCCGTTCGTTGCAACGAGTGACAAAATATCTGCAAAACCGGCAGTTTCAATGTCGACTGCACGTTATGAAGTGTGCCAATAGCGCTAGTAGAAAAGAGGGTTTTTGTCCAGGCCGCTACGGAGCATTAGTCCCGGTCAGGACACGAACTGGGACTAACGTTGGCATTAGTCCCGGTTCGAGCGGCTCGGACGCCGCATGGGGCTCGAGAGGCTTTCGTCCCGGTTCGTAGGGACCCTTTAGTCCCGGTTCGTGACACGAAGCGGGACTAAATGTTTGCGGCCGGCAGCCGCCGAGGTGGGGACAGGGCGAGAACCTTTAGTCCCGGTTCGTATTAGAAACCGGGACTAAAGGCATGTTCTCACTATATCATCTTCTTGCTGCCGAGGAGCTCGAGTTCATCACCATTTTTCTCCTCTACCTCCTCCCCGAGCTCAAATTCATCCACATTTTTTTCCACCATTTGTCAAGATTAAGGGTGCCCCATCTATCCAAGGGTTCTAATATGTTAGAAACTTCATCCTTCCGGAGCTCGAGTTCATCCCCATTGCTAGTTTTGCTCCTCATTTCATTGGTATTGCTAGCTAGGTGTTTGATGAAATGCCTAAGTTAGTTTATCTCAAATTTTAGGTTAGTTGTGTAATGCACATTGCTAGTTTATTTGTTTTATATGCAATTTGAGTTTAAATTAAAGTATGATTTGTTGGTTTTAGTGCCGTCCCGTTCCTGTCCTTGTCCTCACCGACGTCGATCGCCCGCGCCGCCCCGTCGCCGACACCACCTTGGTGAGCCTCTTGTTCTTATTAAAAAATAACAAATTTTTATTTATATGATTTACATAGTTACTTGTATAATTTTTTTTACTTGTATGATTGTTTGTTATATGTATAGTGCCATGGTTTTGATATCCGTCCCCGTCGGCCCTCGTCCGGTCTATGATTTGGATGTGTTATATTATCTTTTATAACTATTTTTTTAATTTCGTGTTTATAACAATTGTGCCGACCAACACTTGACATAGATATTTTTATCTAGGACATATATGAACCGGAAATTCCAACCGACCCTCTTGTCGAGAAGTTAAATTTAGTTGAAAAAGAAAACGATGATTTGAAAGAAAAATTGAAAAAAATTGAAGAAGAGAAGATGAAATCGGAGTTGTATCTTGCCGATGTCGTCGATGATCACAAGATCAAGATGGATGCAATGCGTTTGAAGATTAGAAAGATTAGAAATTATGCCATTAATAAAGAGGTGTAACATCCCCAAAAATGCGTCCCTGATTTTAGTGATGTTTTCTCACGCCTGAAAAACTTTTTCCATTTTGTCAAAATATTTTCTTCAAACCTGTTGCTCCTTGATTTGACTTTGGTTTCGCCCTCTGGGAAATTTCCGAATAATCCTCAAACCTTGTCAACCTCCACCATATTTCCATGCCTCTGTTTTGCCTCTCAAACATTTTCCCATTTGGAAATTCTAAAACCCCTCCCATCTATCCCACCAAAAGCCACCATCCCAATTATAGCTTGAAATAAATTCTACCAAACTACCATATGGTTCCCTCATACATATACATCCCTCCCATGCAAAAATATTCCATAGTCCCATGCAATATCTCCAAGTTTATTCATATTTCCTATTATGCCATTTTCAGTCCAAAAATTATTTGGACACCTTTCACTCATCCAAAAATTCTGAAATTTTGGTGAGGTGCATGATTTAACCTCCTGAACATTTCACTCCATTGGCCCAACCTCATTTGAGCAAGATTTGAGGTACTTCCTTTGTAATGCCTTTTCATGCCTATTTGCAATTTTCAAAGCAACCCCTAGCTACAAAAATCATTTTGCATTGACACTTTTCCAGATTGACAACCTCCCGTACATAACCTCATATCCCCAATATCAGAGCAATATCATTTGAGGAAGCACACTTGGCATGCCCATGCCATTAGGGCATTTTTGGACACCGAATTGTTTGACCACTCTCCATGTACCCAATTGAGCTCAAACTTCACCAACATCCTACATACACCTATCCTAGCCTACTGTGAATTTGGGGATTTTTCTGAGATGGGGAAGACCTCTGTCATTTCATCGAACACCTGATGCAACCCTGGTTTTCTGAAAATCTTATACATAAAAGTTTGTCGCCTTTGAGTGATTCTGGTTTTGTTGTGTTGGTCTCGTCGTTACGAACCCAGTGGTGCGACCCGTTTTCCATTTCATGCCCCGAGTCAACGGGAACGCGACGATGTCGCTCGCGTCGCGCTCCGAACGTCCCGATCGCGCGCTTTGGCATGACCTAAACTTGCTTAGCCCTAAACCCTGCCTAATCTCCCGCACAGTAGCTTCCCTGTAGATCCCTGTTCGTCCAGCTCGACGTTCCTATCCGGCTCTCGTTCCTAACCCTAGTTGAGTCACCGACACTTCACCGTGGTAAAGACCCAACCCCTGGTCACCACCCTGGATAAAAACCAGAAATGGCAGCTCCCCTGAACCCTGTACCCCATTTCCCCCCCCTGCACTCCACTCTCCCCTCCCCCTCCTACCCTTGCTGGCCACTGTCCAAGCCCCAGCTCGTCCTCAGGAGGAAGATCGAGACCATGGCTGCCGTGGCCGCGAGCTCGGAGCTCTGGCTCCCGAGGCCATCCCCTAGCCCAGCTCCTGCCACCGTCCGCAGCCGCCGAGCCACCTGCCGCCACCGTCATCGGTCTCCGCCCACGCCTCCATCCTCGCACCGTCGTCTTCCCGCCGTGGACCACCACCGCGGCGCCATCCTCGTCATCCCACTCCGCGCCCCCATCCGCGCCGTGCTGAGAGCACCAAGCCGCCACCGACCTCGCCCGGCTCCGCCGGCCAGCCCCCCCCCCCCCCGTCGCCGGCGGCCCTCTCCCAGCCCTCGCCGCCGACCTCATCCGACCCACCGGACCACCGCCTCGGCCGCTCGGTCGTCGGCGCGGTGCGCTCCCGTGCGTGCCCCGTCGCGGGCTCGGCCGACGGCTCCCGCAGCCCGGCGACCCGGGCCTCTCCTCGGCGGGCGCGGTGTAGCCCGGCGTGGCCGCCCGCGTCGCCGACGTCCCCGCCGGCCTGCCGGTCGCCGGCGTCGACCATCCCCGGTTCCTCCCGTACGGGAGCCAGGGAGAAGAGCTCCAGCGAAGACGTACTCCCCGCTTTACGTTTTCTGGAGGAGGAAACGTATTTGCTGAGGATGCACGATCCAGCCCAGCCCAGTCAGATTCGGCCCGTTCAGTTTTTTTTTCCGAAGTGAGCAGCAGATAACTATCTGTCGCCTGTCCATAACTTTTGATCCGTAGCTCCGTTTGAGGTGATTCAAATTTGTAAATTCATATTTTAAAATGCTCTATCCAGTGGTATAGGTTTTATATTTTTGTAAAATGTTTGTATGCTCAGCACCCTTGTATGCTTGCATAGGTGTCCCGCGGTACCGGCAAACCGATACCCTAAACCGCGACGTGTCCGTGACCCTCAAGCCAAATGGCGTCAATCTCCGAAGGCAAGCTAACCACTTGCTATGAACACTCAAGCGGTGTTTGTTTGTTTGCATATTACCCGATCATATCGGTGCATTTTATTGCTTAATATCGCCTGTCAACTGTGCGTCACGAGATATCGTGGCTTTGTTTACCTCCTGCCAACTGTGCGTCACGAGATATCGTGGCTTTGTTTTCATTCCTGTAATACGATAAACCCATCAAGTGTGGGTTGAGTTCCGGCCGGCGACTAAATACATGTTGGGCACCGCCCACGTGGATTGAATCTCGCCTACTTTCAGTATTATTATTTCATGTACCTTTACTTTCTTGCAATACGATAAATCCATCAAGTGTGGGTTGAGTTCCGGCCGGCGACTAAATACATGTTGGGCCCCGCCCACGTGGATTGAATCTCGTCTACTTTTCTGTAGAGTTGTGGCGTGCGTTGGACGGTACCATGCACCACTCCCCTTTCCGGCGACGATGGACTGGAGGAACCGCCGTAGTCAATGGAATGGTGGAACGGGATCGCGTGGACGCCTCCACTAACTTTTGTAGTCGACCCGTGGCTGTCACTGGTCGGAAGTATCTCCGTCCTCGCCCGGTTGACGCTAACCAATTGTGCTATTTTATTTTACTTCCTCAACCTGGGGCTGCTACTGGTCGGAAGTATCTCCGTCCTCGCCCGGTTGATTGTGCTATTTTCTTTTCTTTACTCAACCTGTGGCTGTTACTGGCCGGAGGCAACTCCGCCATCGCCCGGTTGAAGTTATTCATCTTTGCTGAATTATTGCATGATTATTGTTGCTTATTGCTTGAACTGTTGTGTGGCTTATGTTTGCTTATGGTCTTATGTTGAAATGATATATTATACTTGTTGTGTTGGACTAATCCTTATTGTGTTGGACTAATCCTCTGTTGTTTGGACTTGTTGTTAAATGAAACTGGAATAAATGAAACCCCCTCCAAGCTTCGATAGGGTCAGTCCATAGTGCCACCAATCTGAACCTTGAACGCATTACCACTGTCGCCCAAATGGGAGAGCCATAGCCTATGTAACCTATCAAGCCTCCTTTGATGCTACCCGCTTGGCAAGTCTAGTCGGATACTGCATAGTTGTGGTCGGGGCTAGTCTTGTGAAGGTTCCGGAGCTAGGCGTCGCTCATGAGTTGGGGACGTGCCGGATTCACTTCGTCATAAGACATAGAGTTATGTCGGTAGCTATACAGGGAGTGTCTGGGTAGCGTGAACGGTTATGTAAGTGTATCTTGCCTTGGCCAGGTGAGGTGCAATTAGATGGGTGGTAACTGCAACCTCTCGAGAGTGTGTCAACTAGCAGCTAGCCTTGTTCCTAGGTCATGGAACAGTTCAGTGTCGGTCACACTATTGTCCTTTGTCGAGTCCGGAGGTTAAACTTAAGTTCGGTGTGAAAGAAAGATGAACAACCCGATTTCACTAAATGAGCAATAAGCTGATGCAGGGAATGTTACTTGAGATGGGGATGGTTACCCGTGTTCAGGGGTGACGGTGTGATCGTTGGGAGCCTAGAGCTAGGCTTAAGCCAACATCAACCGTGCATGCCCAAAGTGGAAACACGAGGCCAGTGGGCCTAGCAGTTTGACAGATGTGATAAGGCCGTTGGGCCTAGTGGTGATGACAGGTGATGTTTAATATTTGTTACCAATGGGCACTCCCGTTAATCGTCACAGGTAAGTTCTCTTGTGTGATCACCGGTATACGATCCAACCCCACCTGGCTTGGACTCTGTACTGGTGTTACCCCTATTATTTGCTTATGCCATGATTTGTTGTGCTGCCATGTTGCTACCCACTTGGACTGCCGTAAGTAGACACTTGCCATGTTTAGATTATTTCTGTTGCTAGCTACTTGTTGCCTGATTGCTTGACTGTTCATGTCATGTGGTTGTTTTCTTGCGAGTACGTCACCGTACTCAAACTGGCTTTTCATGTGGCCAGACATTGAGAGGATACATCTACTACCATAGCAAGGAGATCGAGCAGGAGCGTGCTAGGATCAGTAGCCCAGCCAGATGCCTGTGGAATGGAGCCGCACTAAGCCGTTGCCGTATCATTGTCTTCCGCTGCCAGTTAAACTCTGTCTGGTGCCATACCTGGCCTTGATAATTTTTCAAGCCTTTATGGCCATGTAAAACCATTTGTAGCCCTCTGGGCCTGATTGTGTAATGATATTTCTGCTATGTTGCATTGTCGTAACGTGCGGCCGGATATCCTGGGCTGGCGCACGGGGCGACCGCCTCTCTGGCGACATGTGTCAGAGGGGGGTGCCACAGAGCATGGTATCAGAGCACCAGGCTGGCTGTAGACTACCCTAGCATGGAAAACCCCGCCTTACTTTAGCCCGACAATGACCCGATGGATTTAACCCGTCTACGCCAAACCGGCATGGCTCGTGTCGGTCAATAGTATGGTGCAGTAAAACTTATCCCAATCCTACCCAACCAGACTCGCCGATTTCTTCCTTGAGAAGGAATCGACACTACCCATTATTATGAAACCCAAGTCCTAGCCCCCTATAAAATCCCACCCTCGCTGGCTATCCTTAACGACCCAACTCTCTTGAGCAGGTCCCGCTCAGGAATCTTGCGCTCTCCTCTCTCCCAAGTACACTAGCTTGAGTTTTGAGATGGCACCTACCCTTATTTTCGAGACCACCCCTGAATTTCGCCCCGGTTTTCCACCTCTGCTGTGGGAAGCTGCTCGCGATATTATTGGTTGTGTTTCTCGCCCGGTGTACCATGTATATCGGTCTAACCTCTCCTCATGCGTGAGCGAGTATCATGCCGATGTGTATGTCAGCATAAGTCCCTTAGGAAGCGCGACGCCGTATGTGAGTCAAAGCCACTTCGTGGATTCCCCTGAGATGGCACTCCAAGTTGCATCTTGGAAATGTCTCGCTCGTCTGCGGTACTTTGAAGCCGCGATGGAACCTCCTGCGTCTCGCTTTTTCCCGCCAAGATCCCTTGCAAGCCCCAGCCATCCCATGGTAAGCATCGAAGTGATGCTCAACTCAACCTTGTCACATCTCGTAGCCTACACCACCGCCTTGGAGAGCATCCTTGTCTACCACTTGGAGGAATGCCATTTCTATAGGCAAGCCCTTGCCCGAGTCCCGCAGCCCACTAACAAAAAACCAGCTCCGCAAGGACCAGTAACCATTAAACTCCAGAGGCCACCACCATCAATGGAAGCTCTGAAGTTTGGACTCAATACTTTTCATCCAGGACCAGCCGCAACCCTCGACCTCCAACCCCTTCGCAGCTTTGGCGTTGTGCCAGAAGGCATGCCTGAGACTCTAGCCGTGGTGGCGAGGAGTCCAGTGGATTCCAAGCTTGGCTTAGGACAGAAACCGCAAGATCCTGAAGGCAGCAAAGTGAATGAAGCCCAGACCAAGTCCCCACCAAGTGAGGAGTCCTAAGTTTGTAGGTGAGAGGGTGTGAGGTTGTTTGTTCTTCTGTGTTTGCTTGTATCGCATGTTAGCTTGGCAGCTGTTATGGGACTTGTTATTTCAACTCCGTGTGGAAACTTGATGTTTGTTCGCTTGCTAACTACTTGGTTGACGTGCGTAAAAACACCATGCCCTTTCTTCCTTTTAAAGTTTTTGAACAAATGACAGAACACTTAAAACAGGACGTGTATGTGAACCAAGACACATATGCTCACCTGTAAAATTTACACAACGTTCGAATGGGATATTATTTTCTAGTAGAAAAAAAAATATTTTGATGTGTTGCACGACTTTAACCATTAAGTGGATGTATTTGAGGATACACTGTACCCATGGTTCCCCGCTCACTTGATGATTCATGTGTAGATCTGGTTTGATTTGCCATGCTTGTGTTTGGTTGAACTAAAAACCTTAGATTTAATTTTTATAACCATACTAGCAAATCCTATGTTGATTGATTTCGTGAGCCCCTGCCATGCCATCCTTAGAATGCATGAGTGTGATAAAAATATCATGCTTTTTTAATATATTGTTTTAGTAAAATATCCTGTTGAGTGTTAAACTCTAATATTTTGTAAAAAAAAAAAAGTTTTAAAATATTTTAAATATAGGGTATATTAAAAACTTACAAGAGATATCTCGTATAAACCCGGGAATCTCTGTTAGTCTCCGAATCTCGGGACGAGATTCTTTTTAAGGGGGGAAGGTTTGTAACATCCCCAAAAATGCGTCCCTGATTTTAGTGATGTTTTCTCACGCCTGAAAAACTTTTTCCATTTTGTCAAAATATTTTCTTCAAACCTGTTGCTCCTTGATTTGACTTTGGTTTCGCCCTCTGGGAAATTTCCGAATAATCCTCAAACCTTGTCAACCTCCACCATATTTCCATGCCTCTGTTTTGCCTCTCAAACATTTTTCCATTTAGAAATTCTAAAACCCCTCCCATCTATCCCACCAAAAGCCACCAAACCAATTATAGCTTCAAATAAATTCTACCAAACTACCATATCGTTCCCTCATATAGATACATCCCTCCCATGCAAAAATATTCCATAGTCCCATGCAATATCTCCAAGTTTATTCATATTTCCTATTATGCCATTTTCAGTCCAAAAATTATTTGGACACCTTTCACTCATCCAAAAATTCTGAAATTTTGGTGAGGTGCATGATTTAACCTCCTGAACATTTCACTCCATTGGCCCAACCTCATTTGAGCAAGATTTGAGGTACTTCCTTTGTAATGCCTTTTCATGCCTATTTGCAATTTTCAAAGCAACCCCTAGCTACAAAAATCATTTTGCATTGACACTTTTCCAGATTGACAACCTCCCGTATATAACCTCATATCCCCAATATCAGAGCAATATCATTTGAGGAAGCACACTTGGCATGCCCATGCCATTAGGGCATTTTTGGACACCGAATTGTTTGACCACTCTCCATGTACCCAATTGAGCTCAAACTTCACCAACATCCTACATACACCTATCCTAGCCTACTGTGAATTTTGGGGATTTTTCTGAGATGGGGAAGACCTCTGTCATTTCATCGAACACCTGATGCAACCCTGGTTTTCTGAAAATCTTATACATAAAAGTTTGTCGCCTTTGAGTGATTCTGGTTTTGTTGTGTTGGTCTCGTCGTTACGAACCCAGTGGTGCGACCCGTTTTCCATTTCATGCCCCGAGTCAACGGGAACGCGACGATGTCGCTCGCGTCGCGCTCCGAACGTCCCGATCGCGCGCTTTGGCATGACCTAAACTTGCTTAGCCCTAAACCCTGCCTAATCTCCCGCACAGTAGCTTCCCTGTAGATCCCTGTTCGTCCAGCTCGACGTTCTTATCCGGCTCTCGATCCTAACCCTAGTTGAGTCACCGACACTTCACCGTGGTAAAGACCCAACCCCTGGTCACCACCCTGGATAAAAACCAGAAATGGCAGCTCCCCTGAACCCTGTACCCCATTTCCCCCCCCTGCACTCCACTCTCCCCTCCCCCTCCTACCCTTGCTGGCCACTGTCCAAGCCCCAGCTCGTCCTCAGGAGGAAGATCGAGACCATGGCTGCCGTGGCCGCGAGCTCGGAGCTCTGGCTCCCGAGGCCATCCCCTAGCCCAGCTCCTGCCACCGTCCGCAGACGCCGAGCCACCTGCTGCCACCGTCATCGGTCTCCGCCCACGCCTCCATCCTCGCACCGTCGTCTCCCCGCCGCGGCGCCATCCTCGTCGTCCCGCTCCGCGCCCCCGTCCGCGCCGTGCCGAGAGCACCAAGCCGCCACCGACCTCGCCCGGCTCCGCCGGCCAGCCCCCCCCCCGTCGCCGGAGGCCCTCTCCCAGCCCTCACCGCCGACCTCATCCGACCCACCGGACCACCGCCTCGGCCGCTCGGTCGTCGGCGCGGTGCGCTCCCGTGCGTGCCCCGTCGCGGGCTCGGCCGATGGCTCCCGCAGCCCGGCGACCCGGGCCTCTCCTCGGCGGGCGCGGTGTAGCCCGGCGTGGCCGCTCGCGTCGCCGACGTCCCCGCCGGCCTGCCGGTCGCCGGCGTCGACCATCCCCGGTTCCTCCCGTACGGGAGCCAGGGAGAAGAGCTCCAGCGAAGACGTACTCCCCGCTTTACGTTTTCTGGAGGAGGAAACGTATTTGCTGAGGATGCACGATCCAGCCCAGCCCAGTCAGATTCGGCCCGTTCAGTTTTTTTTTCCGAAGTGAGCAGCAGATAACTATCTGTCGCCTGTCCATAACTTTTGATCCGTAGCTCCGTTTGAGGTGATTCAAATTTGTAAATTCATATTTTAAAATGCTCTATCCAGTGGTATAGGTTTTATATTTTTGTAAAATGTTTGTATGCTCAGCACGTTTGTATGCTTGCATAGGTGTCCCACGGTACCGGAAAACCGATACCCTAAACCGCGACGTGTCCGTGACCCTCAAGCCAAATGGCGTCAATCTCCGAAGGCAAGCTAACCACTTGCTATGAACACTCAAGCGGTGTTTGTTTGTTTGCATATTACCCGATCATATCGGTGCATTTTATTGCTTAATATCGCCTGTCAACTGTGCGTCACGAGATATCGTGGCTTTGTTTACCTCCTGCCAACTGTGCGTCACGAGATATCGTGGCTTTGTTTTCATTCCTGTAATACGATAAACCCATCAAGTGTGGGTTGAGTTCCGGCCGGCGACTAAATACATGTTGGGCACCGCCCACGTGGATTGAATCTCGCCTACTTTCAGTATTATTATTTCATGTACCTTTACTTTCTTGCAATACGATAAATCCATCAAGTGTGGGTTGAGTTCCGGCCGGCGACTAAATACATGTTGGGCCCCGCCCACGTGGATTGAATCTCGTCTACTTTTCTGTAGAGTTGTGGCGTGCGTTGGACGGTACCATGCACCACTCCCCTTTCCGGCGACGATGGACTGGAGGAACCGCCGTAGTCAATGGAATGGTGGAACGGGATCGCGTGGACGCCTCCACTAACTTTTGTAGTCGACCCGTGGCTGTCACTGGTCGGAAGTATCTCCGTCCTCGCCCGGTTGACGCTAACCAATTGTGCTATTTTATTTTACTTCCTCAACCTGTGGCTGCTACTGGTCGGAAGTATCTCCGTCCTCGCCCGGTTGATTGTGCTATTTTCTTTTCTTTACTCAACCTGTGGCTGTTACTGGCCGGAGGCAACTCCGCCATCGCCCGGTTGAAGTTATTCATCTTTGCTGAATTATTGCATGATTATTGTTGCTTATTGCTTGAACTGTTGTGGGGCTTATGTTTGCTTATGGTCTTATGTTGAAATGATATATTATACTTGTTGTGTTGGACTAATCCTTATTGTGTTGGACTAATCCTCTGTTGTTTGGACTTGTTGTTAAATGAAACTGGAATAAATGAAACCCCCTCCAAGCTTCGATAGGGTCAGTCCATAGTGCCACCAATCTGAACCTTGAACGCATTACCACTGTCGCCCAAATGGGAGAGCCATAGCCTATGTAACCTATCAAGCCTCCTTTGATGCTACCCGCTTGGCAAGTCTAGTCGGATACTGCATAGTTGTGGTCGGGGCTAGTCTTGTGAAGGTTCCGGAGCTAGGCGTCGCTCATGAGTTGGGGACGTGCCGGATTCACTTCGTCATAAGACATAGAGTTATGTCGGTAGCTATACAGGGAGTGTCTGGGTAGCGTGAACGGTTATGTAAGTGTATCTTGCCTTGGCCAGGTGAGGTGCAATTAGATGGGTGGTAACTGCAACCTCTCGAGAGTGTGTCAACTAGCAGCTAGCCTTGTTCCTAGGTCATGGAACAGTTCAGTGTCGGTCACACTATTGTCCTTTGTCGAGTCCGGAGGTTAAACTTAAGTTCGGTGTGAAAGAAAGATGAACAACCCGATTTCACTAAATGAGCAATAAGCTGATGCAGGGAATGTTACTTGAGATGTGGATGGTTACCCGTGTTCAGGGGTGACGGTGTGATCGTTGGGAGCCTAGAGCTAGGCTTAAGCCAACATCAACCGTGCATGCCCAAAGTGGAAACACGAGGCCAGTGGGCCTAGCAGTTTGACAGATGTGATAAGGCCGTTGGGCCTAGTGGTGATGACAGGTGATGTTTAATATTTGGTACCAATGGGCACTCCCGTTAATCGTCACAGGTAAGTTCTCTTGTGTGATCACCGGTATACGATCCAACCCCACCTGGCTTGGACTCTGTACTGGTGTTACCCCTATTATTTGCTTATGCCATGATTTGTTGTGCTGCCATGTTGCTACCCACTTGGACTGCCGTAAGTAGACACTTGCCATGTTTAGATTATTTCTATTGCTAGCTACTTGTTGCCTGATTGCTTGACTGTTCATGTCTTGTGGTTGTTTTCTTGCGAGTACGTCACCGTACTCAAACTGGCTTTTCATGTGGCCAGACATTGAGAGGATACATCTACTACCATAGCAAGGAGATCGAGCAGGAGCGTGCTAGGATCAGTAGCCCAGCCAGATGCCTGTGGAATGGAGCCGCACTAAGCCGTTGCCGTATCATTGTCTTCCGCTGCCAGTTAAACTCTGTCTGGTGCCATACCTGGCCTTGATAATTTTTCAAGCCTTTATGGCCATGTAAAACCATTTGTAGCCCTCTGGGCCTGATTGTGTAATGATATTTCTGCTATGTTGCATTGTCGTAACGTGCGGCCGGATATCCTGGGCTGGCGCACGGGGCGACCGCCTCTCTGGCGACATGTGTCAGAGGGGGGTGCCACAAGAGGCTTGGTATCGTTATGCTGTTGGATCAATGGTTACCTTAGTTGCGATTTTGATCGCATTTGTTGTTGCATTTAAATGCATTAGATAGTTTGCATGTTAGTTTCAATGTATGTTTTGATTATGAGAACTATGTATTACATTTGGCCACTACTCTGCTTTGGTTTTAATGTGATGAACTTGTATTAATTAATTTGGTCACTTCTCTATTCATGATGTTGTGTGTAATAATTTTGAAAAGTTGCTGAAAATAATGCAGAAGGACCTTCCAAAGGGTAACGAATTGCCCGCCAGTACGTACGAAGCAAAGAAGGTTGTCTGCCCTCTAGCATTAGACGTGCAGAAGATACATGCATACCCTAAAGACTGTATCCTCTACCGTGGTGAGGAGTACGAGAATTTGGATGCATGCCCGGTATGCACTGCATTCCGGTATAAGATCAGACGAGATGACCCTGGTGATGTTGAGGGCGAGTGCCCCAGGAAAAGGGTTCCTGCCAAGGTGATGTGGTATGCTCCTATAGTATCACGGTTAAAACGTTTGTTCAGAAACAAAGAGCATGCCGGGTTGTTGCGATGGCACAATGAAGACTGTAAGACATGTGTCATCATCACCACCTTACTCCACTTCGCGAGGGCATTCAGTTTCCTCTGACATGAACGAGTAGAGAAAAGAAAGGAAGGCGAATAAATCATTGAGGGAGAAATCGGGGTGTCAATGCAGGGCGCCCATTCGGTCATCCGCTCCACTACCAGCGATGTCGAAGCCTTGACTGACATATTCTCATCAAATTAAAGACATTACATGCAACTCCAAAAATATCACTCTAGAAACAAGATACACAAATCTTGATAATATCAATGATTATTTTTGTTGAATTGAACACAACTTGACACTAAATAAATATTTATAATTTATGAGTATATCTTTTATAGACAAAGATTTGACATTTATACCATGTGATTTTTCTTACAGGATATTTAACCTACATTGTGTACAAATTAACATATATTTCTTATTGGAGATATTACAAAAACATCAAATGCATGCTAGTGAGTACGTCTCATAAGAATCTGGTTCAAATCCAAATGTTTCTTTAAGCATACACAACTCACAGAAATGCACAAATCTTTGCACATGATAATTTCTTCCCCATAGTGATTGAAAGCTAATCAGGCCAGTCCATAATCCTAATGTGACGGATATCCTGACCTCTCGTCACCTCAATGCTGTCTCGAGCACATGGGCGGACTCGACCATGACGCAAGCCGAGCACTTGCATCAAAAGATTATATAACAGTAAGATAACACGCATCAAAAGAAGGAATGAAGTCCTTTACATACTAAATGATTATGAATTTTCTGGCTGCATGTTACTGAAAACCAGCTACAAACAACTTTGCCGCTAATTTATCCTGAAAACTATGTACTTTCAAAGGGTATAAATATATTGCAGTCTGTCCGTACCCGGGATCTCCAATTTTGCAATTGTGTACCTCAAAGCCCTTCAAGGTCATGATTAAAGAGACCCTAGGTAACTTCTCCTGGATAGAGCGGTCAAGCTCATCTACAACATCACAAGAGAAATGTAAAACTATGTCCATCTACCATTCACTAGTAGAAAACCCCCATTTAGTCCCGGTGCGTTTGAGGCATTAGTCCCGGTTCCCTAACCGGGACTAATAAATCGGGACTAATGTTAGTCCCGGTTCAGCCACGAATCGGGACTAATGGGGTACCACATGGGCGTAATTGGGAGCTAGGCTGGAGGANAGGAATCGACACTACCCATTAGTATGAAACCCAAGTCCTAGCTACCTATAAATCCCACCCTCGCTTGCTATCCTTTGCAACCCAACTCTCTTGAAGCAGATCCCGCTCAGGAATCTTGCGCTCTCCTCTCTCCCAATAACACTAGCTTGAGTTTTTAGATGGCACCCACCCTTATTTTCGAGACCACCGCTGAGTTTCGCCCCGGTTTTCCACCTCTGCTGTGGGAAGCTGCTCGCGATATTATTGGTTGTGTTTCTCGCCCGGTGTACCATGTATATCGGTCTAACCTCTCCTCCTGTGTGAGTGAGTATCATGCCGATGTGTATGTCGCCACAAGTGCCTTAGGAAGCGCGACGCCGTATGTGAGTCAAAGCCACTTCGTGGATTCCCCTGAGATGGCGCTCCAAGTTGCAGCTTGGAAATGTCTCGCTCGTCTGCGGTACTTTGAAGCTGCGATGGAACCTCCTGCATCTCGCTTTTTCCCGCCAAGATCCCTTGCAAGCCCCAGCCATCCCATGGTAAGCATCGAAGTGATGCTAAACTCCACTTTGTCACATCTCGTAGCCTACACCACCGCCTTGGAGAGCATCCTTGTCTACCACTTGGAGGAATGCCATTCCAATAGGCAAGCCCTTGCCCGAGTCCCGCATCCCACTAACAACCACCCAGCTCCGCAAGAACCATCAACAATTAAACTCCAGAAGCCACTGCCATCAGTGGAAGCTCTGAAGTTTGGACTCGATACCTTTCATCTAGGACCAGCCGCCACCCGCGACCTCCAACCCCTTCGCAGCTTTGGCGTGGTGCCAGAAGGCATCCCTGAGACTCTAGCCGTGGTGGCGAGGAGCCTAGTGGATACCAAGCTTGGCTTAGGACCAAAACCGCAAGATCTAGAAGGCAACAAAGTGGATGAAGCCCAGACCAAGTCCCCACCAAGTGAGGAGTCCTAAGTTTGTAGGTGAGAGTTGTAAGGTTGGTTGTTCTTCTGTATCTGCTTGTATCGCATGTTAGCTTGGCAGCTGTTAGGGGACTTGTTAATTCAACTCCGTGTAAAAACTTGAGGTTTATTCGCTTGTTAACTACTCGGTTGATGTGCGACAAAACACCATGCCCTTTCTTACTTTTAAAAGTTTTGAACCAATGACAGAAGACTTAAAACAGGACGTGTATGTGAAACAACACACATATGCCCACCTGTAAAATTAACACAACATTTGAATGGGATATTATTTTCTAGTAGGAAAAATATTTTGGTGTGTTGCCCGACTTTAACCATTAAGTGGATGTATTTTGGGATACACTGTACCCATGGTTCCTCGCTCACTGGATGATTCATGTGTAGATCTCGTTTGATTTGCCATGCTTGTGTTTGGTTGAACTAAAAACCTTAGTATTCTTTTAACAATAGTGGCACATCCTATGTTGATTGATTTCATGAGCCCCTGCCATGCCATCCTTAGAATGCATTGACTGTGATTGAGATGTCATGCTTTGATAATGTTTTGTTTTAATAAAATATCCTGCTGAGTGTTGATCCTTTTTAGTGCTAAACTTCAGTATTTTGTAGAAAAGGTTTTGCAAAAAGTTTTTCAAATATAGGGGTATATTAAACCATACAAGAAATATCTCGTATAACTCTGGCAATCTCCGTAAGTCCCCGAATCTCGGGACGAGATTCTTTTTAAGGGGGGAAGGTTTGTCACATCCCGAAAATTCGTCCCTAATGTTAGTAATGTTTTCTCGCGCCTGAAAAACTTTTTCTATTTTCAAAATGTTTTCTTTGAACCAGATGGTCTCTGACTCGACTTTGGTTTCGCCCTCATAGAAATTTCCCAAAAATCCAAGACCCTTGTCGACACCCACCATAACATCATACCATTGTTTTGTCGGTCGAACATTGATTCTATTTGAACATTCTAAAACCCTCCCATCTATCCCACCAAAAGCCACCATCCCAATTATAGCTCGAAATAAATTCTACCAAACTACCATATGGTTCCCTCATACAGGTACATCCCTCCCATGCAAAAATATTCCATAGTCCCATGCAATAATTCCAAGTTTAGTCATATTTCCTATTATGCCATTTTCAATCCAAAAATTATCTGGACACCTTCCACTCATTTAAAAATTCTGCAATTTTGGTGAGGTGCATGATTTAACCTCCTGAACATTTCACTTCATTGGCCCAACCTCATTTGAGCAATATTTGAGGTACTTCCTTTGTAATGCCCTTTTCATGCCTATTGCAATTTCCAAAGCAACCCCTAGCTACAAAAATCATTTGGCATTGATACTTTTCCAAATAGACAAACATCCATATAGAACACCATACCCAGAGGATCCTGTCAATATTATTTGATTTAGTGCATTTGGCATACCCACGCCATTTGGGCATTTTTGGACACCAAATTATTTGACCACTCTCCATGTACCCATTTGTGCTCAAACTTCACACAAATACTATATACGCCTATTCTAGCCTATTGTAAATTTTGGGGATTTTTCTGAGTTGGGGAAGACCTCTGTCATTTCATCGAACACCTGGCGCAACCCCGGTTTTCTGAAAATCTTATACATAAAAGTTTGTCGCCTTTGAGTGATTCTGGTTTTGTTGTGTTGGTCTCGTCGTTATGAACCCAGTGGTGCGACCCGTTTTCCATTTCATGCCCCGAGTCAACGGAAACGCGACGATGTCGCTCGCGTCGTGCTCTGGACCTCCCGGATGCACGATTAGGCGTGACCTAAACCTGCTTAGCCCTAAGCCCTGCCTAAACCCCGAGCAGTGTCCTTCCTGTAGATCACTGCGTATCCAGCTCACCCTCTTATCCAGCCCTCCCCTTGTTCTTATCCCCTCCCCCCCTCACCTCCATGGCCACAGACACGTGTGTGGCCACCCCTCCTTGCCCCTGCCTATAAAGACCACTGCCGAGCCCTCTCGCGCGAGCAACACCCTCATTCTCCCCCCCTGGAGCTCCTCTGCTTCGTTTAGTCGTGGGATGGCGGAGCTCTGCTCCGTTTCGGCCGAGGATGTCGTCGTCGGTTCACGGACCACGGCGAGCTCCATACCGAGCCACCCTCCGATTAAACCGGTGGAGTGGTTCCCCTTAGTCTCCTCTACCTCCTAGACAACTCGGTTTGCAAACTGGTGCACCGTGGCCTCGGCACCGTCTCCGCCGGCGGCGACGAGCTCGCGGGCACGCACCGTGGCGGCAGTCCCTGTGCTCCCCCGGGTCTGTGGCCTCCATCTCCGAAGGCGGCGCGGCGGGGTGGTCCTTCCCGAGCCCTCGGTGGCCGACGGCGGTGCGCCAGGCGACGGCGGTCGGCGGCCGGCGGCCGAGCCGGCCCAAGCCGCGTCGGGCTCGCTCCCGCGGGCCGTCCGCGCGTAGGAGGCGGCGACTGGCGGCGGCGGCGGCGGAGCGCCCTCCCCGGGCACCGGTGGCCGGCGGCGGGCACCAGGGCAGCGGCGGCGGCCGGTGGCCGAGCCGGCCCGAGCCGCGTCGGCTCCCCCCCGTGCACCTCGACGCGGGGATGACGCCTGCCAGCGTGGCGTCCGACAGGCGGGCCCGGCGTGGCCCGGCCGCCATGTCACCCAAGTGGAGGCGGCTCCGCTGGTTTACGTCTTCCCCTTCGGAAGACGTATTTTCAGTGGAAAGGCGCGACCAGCCCGGCCCAGTCAGAATCAGCCCATTCCATTTTTTTCTCCAGAAGTGAGCAGCAGATAGTTAAACTTCGCCGAGCTATACCTTTTGAACCGTAGCTCCGTTTGAGGTCTATCCCGCGGTACCGACGAATCGAGACCCCAACCCGCGACGTGTCCGAGACCCCGAAACCAAATGGCGTCGATCGTCGAAGGCAAGCTAACCACTTGCTATGAACACTCAAGCGGTGTTTGTTTGTTTGCATATTTACCCTGTCATATCAGTGCATTTTATTGCTTATTATCGTCTGTCAACTGTGCGTCACGAGATATCGTGGCTTTGTTTACCTCCTGTCAACTGTGCGTCACGAGATATCGTGACTTTGTTTACACCCTACCAACTGTGCGTCACGAGATATCGTGGCTTTGTTTTCATTCCTGTAATACGATAAACCCATCAAGTGTGGGTTGAGTTCCGGCCGGCGACTAAATACATGTTGGGCACCGCCCACGTGGATTGAATCTCGCCTACTTTCAGTATTATTATTTCATGTACCTTTACTTTCCTGCAATACGATAAACCCATCAAGTGTGGGTTGAGTTCCGGTACCCCGTCTAAATACACGTTGGGTCCTGCCCAAGTGGATTGAAGCGGCTACTTTTCTGTAGAGTTGTGGCGTGCGTTGGACGGTACCATGCACCACTCCCCATTCCGGCGACGATGGACTGGGGGAACCGCCGCAGTCAATGGAATGGTGGAACGGGATCGCGTGGACGCCTCCACTAACTTTTGTAGTCGATCCGTGGCTGCTACTGGCCGGAGGCATCTCCGCCATCGCCCGGTTGACGCTAACCAACTGTGCTGTTTTACTTTCTTTTACTCAACCCGTGGCTGTCACTGGTCGGAGTTATCTCCGTCCTCGCCCGGTTGACTGTGCTATTTTATTTTCTTTTACTCAACCTGTGGCTGTCACTGGTTGGAAGTATCTCCGCCATCGCCCGGTTGAATTTATTCATCTTTGCGGAATTATTACATGATTATTATTGCTTATTTCTTGAACTATTGTGTGCAGTTTGCTTCTGTTTCATGTTGATATGATATTATGGTTTTGTATTGGACAAATCTGTTTCATGTGGATGTGATATTATGGTTTTGCATGGACTAATCCTTTATTTTGTTGGACTAATCTTCTGTTGTTTGGACTTGTTGTTGAATGAAACTGGACTAAATGAAAACCCCCTCCAAACATCGATAGGGTCAGTCCATAGTGCCACCAATCTGAACCTTGAACGCACTACCACTGTCGCCCAAATGGGAGAGCCATAGCCTATGTAACCTATCAGGCCTCCTTTGATGCTACCCACTTGGCAAGTCTAGTCGGATACTGCATAGTTGTGGTCGGGGCTAGTCTTGTGAAGGTTCCGGAGCTAGGCGTCGCTCATGAGTTGGGGACGTGCCGGATTCACTTCGTCATAAGACATAGAGTTATGTCGGTAGCTATACAGGGAGTGTCTTGATAGCGTGAACGGTTATGTAAGTGTATCTTGCCTTAGCTAAGTAAGGTGCACTTAGATGGGTGGTAACTGCAACCTCTCGAGAGTGTGTCAACTAGCAGCTAGCCTTGTTCCTAGGTTATGGAACAGTTCAGTGTCGGTCACACTATTGTCCTTTGTCGAGTCCGGAGGTTAAACTTAAAGTTTGGTTGGAATGAAAGATGAACAACCTGATTACAATAGGCTGATGCAGGGAATGTTACTTGAGTCGTGGATGGTTACCCGCATTTGGGGGTGACGGCGTGATCGTTGGGAGCCTAGAGTTAGGCCCGAGCCAACGTCAGCCGTGCATGCCCCGAGCAGAGATATGAGGCCAGTGGGCCTAGCAGTTTGACATATGTGGTAAGGCCGTTGAGCCTAGTGGTGATGACAGGTGATGTTTAATATTTGGTACGAATGGACACACTCGTTATTCGTCACAGGTAAGCTCTTTGTGTGATCTCCGGTACACGATCCAACCCCACCTGGCTTGGACTCTGTACTGGCGATACCCCTATTATTTGCTTATACCATGATTTGTCGTGCGGCCTTGTTGCTACCCACTTGGACTGCCGTAAGTAGACCCTTGCCATGTTTAGATTATTTCTATTGCTAGCTACTTGTTGCCTGATTGCTTGACTGTTCATGTCTTGTGGTTGTTTTCTTGCGAGTACGTCACCGTACTCAAACTGGCTTTTCATGTGGCCAGACGTTGAGAGGATTCATCTACTACCATAGCAAGGAGGTGGAGCAAAAGCGTGCTAGGATCAGTAGTCCAGCCAGATGCCTGTGGATTGGAGCCGCACTAAGCCGTTGCCGTACCTACGTCTTCCGCTGCCACTTAAACTCTGTCCCGTGCCATACTTGGCCATGATAATTTTTCAGGCCTTGATGGCCATGTAAAACCGTTTGAAGCCCTCTGGGCCTGATTGTGTAATGATATTTCCGCTATGTTGCATTGTCGTAACGTGCGTCCGGATATCCTGGGCTGGCGCACGGGGCGACCGCCTCTCTGGTGACATGTGCCAGAGGGGGGTGCCACAGAGCATGGTATCAGAGCACCAGGCTGGCTGTAGACTACCCTAGCATGGAAAGCCCCGCCTTACTTTTGCGCGACAATGACCCGATGGATTTAACCCGTCTATGCCTAACCGGCATGGCTCGTGTCGGTCAACAGTATGGTGCAGTAAAACTTGTCCCACTCTTACCCAACCCGACTCGCCGGTTTCTTCCTTGAGAAGGAATCGACACTACCCATTAGTATGAAACCCAAGTCCTAGCTACCTATAAAATCCCACCCTCGCTTGCTATCCTTTGCAACCCAACTCTCTTGAAGCAGATCCCGCTCAGGAATCTTGCGCTCTCCTCTCTCCCAAGAACACTAGCTTGAGTTTTTAGATGGCACCCACCCTTATTTTCGAGACCACCGCTGAGTTTCGCCCCGGTTTTCCACCTCTGCTGTGGGAAGCTGCTCGCGATATTATTGGTTGTGTTTCTCGCCCGGTGTACCATGTATATCGGTCTAACCTCTCCTCCTGTGTGAGTGAGTATCATGCCGATGTGTATGTCGCCACAAGTGCCTTAGGAAGCGCGACGCCGTATGTGAGTCAAAGCCACTTCGTGGATTCTCCTGAGATGGCGCTCCAAGTTACAGCTTGGAAATGTCTCGCTCGTATGCGGTACTTTGAAGCTGCGATGGAACCTCCTGCGTCTCGCTTTTTCCCGCCAAGATCCCTTGCAAGCCCCAGCCATCCCATGGTAAGCATCGAAGTGATGCTAAACTCCACTTTGTCACATCTCGTAGCCTACACCACCGCCTTGGAGAGCATCCTTGTCTACCACTTGGAGGAATGCCATTCCAATAGGCAAGCCCTTGCCCGAGTCCCGCAGCCCACTAACAACAACCCAGCTCCGCAAGGACCAGCAACAATTAAACTCCAGAAGCCACTGCCATCAGTGGAAGCCCTGAAGTTTGGACTCGATACCTTCCATCCAGGACCAGCCGCCACCCACGACCTCCAACCCCTTCGCAGCTTTGGCGTTGTGCCAGAAGGCATCCCTGAGACTCTAGCCGTGGTGGCGAGGAGCCTAGTGGATACCAAGCTTGGCTTAGGACCAAAACTGCAAGATCTAGAAGGCAACAAAGTGGATGAAGCCCAGACCAAGTCCCCACCAAGTGAGGAGTCCTAAGTTTGTAGGTGAGAGTTGTAAGGGTGTTTGTTCTTCTGTGTTTGCTTGTATCGCTTGTTAGCTTGGCAGCTGTTATGGGACTTGTTGATTCAACTCCGTGTAAAAACTTGAGGTTTATTCGCTTGTTAACTACTCGGTTGACGTGCGACAAAACACCATGCCCTTTCTTCCTTTTAAAAGTTTTGAACAAATGACAGAACATTTAAAACAGGACGTGTATGTGAACTAAGACACATATGCCCACCTGTAAAATTAACACAACCGTTGAATGGGATATTATTTTCTAGTAGAAAAAATATTTTGGTGTGTTGCCCGACTTTAACCATTAAGTGGATGTATTTTGGGATACACTGTACCCATGGTTCCTCGCTCACTGGATGATTCATGTGTAGATCTCGTTTGATTTGCCATGCTTGTGTTTGGTTGAACTAAAAACCTTAGTATTCTTTTAACAATAGTGGCACATCCTATGTTGATTGATTTCATGAGCCCCTGCCATGCCATCCTTATAATGCATTGAGTGTGATTGAGATGTCATGCTTTGATAATGTTTTGTTTTAATAAAATATCCTGCTGAGGGTTGATCCTTTTTAGTGCTAAACTTCAGTATTTTGTAGAAAAGGTTTTGCAAAAAGTTTTTCAAATATAGGGGTATATTAAACCATACAAGAAATATCTCGTATAACTCTGGCAATCTCCGTAAGTCCCCGAATCTCGGGACGAGATTCTTTTTAAGGGGGGAAGGTTTGTCACATCCCGAAAATTCGTCCCTAATGTTAGTAATGTTTTCTCGCGCCTGAAAAACTTTTTCTATTTTCAAAATGTTTTCTTTGAACCAGATGGTCTCTGACTCGACTTTGGTTTCGCCCTCATAGAAATTTCCCAAAAATCCAAGACCCTTGTCGACACCCACCATAACTTCATACCATTGTTTTGTCGGTCGAACATTGATTCTATTTGAACATTCTAAAACCCTCCCATCTATCCCACCAAAAGCCACCATCCCAATTATAGCTCGAAATAAATTCTACCAAACTACCATATGGTTCTCTCATACAGGTACATCCCTCCCATGCAAAAATATTCCATAGTCCCATGCAATAATTCCAAGTTTAGTCATATTTCCTATTATGCCATTTTCAATCCAAAAATTATCTGGACACCTTCCACTCATTTAAAAATTCTGCAATTTTGGTGAGGTGCATGATTTAACCTCCTGAACATTTCACTTCATTGGCCCAACCTCATTTGAGCAATATTTGAGGTACTTCCTTTGTAATGCCCTTTTCATGCCTATTGCAATTTCCAAAGCAACCCCTAGCTACAAAAATCATTTGGCATTGATACTTTTCCAAATAGACAAACATCCATATAGAACACCATACCCAGAGGATCCTGTCAATATTATTTGATTTAGTGCATTTGGCATGCCCATGCCATTAGGGCATTTTTGGACACCAATTTATTTGACCACCCTCCATGTACCCAATTGAGCTCAAACTTCACACACATACTATATACACCTATTCTAGCCTACTGTGAATTTTGGGGATTTTTCTGAGATGAGGAAGACCTCTGTCATTTCATCGAACACCTGGCGCCACCCTGGTTTTCTGAAAATCTTATACATAAAAGTTTGTCGCCTTTGAGTGATTCTAGTTTTGTTGTGTTGGTCTCGTCGTTATGAACCCAGTGGTGCGACCCGTTTTCCATTTCATGCCCCGAGTCAACGGAAACGCGACGATGTCGCTCGCGTCGTGCTCTGGACCTCCCGGATGCACGATTAGGCGTGACCTAAACCTGCTTAGCCCTAAGCCCTGCCTAAACCCCGAGCAGTGTCCTTCCTGTAGATCACTGCGTATCCAGCTCACCCTCTTATCCAGCCCTCCCCTTGTTCTTATCCCCTCCCCCTCACCTCCATGGCCACGGACACGTGTGTGGCCACCCCTCCTTGCCCCTGCCTATAAAGACCACTCCCGAGCCCTCTCGCGCGAGCAACACCCTCATTCTCCCCCCTGGAGCTCCTCTGCTTCGTTTAGTCGTGGGATGGCGGAGCTCTGCTCCGTTTCGGCCGAGGATGTCGCCGTCGGTTCACGGACCACGGCGAGCTCCATACCGAGCCACCCTCCGATTAAACCGGTGGAGTAGTTCCCCTTAGTCTCCTCTACCTCCTAGACAACTCGGTTTGCACATTGGTGCACCGTGGCCTCGGCACCGTCTCCGCCGGCGGCGACGAGCTCGCGGGCACGCACCGTGGCGGCAGTCCCTGTGCTCCCCCGGGTATGTGGCCTCCATCTCCGAAGGCGGCGCGGCGGGGTGGTCCTTCCCGAGCCCTCGGTGGCCGACGGCGGTGCGCCAGGCGACGGCGGTCGGCGGCCGGCGGCCGAGCCGGCCCAAGCCGCGTCGGGCTCGCTCCCGCGGGCCGTCCGTGCGTAGGAGGCGGCGACTGGCGGCGGCGGCGGAGCGCCCTCCCCAGGCACCGGTGGCCGGCGGCGGGCACCAGGGCAGCGGCGGCGGCCGGTGGCCGAGCCGGCCCGAGCCGCGTCGGCTCCCCCCGTGCACCTCGACGCGGGGATGACGCCTGCCAGCGTGGCGTCCGACAGGCGGGCCCGGCGTGGCCCGGCCGCCATGTCACCCAAGTGGAGGCGGCTCCGCTGGTTTACGTCTTCCCCTTCGGAAGACGTATTTTCAGTGGAAAGGCGTGACCAGCCCGGCCCAGTCAGAATCAGCCCATTCCATTTTTTTTTCTCCAGAAGTGAGCAGCAGATAGTTAAACTTCGCCGAGCTATACCTTTTGAACCGTAGCTCCGTTTGAGGTCTATCCCGCGGGTACCGACGAATCGAGACCCCAACCCGCGACGTGTCCGAGACCCCGAAACCAAATGGCGTCGATCGTCGAAGGCAAGCTAACCACTTGCTATGAACACTCAAGCGGTGTTTGTTTATTTGCATATTTACCCTGTCATATCAGTGCATTTTATTGCTTATTATCGTCTGTCAACTGTGCGTCACGAGATATCGTGGCTTTGTTTACCTTCTGTCAACTGTGCGTCTGTAACGCCCCGACCCCGGAATTATACAGAGAGGCTATGTAGTCAACACAACCATCAATGTATAAAACAAAGATCGAGACTTGTGGAACAGAGCTGGCACAAAGCATGACTCTACGACACAAAACATTTATATAGCAACTCATATAACGAGAAGAATACAAATATTACAAACAAAAGGATCACAGATCCAACAATTCAACAAGCGGAAGCGGGTAGTGTTGTCTAACAACAAGAAGCAAAATATGGCCTAAGAGGCCTACAATAAACATCATCCCAGCCAGCTTGTTCCACGGTCCCAAGCTGCCACCTGGGAACCCCAGACTAGTAGTCGACGTCAACGAAGAAACCACCTAGTCGCTCGGTGTCGTCCTCCTCTGAAATACAAAATCATATAGGCAGCAAAGAGAGACTGAGTACGATGTACTCGCAAGTTTAGTAGGGCGATATAGGCCCAATGACTGACGGAGGCTCTAAAGCTGTATATGTAGTTCTTTTGCATAAAGCTAACTTTCATAAACCAAAACTTAAAAGACACATGGCATTCGTCTACTCAGAATATATTTTTTTATAAAGGGGTAAGAGAGTAACACTTTCATCTTCGGTTCTCGGCGAACCTACTTTCAACCATCACCACTCATCTCACACAAAGGCACTCCCTCGACTCACCCTCGAGGAAATGAACCTTTATCACAAGTTTATTATGCAACCTCTAGCTGCCATATCAATTAGGTTAAAAGTTATCTATGGTCTCGTATATCCGTTCCCAAGTCGTCCATAACCGCGGACACGGCTTTTCGAAAAGATTAAACCCTGCAGGGGTGTACTATTTGAAGTCGCCAGGTTTCCGCAGGAACCCCAGCTCCTTATCCATCGGTACCGTCCGGCTCACCTAGTTGGCCCTCTTCCGGGGAAGGCCGGCGAGTGGGCGCGGTTAGACCTTTACATTGCACGAGAATATCCAAGAGTCATCTGTGGCCACAGGACAGGTTCAGCGCCTATTTCAACACCCTGCCCCATCGCCACACCCTAAACACCACAGTCCACATCATTCTTTTCCACCCACATACTCACACGCAAATGGAAAACCGAACTAGAGGAATCTTGGATACGCCCGCACAACTTATTTGGTCAAAGGGGGTTCCATATGCCCCCACCTCCGGAAGCACGCTCGATCTTGGTTCTAGAGACAAGAACTCGACCCTAGGGGCTAGAGTGAGACAAAACACCATCCCCGATGGCAACTCACCCAAGCCGTCTTAGCATTTTAATTAAGCATCAACATTATCCACCAAGTCCGCATCGTTCCATCAACATCATTAATAATGGAATTAACAACGGACATAAAGCATCTAGGTAAGCATGGCTAAGCATAGCTAAGCATATAACCAACAGTTATATTGGTAACCGGCCAACACATCAACACTATGGTTCATAGGTAGGGATACATGTGATTGGCTCGGGGAAGACATGCAATCATAGGATTCTATATATTTACACAAAGAGATATTTGAACCGCATGCAATATTATGGTGGATAAAATAATTTGATCAAAACATAGGATGCTATATGCCAAGAAGGTTAGGTTATCTCTTGCCTTGCTGCCGGGTAGCGTAGTATTGCTCGTCGGGGTAGGAGAGGGAACCCTCGACTCCGGAATCTATCGATACCCAAAAGAAAAGGCAAAGAACACATAAATCACACGAACTCAAAATGCAATGCTCAATCACATGATGACATGTCCAATTGATGCAACCATATTATTATATAAATTAAAAGCAAATTTAAATGAGGGGCCAAATAAGTAGTGCAATTATTTGGAACCAACCCCATAATTATCTTAGTGACCACATTCTTCATAAATTATCAAATTATTATGGAAGTGGCTCAAATATGCATGAACATGACATGAATGGATAGGATTTGTCATTGCGATCAAATTGGTACTTTATTTGTAATTTTCGGAGCACCGAGGAATAAATGGCAAATTAAATAAATAATTGAGTTTAATTCATTTAATCAAGTTATGAATGACATCAAATAAAAGTTTGTGATCATGATGTGATAAGTGCATGGGTTGATAGCATTTGACATGTGGATCACTTTGATATTTAATTCATCATTTTTGGATCAATATTTTATAAGTTATGAAATTCTCAAATTCGGTATTAATTGACCCATTTTAGGAATTCTCAAGTAAACAGCAAAATATGGTTTCAAATAAACATTTCAAAAGGTCCATTACTTAGAGTTTGTTTTTCTGATCAAAACGGTATTTGATTTGCTAAAATTGGAGCAATACTCGAAAAGTTATCAATTATTTGAATTTAGCTAAAACTGTTTTTACTGTTACCAGGCCGGCCCGTAAGTCGGCCCAGGCCGGGTGTTAGGCCGGGGCAGCTCCAGAGGCTTCCGGCCTTGGGGCCGGCCCAGTCCGGGCGCTAGGCCGGGCACCCAACGGAAGGAACCGGCCCGTTGGCCGGTCCAGGCCGGTGCCCAGGCCGGGGTGTCCAGTACGGAGACGCGGCGGTGACCGACGGAGGAATCACCGGCGACGACCCTTATTCCGGCGGCGCGCCGTGGTCACAAGCGCATGAAAAGGGTGCGCGTCCTCAGACGGCCACATGTGCGAGTGTTTGCGCACGGTGGGGATTCGTAGGACGGCACGAGCGTGCGCGTCGCGGCACGGCCGTGGCGGCAACCGGCGGCATCCCGCACGGAGGCGAGGCCACAGAGGGGGAGGGGGAGAGGGAAAGTGTCCTGGAGGTGCGCGTGCTCACCAGGAAAGCGTGGTGGGGCTCGGAGGCGGAGGGGGAAACCGGTGGCGACGGCAATCGTGCCCGTCGGCCGCCGGTCTGAGAGGAGGAAGACGACGGCGACGGCGCGAAATAGGGCTCCAGAGCTCGATTCCTGCGGCGAGGAGGCGCAGCTCGGCGAGTCGGAGCGGGTGGCGGCGACGGTTGGCCTCGGGGAGGTCACAAATGGCGGCGGGCGTGACGGCGGCGTCCACGGCGTTCGGGGCGTCCTCGCCGTCCTCCAGCTGCAGGGCTCCCCAGCACGGGCACCTTGCACCAGGAGGGAGAGGGAGACGAGGCGGACCCATGGGACACCTCCGGAGAGCTCATCACGGAGTAGGACGTCGGCGATTCGAGGGGCAGCGGCGGACAGCCACCTGCCTCTACGGTTAGGGTTCGATTTTTGGCGCCCCGAATGGGAGTGAGGGAGGGGAGAGAGGCAGGCAGGGCACGAGGTGGTCCTCTTCCCACGCGGGAGCAGGCAGCTAGTGGGGGCCGAGCGGCATGGGAGGCACGGCCGTGGCATGGCACCAGTGCCATGGCCACGGTGGCCACTGTGAGAGAGGAGAGAGGGAGGTCTGACCGGAGGGGTCCACTAGTCAGCATTTTGACCTTTTCCATTTTAATTAAAACCAGCAGGCTTTAGGCAACTAGATGAGGCCCTTCAACATCTCCAACAATTCCACAAAAATTCAGGTGGGCTCCCTATGTCATGGGTAAGCTACACAAAAATTTGGGCAGCAAACTAAATTGTTTGGAGCAACCTTTGTTCATAGGGTTTAGTTATAGCCATTTTTGGTAATTTCCAAAATAGAAGTATTTGGAGCACTTAACCAATTCCAAAATTAGTGAAATTATTCATGGAGGCTCATATTATAATAATGAATCACCCCATATTTTTATTCTAAATTTTTGGAAAGTTCAACTTGGTTCCAAAATTAGAAGTGAAATAGCCCAATTTTGGATTCTCAATTTTAATTGCCATTTGGCAACATTTGGGAAAAATAGGAAAAAGTTGTAAGATGCACAATTGGAACTTCCGAAACAATTTGGAAGTTCATTAGTTGTTGCCAAGTTGGTCATTGAAATTGGGTTGGAAAAATTGTAAGAGGGGTTTGTTTCATTTGTTTTACTTTCAAGGTGTTGCTTTGTTTTAACATTAGTAAACTTTAAAATATGTATGCCATGATGCAATGCAACACAAAAAGTGAAAATTTGGCCCGTATTTTAGGGTACCAAATCTGGGCTGTTACAGCGTCACGAGATATCGTGACTTTGTTTACACCCTACCAACTGTGCGTCACGAGATATCGTGGCTTTGTTTTCATTCCTGTAATACGATAAACCCATCAAGTGTGGGTTGAGTTCCGGCCGGCGACTAAATACATGTTGGGCACCGCCCACATGGATTGAATCTCGCCTACTTTCAGTATTATTATTTCATGTACCTTTACTTTCCTGCAATACGATAAACCCATCAAGTGTGGGTTGAGTTCCGGTACCCCGTCTAAATACACGTTGGGTCCTGCCCAAGTGGATTGAAGCGGCTACTTTTCTGTAGAGTTGTGGCGTGCGTTGGACGGTACCATGCACCACTCCCCATTCCGGCGACAATGGACTGGGGGAACCGCCGCGGTCAATGGAATGGTGGAACGGGATCGCGTGGACGCCTCCACTAACTTTTGTAGTCGATCCGTGGCTGCTACTGGCCGGAGGCATCTCCGCCATCGCCCGGTTGACGCTAACCAACTGTGCTGTTTTACTTTCTTTTACTCAACCCGTGGCTGTCAATGGTCGGAGTTATCTCCGTCCTCGCCCGGTTGACTGTGCTATTTTATTTTCTTTTACTCAACCTGTGGCTGTCACTGGTTGGAAGTATCTCCGCCATTGCCCGGTTGAATTTATTCATCTTTGCTGAATTATTACATGATTATTATTGCTTATTTCTTGAACTATTGTGTGCAGTTTGCTTCTGTTTCATGTTGATATGATATTATGGTTTTGTATTGGACAAATCTGTTTCATGTGGATGTGATATTATGGTTTTGCATGGACTAATCCTTTATTTTGTTGGACTAATCTTCTGTTGTTTGGACTTGTTGTTGAATGAAACTGGACTAAATGAAAACCCCCTCCAAACATCGATAGGGTCAGTCCATAGTGCCACCAATCTGAACCTTGAACGCACTACCACTGTCGCCCAAATGGGAGAGCCATAGCCTATGTAACCTATCAGGCCTCCTTTGATGCTACCCACTTGGCAAGTCTAGTCGATACTGCATAGTTGTGGTCGGGCCTAGTCTTGTGAAGGTTCCGGAGCTAGGCATCGCTCATGAGTTGGGGACGTGCCGGATTCACTTCGTCATAAGACATAGAGTTATGTCGGTAGCTATACAGGGAGTGTCTTGATAGCGTGAACGGTTATGTAAGTGTATCTTGGCTTAGCTAAGTAAGGTGCACTTAGATGGGTGGTAACTGCAACCTCTCGAGAGTGTGTCAACTAGCAGCTAGCCTTGTTCCTAGGTTATGGAACAGTTCAGTGTCGGTCACACTATTGTCCTTTGTCGAGTCCGGAGGTTAAACTTAAAGTTTGGTTGGAATGAAAGATGAACAACCTGATTACAATAGGCTGATGCAGGGAATGTTACTTGAGTCGTGGATGGTTACCCGCATTTGGGGGTGACGGCGTGATCGTTGGGAGCCTAGAGTTAGGCCCGAGCCAACGTCAGCCGTGCATGCCCCGAGCAGAGATATGAGGCCAGTGGGCCTAGCAGTTTGACATATGTGGTAAGGCCGTTGAGCCTAGTGGTGATGACAGGTGATGTTTAATATTTGGTACCAATGGGCACACTCGTTATTTGTCAAAGGTAAGCTCTTTGTGTGATCTCCGGTACACGATCCAACCCCACCTGGCTTGGACTCTGTACTGGCGATACCCCTATTATTTGCTTATACCATGATTTGTCGTGCTGCCTTGTTGCTACCCACTTGGACTGCCGTAAGTAGACCCTTGCCATGTTTAGATTATTTCTATTGCTAGCTACTTGTTGCCTGATTGCTTGACTGTTCATGTCTTGTGGTTGTTTTCTTGCGAGTACGTCACCGTACTCAAACTGGCTTTTCATGTGGCCAGACGTTGAGAGGATTCATCTACTACCATAGCAAGGAGGTGGAGCAAAAGCGTGCTAGGATCAGTAGTCCAGCCAGATGCCTGTGGATTGGAGCCGCACTAAGCCGTTGCCGTATCATTGTCTTCCGCTGCCAGTTAAACTCTGTCCCGTGCCATACTTGGCCATGATAATTTTTCAGGCCTTGATGGCCATGTAAAACCGTTTGAAGCCCTCTGGGCCTGATTGTGTAATGATATTTCCGCTATGTTGCATTGTCATAACGTGCGTCCGGATATCCTGGGCTGGCGCACGGGGCGACCGCCTCTCTGGTGACATGTGCCAGAGGGGGGTGCCACAAACTACCAGCAGAACTTTGGAGTATAAGGACAACTCCTAACAGGTCTACTGGTTTCACACCGTTCTTCATGGTGTATGGAGCAGAAGCCGTCCAGCCTAGCGACTTACTGCATGACTCGCCACGAGTCGCCAATTATGTCGAGACAGAGAATGAACTCGCTCGTGAGGACTCGGTGGACGCACTCGAAGAAGCAAGAGAGTTAGTCCTTGAAAGGTCAGCAGTTTATCAGCAGGACTTGCGGCGGTATCACGCACGCAGAATCAGGACTCAGACTTTCCAGGAAGTTGACTTAGTGCTTCGCCTAGTCCAAAATAGGGAAGGGATGCACAAGTTATCTCCACCATGGAAACGACCGTTCGTTGTAAGCAAGAACTTGCACAATGGGTCGTACTATCTAATGGATATACGAGAGCCGGCGAGTGCAAGCAAAGGAGCTTACACGGCTCACACGCTAGACCCATATGCGGAGGCAAAGAGGCCATGGAACATAGCTCAGTTACGTCCTTACTATACCTAAATTGTAATAGTTTCATGAGTTGAAAGGCAAAGAGCCCAGTGAGCCATGCCTAGATGTAATCAAATTATTATGATCAAAGGAAATAAAGCCGGCTTCAATGAATAAGAGTTCTTTAGTCGAGTCACCCAGTGAGTGCGCTTTGTTCTTTAAATTTGATCATCAAGGTTCTTGGGGGCTTGCTTTTCAGGAAAAAAGTTAAGCTTAGACCTTTGAACCTGGCTCAGTAGCCAAAAAATTTCCTAATTTTCTCGCTGGTAAGTCAGATGCATCCTGCACAATATGGCTAATCTACAGGCATGACTCGTCTCCGGCTCTTATGAATCCTAGGGACATAAGAAGTTGGGAGCTTGTCAGCACAAACTGTAAGGGAAGTCATGCAGGGCCTACTTATTCATCAGTGAAAAATTAGACGAGTTATAAGAACCAAATAATGACTTGCGTAGATAAGACATATCAATGTCACAGTTTAACAAGCAAGTTATTACAAGCCGATTGGCACAATTTCAGAACAAATAGTTCAAAAGGCCTAAAAGGTTTGCACCAGCAGTGCAGCATTACAAAAGTTTAATAGTCATCAAGAGGATGATCAATCTGAGGAGTCGACTTCTCGGCTGGGACTGGGGAGTCCTTCTTAGCAGGAGACTTGTCCTTTGCTTGTACAGTAGAGGCATGAGCCGGCTTCATAGGAGGCTTGGTGGCAACTTTCTTCGTTTGGAAACCAGTACCTCGAGGGCTCCTCATATGTTGAGCTAGTTCTTCTTCTTGAGTTCGGGAACCCCCAGTAGTAACTCTTGAAGGAGTAGGCGCAACAGGAGTCTTCATTACAGGCTCGGCACCAGCTGGGTTGCCAAGAACAGGAGCCGCCGGGGTAGAAGAACTCGGCGCAGCAGAAGAAGGGGCACCAGCTGAGTCCTGTGAGGGACGGCCAAAGTTTATGATCGCAGGAGTCTCTGGGGCCACCCTTTTGTTCTCCAAGTTATAATGATGAACCCATACCTCAGGGTCCATCTTGTTGGCAATCTCACAAGCATAGGGGCGCACCAACTTCTCCTCAGCCTTGAAGTCATCCTGGGTGAATGGAGTACCATCTTCATGCTGCTCTAGTTTCCCCATAGTAAGCAATGCTGGCTCTAAGACAGTAGGGTAATAGCTGTGGGCTAGGGCAAGGATCCTGATGGAGGCTCTCCTTAAGGAGGATTGCTTCCAAAGATTCATGTACCCTGGTGCCCTGGACAACTCATCCACCAGACGTTCAGGCTCTTTGGGGCACTTGCCCTTAGCGTTCAAGTACTTCACCACAGCACGGGCTCCCTCTTGTAGCCCATGACAATGGTCTAGCATCTCATGAAGTTGCTTGCTAACGGGCAGCTTGAGTTTGGGGAGTCAGACCCTGCAGAAAGAAATCAGTGAATACCAGTTGAGAAGTACTTCAGAAAAGTGCAAAGAAGGAGTAAGCAAAGACACAAACTTACCAAATATATGTTGGCACATAGCTCCAATGCCTTTGCGGCAGGTGTCAAAGACTGCTTTCAGATCATTATGTGCTTTTTGGGCAGTTCTCTTGGCAGCTTCAGATTGTTTTTTGACCTGCTCCAGCTCAGCAGATAAAATCTTCAGATCTTTTTCCAGTTGAAGGGAGTGCTCCTTTTCAGCCTGAGCAGACCTGGCTAAAGCAGCTGCCTGGTCCTCCAGCTCCTTCATATCCCTCTTCATCTTGGAAATAAGGTTCTGCAGGCACAAGTCAGAATTGACAAGTCAGATATTACAAGTCAGGATTCACAAGTCAAAATCGACAAGTCAGATTTTACAAGTCAGGATTTACAAGACAAATAGAGAACTCATGAGCTCCAAGTCGTCACAAGTTAACAACTTGGCGCTTGGGGGCTACTCAAGAGTCAGATTTTTTCCCCAGATGCAAAAGTCACAAATCATAGTCAGAAAGTTAGCAGCTCCAAGTCGTCACAAGTTAACAACTTGGCGCTTGGGGGCTACTCGTAGAGCAGAAATTTTTTCTACAAGCTAAGTACCAGTTAATTACATTGATTTATAGCTCCAAGTTGTCACAGGCTTACAACCCGGCGCTTGGGGGCTACTCGTGGAAAAGTTTTTGGTCCAAGAACCTAACAGTCATTAAATCAACAGCCCCGAGTCCTAGTAGAGCTAAGGACTCAGTGCTTGGGGGCTACAATGTGCAAGTTTTTTCCACACAACTATTGAGTTCACAGTAAAGCACCTATCTTTGCCACAAGTCACCACAGATAAGGTGCTTGGGGGCTACTGCAATAGGAGGCTTTCAGAGAATGCAAAGACTAGAAGTTAGAAAACTTACGCTATGGATCATCTGAAGAGACCTAAGGTTCACTTGCTCATTATCCTTTAATCTGGCAGCTTGATCATTAAGCTTGATAGCCTCTATCCAAGCCTCAGAAAAATATTTGTTATCAGCCACTCGAAGTCGGCTGTAGTCAATGGAAGACTTGGCCAGCTCGTCGGGCTGCAGGAGCCGCCTTCTGAGGAGCCGGAGGAGCTTGAGGCACGGTTATAGGAGTCTCAGTCCCAGAGGAGGACTGGACCACCAGTGGAGTCACCCCCTGAGTCTTTGAAAGAGACTCGGGGACAGTGGGAGCTGTAGTAATTGCGACACCTGCAGATGCAGGTGTAGAAGGAGCCGTCCTTGCGCTCGTCGTCTGGGAAGTCGATGGAGGGAAAGTTCCGCGTGATGATGTGACATCAGTCATATTTTGGAGCTTGGTGACCTTCAGACAAGGCCGAGCCCTGAAACAACCAAAGTTAGAAGTCAGCAGAAATTCCAGGAAAAGGAAATACAGAAGTCATTTGAGTGCAAACAGATTAAGGAGTCATACCCAGTATTAGTGTTGCGCTTTAAACGGGGCCCCACACTCGCAAATCGAGAGTCGCCAAGGTGTTTGATCAACCACACCTAAGATCCGGGTACCTTGACGCCGAGGGTGATACACCGCAGCTCACGTCGAAGGAGATCCGTCCGGAAGCGCGGTACGCAGGACATCCGGCGGACGCTTTTTAGACCAGACGCCCCGCTTGCCCGGGAGGGACCCCGTCAGGGCTCGCGGCGACGATTGGTTGCTCTAGGTCGGCCTGACCGCCCCTAGAGCCTCGTGGCTTCGCAGATCGCCGACATAGCTAGCTAACTACGGAGGAACGAGAAGCATAGGTACAGGGGTAAAGGTAGACGAAAAGATAGATTGATTGATATGTCGATTGGGTGTTGTTCTATTCAATCGGCCGTGCACCTTTATATAGGTGGCCTGGTCTTTGGTGTACAAGCAAAGGACTCATCTAGGCTTTCCTTACAAGAAAAGTACATTGAATCACGTCCTAAACCCTAGTCCTAGTCCAAGTCGAACTCCTGTCCAGATTCGCAGCTCTCCCTGTCCTGCTTCTTGCCGTGGACGCCAAAGTCACATATTACCTCGGATGGATATGGCCCAAAGACCAAACTTGTACGTCTCGACGAGACGAACAACTCTCGCGATGATCACTTTTCCATCCGAAGCCGTCTTGACTGCTATCCGGGTCCATCTTTGTCTGTTGGTCCAGATCTGGCAGGTAACAGATTAAGCCGGGTCCTGACTAAACCGGGTAAACTCCTGCCGGGTCATCACCCCAGGCTTTCTCCGGGTCACCTCTTCCTTCTGAGTGAGCTTTGAACCTTAAGCCGGGTTCTCCCGCCGGGTCACCACCGATGACCCGGATTCAAGCCGGGTTAGCTCCTGTCGGGTTGACTCCTGCCGGGTAACCACTGTGGCCTCGCAAGCTGTACCCTAGATTGTGACGACTCCAAAAGATGGTTGTAGGTCTTTCCCGACATGTTCCTGGTGGTGTTTGCCGGGTCCAAGCCTTCCCGGGTCTTGCACGACTCGGCTCCATGATGGATACGGGTTGTGAACTCGGCCATGCCGACTCAAAGATAAGCCGGCTTGTGGTTGCCGCTTGGACATGAAATGCTGGCTCCTTGAATGAAGTCGGCTCCAATGATGACTCCTTGGAAAATGTCAGCTTCTCGATGATGGTCGGTCTCTGGATGGTGGCCGACTCCTGGGCAATGACCGGCTCCTGGATGATGGCCGGCTCCTGGGAGAATGCCGACTTCTGGGGATAACCAACTTCTGGGAGAATCAACTCCTTGATAATGGCCGGCTCCTGGGAGAACGCTGGGTCCTGGGGCATGGTGGTCTACAGCCTGGTGGCTTGCCGATATAGCTCCTTTTCTTGGAGTCCTCCTGAGTGCGTCTCGCCTAAACCAAGGACATCCAGAGCCATGCCGACCAAGTGCCAAATATGGGTGCGAACACATGCCCCCCTGTTTTCTGGTAGAGCTTGCGTGCCAGAAAATAAGTAGCCCAGGGTCTTAGCACGATGTCAACACTCCATCGGCTTTGTATGCTCAGATTAGCTGCCATCCGAATAGAGCCGCTTCTGCACGAACTTCTTCATGTACACCCTGTAGCGCGGCTAGTCCGGTCGTTAACTCGGATCCTGCATATAAGAAAACAAATACCTTGCACTAAATCCTTGTTAGTAGCCAACTCAATAATCAAGCAGGCCTTGCTGGTATTGGCGAAATTAAGCATCAGCTTCAAGGATAAACCATGAGCCGGATGTTGTCTTTGCCAACACAATGTATCCTTGGGGCGATATGCAAATATCGGCCACACGTCCTCATCTCAAAGGACTAGGGGAATCCGTCCACCAAAGCGTGAATAACCGAAATAACTCAGATATTTCGGCTGGGGATAAATGTCTGGATGCTAGCTTTGATGGTATGGTTGAATAACATGGATGACGTGCCGTCTGAGGTCTCCTTTGATGAGATGAAAGTCGCCGATTTCGTCTGCCGGCTCCATGTTTGCCCTTCTCCACTCCTGCCGGCTTTTCAACAGGAGTCGGCACGCCAGTCCCTGCTTGCGGACTTTGCTTGGGAACCCACGCCATGTTCCTCTTCTTCAGCTCGTCGGCCCTAAGCCGCTCCAGCTGTCCTTTTTGCCAATGTGATAAGCCGATTAAGCATTTCGGCTGTGACTTTGATTTATGCATTGGCAGCATCTCCTTGGGCTTGGGCACCCCCTGCTTGGCTTGTCCAGACTCGACAACTGGGTCCTTGGAATCAACTCGCCTCACTTCCTTGCCCTTAATAGCCAACGTCAACTCGGCTGGCTTTTTGATACTTGGAGTCGAATCTGAATCAACGCACTTGCGGCCATCCTTCTTCACTCGGTAGACTTGCTTCACCACTTCCTTCTTCCTCCACGAGCTCCGGGCCGACTCGTCATTAAGTCGGTCTCTATCATGTGTTTGTCGACTTGTCCCTCTTGGAGCTGCGTAAAGTTGGCGAGGTGATTTAGTATAAGATGGATGGTGTGCCCGTGAGTCATACCTATCCCTTGATGGATTTGAATAGAAGCCGGTTTGAGAAGGTATGGACGACTTCGGCATTGGCGGCCCGAAAGGAGTACGTGGAGTCGGCACGTCGAGCTTCTTTCGCCAATCTCGATCTTCCGACTTGCGCCCTGGGGGTGATCTTGATACCTTTGCGTCAGCTGGCCGATGAGCACTTTTCGCTTCGCTTATCCTCTGGTATTTCTCCAATAATTGAGCGAATGTGACTTTTGATTTCCTCCTCCTGTGCTTATCGCTGCCTTTATCTTCTTTGGCTTTGCTGGCATCGGTCTCTAGATTTTGTGGTTGCCCCCCAGTGTTAAGCGTCTTCGCTGCAGCATTGATGGAACGTCCGCCTTCAAGATTGCCGACTCGATTGCCGACTTGAATAACTTCTTTGATTGACGACTCGATCTCATCAGCTTTTCTGTGTACCTGTCCGTCTTTGGATGAGTCGGCTTGAGGTAGCCGATTCAACTGTTGATTGTTGTCAAGTCCAGTTTGTGTCAACTGATTCTGCTCGCACGAATCCTGGATTCCTTTTCCTGACGACTCGGTATAGTGATCATCTATGATAATTGGATTAACCAGCGATGCACCGACAATGTGATCATCTATGCCCGGACTGAAGGTACACTGCTTGTCTTGTAGCCGATAATCTGATACCGGCTTTGGATTTAAGCAACCGAGTGGTGCCGGCTCAATGTCACCCGACTCGGCTTTGCATCGTATCTTGTCCTCCTTTTCCAATGCTCTCGAATCGGCTATTTGGAGGAGCTGGGGACCTGGCTTTATGTTTCTGCAATCCAAATAATTACAGAATATACGTCTCATCTGAGACCAAATGTTAGCCAGGCACGTAACAAGCAAAGTTGTCCATATGAATATGAAATTTAGCCAGCATAACGAGAACAACTTTGGTTGCGACAGATTGTCACTATCAGCCTCTATGCTTGGTATTATATATTGACCGACATGATTAGCGACAAGATTATTGCTAACAAACAAATTACTCATCTCGATCGGTCTTTCAAAGTTAATTAGAATCAAGCTAGTACATGTATCAATAATATAACTCCGACCTGATCGAAAAACAAGTAAACTGTCGGCTAGGCGTACCTCTTCGAAGACGCTGGGAGAACTCGGTAGTGGCACACAAGGAACAATGCTTTGCCCTGTTTCTGGATAGCTCTTCAACGCTTCGACTTCCTCTTCTGGATCCTGTGCTGTGTCTCCTGTACGCTCTTCATTAACTGAACATTGTCCGGCTCCATCATCTTTAACACGGAACTCGCAGGGTAGCAGGTATGGTTCCTTACATCCAGAAGAGTCGAACACGACCGAGTCACATTGCTCATCGTGCTCCGGTTCAACAAATTCTCCCTGTGTCGGCTTGATAGACCCGACATGTCCACCCGACTCGGCTTTACCCGAACTGCTGGATTCGGCTTCCGCTAAATCGGCTGTGTCTGCCGGATTGATATCGCGCCATTGATGGGACTCGGCATGTGTACGATCAAACCCGACTTCTGCCGACTCGATCGTGCTAGCCGAATCAACCTCCTCCTGGATGGCTAGCAGAGATTCGTCTTCTTGTTTTGGTGACACAGATGATTTGACATGATGGTTGCATGGGGAATCGGACCTGGCAATATCTTCTTCAAGCTTTGCATAAAACGCCTGCAAGTCTTCCTCCTCACGCTTTTTCTTGAGTGCTTCAAAGTCCTCTCTGCGTCTCCTTTTGAAGACTTCAAAGCCTTGACGCTGTTCGTCGGATAATTGTTCCCAAGTTGGCGTAGTGAAGTCACCGGTGTTGGCTGCAGCATCTTCAGATTTCATGAACCCAACAAAGGACTCGCCATTAGCCGATTTCGAGCCGGCATTGACCAAGCAAGTCGAGTCAATCTCCTTTTGTTGTTTGTCCCCCAGCGTTTCACCTTCCGTGGTGCGTGAAGGAGTTAATCCGGTTTCATCATAGGATTGCCCCCCGAGTCCATTGAAATATTTCGGCTGTGATGTGCCGAAATTTTGCAGTGGGGCATGGGAGGCATTATTGGTTGCAATAACCTGAGTCGGCACCTGTACTCCTGTAGAATTTCTATATAACAGGTCATAAGCAATGAGTTTAGCCGATTCACAGAAATCATATAGCGCCGAGTCATCAACTCCAAAAGGCGGTGTACAACTCGGCTGGGAGCAACTCGGCTGAGAGTAACTCGGCTGAGAGTAACCGGCCACATAGCTCGCAGAACCATAGCCGATTCCCTCATCCGATGAATAAACTCGCGGGATATCCTCTAGCCCATGAAGTGTCCCATGTTGATCAACCGAGTACTCTGTGTTATTAATCGGCCTATAATCCGGGGCAGCCGATGAATAAGAACTCGGGTCTGTTTGTCGTGTATCAAATCGGCGATCCTTTATCGGCCTCTGCTCATAGCTATATGGATAACTAGGCCTAGCCGATATAGGATATCCATCGACACCGACATAAGGGCAATTTGCATCTACATAATTTGATTGATGATACATGTTACCTCTGTAGATTACTGCCTCTTGATGCGCTCCTAATTGCAAGAACGGGCTGTAGATTATTTGACGCTTCGTCCCCAGCGGAGTCGCCAAAAAGTGTGTTGCGCTTTAAACGGGGCCCCACACTCGCAAATCGAGAGTCGCCAAGGTGTTTGATCAACCACACCTAAGATCCGGGTACCTTGACGCCGAGGGTGATACACCGCAGCTCACGTCGAAGGAGATCCGTCCGGAAGCGCGGTACGCAGGACATCCGGCGGACGCTTTTTAGACCAGACGCCCCGCTTGCCCGGGAGGGACCCCGTCAGGGCTCGCGGCGACGATTGGTTGCTCTAGGTCGGCCTGACCGCCCCTAGAGCCTCGTGGCTTCGCAGATCGCCGACATAGCTAGCTAACTACGGAGGAACGAGAAGCATAGGTACAGGGGTAAAGGTAGACGAAAAGATAGATTGATTGATATGTCGATTGGGTGTTGTTCTATTCAATCGGCCGTGCACCTTTATATAGGTGGCCTGGTCTTTGGTGTACAAGCAAAGGACTCATCTAGGCTTTCCTTACAAGAAAAGTACATTGAATCACGTCCTAAACCCTAGTCCTAGTCCAAGTCGAACTCCTGTCCAGATTCGCAGCTCTCCCTGTCCTGCTTCTTGCCGTGGACGCCAAAGTCACATATTACCTCGGATGGATATGGCCCAAAGACCAAACTTGTACGTCTCGACGAGACGAACAACTCTCGCGATGATCACTTTTCCATCCGAAGCCGTCTTGACTGCTATCCGGGTCCATCTTTGTCTGTTGGTCCAGATCTGGCAGGTAACAGATTAAGCCGGGTCCTGACTAAACCGGGTAAACTCCTGCCGGGTCATCACCCCAGGCTTTCTCCGGGTCACCTCTTCCTTCTGAGTGAGCTTTGAACCTTAAGCCGGGTTCTCCCGCCGGGTCACCACCGATGACCCGGATTCAAGCCGGGTTAGCTCCTGTCGGGTTGACTCCTGTCGGGTAACCACTGTGGCCTCGCAAGCTGTACCCTAGATTGTGACGACTCCAAAAGATGGTTGTAGGTCTTTCCCGACATGTTCCTAGTGGTGTTTGCCGGGTCCAAGCCTTCCCGGGTCTTGCACGACTCGGCTCCATGATGGATACGGGTTGTGAACTCGGCCATGCCGACTCAAAGATAAGCCGGCTTGTGGTTGCCGCTTGGACATGAAATGCTGGCTCCTTGAATGAAGTCGGCTCCAATGATGACTCCTTGGAAAATGTCAGCTTCTCGATGATGGTCGGTCTCTGGATGGTGGCCGACTCCTGGGCAATGACCGGCTCCTGGATGATGGCCGGCTCCTGGGAGAATGCCGACTTCTGGGGATAACCAACTTCTGGGAGAATCAACTCCTTGATAATGGCCGGCTCCTGGGAGAACGCTGGGTCCTGGGGCATGGTGGTCTACAGCCTGGTGGCTTGCCGATATAGCTCCTTTTCTTGGAGTCCTCCTGAGTGCGTCTCGCCTAAACCAAGGACATCCAGAGCCATGCCGACCAAGTGCCAAAAATGGGTGCGAACAATTAGTCTCGAGGTCCAAGGAGGCCTCAGAGTCAGAAGAGGGCATAGACATGCCAGAGTGATAGGAGTCGGCCTCTTCACGAGGAGAAGTCGACTTCCGTTGATGTGAAACTGGCAAAGGGTCAGGAGTTTCTGCAGGTCCTTCAGAGCGCGGCTTCCTCTTTCTAGAAGCAATGACGCTCTGCGTAGATTCTTGAAGTTTAGCAATGGAGTTGGTTGATCCAAGGACTCGAGAGAGGGGTACCTTTGGGACAGCTGCTCGAGACCCGTTCTTAACGGGAGCTGGGGGAGATGAGGAGCGGCTCTTCGCACCGGAGGACTCCTAGGATGAGGTTGGCTGGGCAGTTGCAGGGCTTGAGGCCACATGTTCTTGCTCAGAAGCAGGAGCATCTGGGGAGGATTCTTCATCATCATCATCATCATCATCGTCATTATCATCTTCAACAGGAGCCTCCGGAGAGGACTCCTCATCATCATCATGACCATCATCTTCAACAGGAGCTTCTTGAGAGGACTCCTCGTTAGCGTCATTGTCAACATCTTCTGCCACAGTGGTTTGTTCTATGACAGGAGTCTCCTCCTCAACTTCAGCCTCAGCTTCAGCTTCAGTTTCAGCTTCAGAAGCTGGCTTCCAGAAGGAGTCAGTTAGCTACAAAGGAGCAAGGAGAAAGAGAAATTTAGAGGCGAAAGGGACAAGTAAGGGTTCTGGACCCTACCCTTCGCGATTTATAAGGAGGGAAAAACCCTAGAAAGTTACAGTAACGGTCCATGGTAAATATGTGGATAACGGTTCAGTGGTTAAAAGTCAAAAAGGAAATGATCGAGAAAGTAAAGTGACAGAAGTGGAAGAAGAGCCGGCTTGTCTTAGAAAGGCGAGTCCTGTGACAGCAAGAATTGAGAAGAGTTAAATTCTTCAGAACTTGTTCACAAGAGCCATAACAAACTCGGCCAGCTAATGCAAAGGCAACAGTGGTGGACCTGAACAAGGGGCGAGGATAGACTCATTTTATGTGTGTGTTATGTTTTTATGCAGGAATTCATCTTGGAGCTAGCAGCAAGCGACTTCTGAGCCAGTGACTCAAATTGGAGAAGTCGAACCAAGGAGTCGAACCAAGGAGTAGGAGGAAGCCGCCAAAGCTGCGGCCAAGATAAATTCGGGTGCTACTGATGGGGGGATACTTTATAGGTAGGCCCATGGACCCGGAAAGTAGACCCACCAAGACCAAGAAGGCCAAAGCCAAGTCGCGCATCAAGTCACATGGGCTGGGCTGGAGACAAGCCGACCAAGGCCCATGACAAAGAAGGGACCCGTCAGGAAGGAGTCCAAGTACAACCCAGAGTTCTAACTTGTAAGGCCAAGACCTAGAGTAGGACTCCGTGTCCAAGTGTGACTCAGTGTAAGTTGTAAATCCAGGGACCCGGCCACCTTTATAAGGTGGGTCCTGGATCTTAGATCGATAAGCTTGAGAGAAACCCCAGAATCGAGGACCTAGAATTAGCAACACCAGAGAGATCCATAGTCGCCGACTCCCCAGATAGGGGTCGGAACCTTGTAATCAAGAACTAGTCCAAGCAATAAAGCCGAAGCAGGAAGTAGGTCTTTACCTCGATCAAGAGGGGCCGAACCTGGGTAAATCCTTGTCCCTTGGCGAGATTAACAACTCCTATGAACTTCGATCATCAATGGCCCCGCAACTCATCTTACCTGAGGAATAACTTGCCGTGACAACCCCACGACATATGTCATGAATTCTGCTAAGTTGAAAATAAGTTCCTAGTGGGTAGTTACTGCAACAGTCGGGGAAGCCAACGGGGCACTTGTGTCGCCGCCACGATCCCTCTCGGGGTGTCTCTAACCATTTGTGGAACATTGAAACTGCTAGTTGTTTGCAATATACGAAATGCATTGTTGAGTTTTGGTTTTTGGCACTTCCACTTCCATATTTTGCTAGCCTCTTCGGTGCTGCGCAATGCCCTCTCTCACATTGAGATTGGTGCATACGTCGCGAGTACATCCAACTCCGTGGGAGAACTTCATCCTGTTCTCCTACACATAAGCCAACTATCTTCCTCAAAACAGCCACCATACCTACCTATCACGGCATTTCCATAGCCGTTCCGAGATACATTGCCATGCAACATCCATCATTACATTACATGACTTGATGTCATTCTTCATTACCATATAGTTTGCTTGATCATTGAGTTAGTGTGCTGCGTGGCCTGCCACATGTTCTACATTTTTTCCACACTACGCTCAATCATGCATACTTTCTTTTATACATCATGTATTAGTCTTATGAGTTATGAGTACCAAAAGTGTGATGATCATCTTGTAAAAATAGAGTGTTGCCCCTACCTGTGAGCATATTGAAAAGAGTCCAAAGTGGCCACATAAAAGAGTCCAAAAGAGACCAATGAGAGAAAATTTAAAAGAGCCACGGAGGCCACAATTGTAAAAAAAAGAGAAATATAAAAGAGAGACGGGGCGGCACTACTATCCTTTATTCCACACTTGTGCTAGTTAGCACCTACACTTCATTACAGAGAGTTTTCATGTTTCGTTTGTACAACTATGTGGGGAATTAACGTTATAGAACTTGGCTTGTATATTCCAAGGATGAGCCTCCTCAAGTGAGCTCTAGGTCTTCATGAGCAAGCAAGTTGGATGCACCCCCACCAGTTCCTGGAGAGATTTCATACACTTATAGCTCTATGTGCATCCGTTGCATGGCAATCACTACTCCTCATACAGTGTCAACTACAGGACTTCCTTCTGTCTTGTGGTTAGCCTCTCCACTGTTTGAGCCCTTCTTTTTGGCCTCCAAACCTCCATTATTGATCTCTTTGCCATAACATCATGGTGCCAAAGCCACTTCTTACTTGCACTAGTTGAGTAGACTTTGAAATAGTTGATTTGTGAAGTAGATGGATTAGGACACTTGACTTGAGCTTGGCTATTCCATGAATAACTAATTAGATGCTTTGAAGAATGATTGATACTTTACATTGGAGATATAATTTGCAATTCTTATTTTTAAACCTTATGTATGGTTCCATGTCTCCAACGCACTTATTCATGAAAAGTTTCTAGCATTTGTTAGCTAGCATTTGTTAATCATTGTTTGCTTAATGTCAACTATAGACAATTGTTTTGGATCACCTCATTCACATCATGTGCTTTGCATTACTATCTTGATCACGATTGTGTTGGTTGCATGTCTCATCAAAAATTATTTTGTTATCACTTACCTACTCGAGGACGAGTAGGAGTTAAGCTTGGGGATGCTGATACGTCTCAAACGTATCTATAATTTTTGAGTGATCCATGCTAGTTTTGTGATGTTGTCACATGTTTTTAATATCATATTACATCATTTTTATGCATTTTGTCGGACTAACATATTGACAAGATGCCCAGTGCCAGTTCCCTGTTTTTGTGCTGAAATTGTTGCAGAAAGTTACTTCTGGAAATATTCTCAGAATTGGACGAAAATTTACGACGATTTTTTATTGGACAAATAAGGACCGGAGCCATAAGGGCAGGTCCAGCTGAGGCCCAGAAGGCCCCCGCGGGTACCAGCCGCGGCCCAGGGGGAGGCCGTGGCCGCAGGTCGCCCCTACCCCTCGGGAACCCCCTCGGTCGCCTCCGACGCCTATAAAATCATCCCCGATGCAAAAACCCTACCCCCCAAAGGATTTTCCCAAATACGCAACAGAGCTCCGCCGCCATCGCCGACAAGTTTCGGGGGTCAGATTGATCCTGTTCCGGCACCCTGCCGGAGGGGGATCGACCGCTGGAGCCGTCTTCATCGACACCGCTGCTTCCCGCGATGAGGAGGGAGTAGTCCCTCATCGGGGCTGAGGCTTATACAAGTAGCTATGTGGTTATCTCTCTCTCCCATGATGTGATCTTCGTTGTGATCTTGAGCTTTGTTAGCGTAGTTGAATACATGATGTTTCCCTATGTATAATGGATATGATGTTGCTCAAGTGGTGTTATTTAGTACAATTTCCGGAGCCACCGTTGTGATCATGGTACCTCGGTGATAGGATGGGTGCCGTGTGTGACTCTATGGATAATAGATTGGAAGGATCTTCATCATGAGTTTGTTCTTTATTTGTTGGATTGAATAGATCATGAGGTTTCTTGATGCTTGTGTTATTGAAGAAAGAGACTATTCAAGAAATAGGTTGTGGTGTTTGTTAGTACTATCTTTGGATGCGGATAGTGACAGCATGAAGTGTCCATAGATGTGGAATGCGAACTTTAGGTGTGCTTTTCGTAGCCCTACGCAATTCACATCCAATTTGATCCACAAAGAATGATCTCCGAGTAACGTCTACCACGCATGTATTTTTGTGGGAACTATCATGTGTTTAATTATGTTAATGATGTTGAGAGTAGTCACTAGTGAAAGTATGAAGCCTAGGCGTTGTTTCCAAGCATTGATACACCATTTTTAGTCACTTTTGTCACTTGTTTGCTTGCTGCCATTTTTATTATAGAATTACAAAATCACCTTTTACCATCCATATCACTTGCATTTTACCATCTCTTCGCCGAACTAGTGCAACTATACAACTGACAATTGTATTAGGTGTGTTAGGGACACAAGAGACTTCTTGTATCTTAATTGCAGGGTTGCTTGAGAGGGATATCTTTGACCTCTACCTCCGTGGATTCGATAAACCTTGGGTTACTCACTTAAGGGAAATTTGCCGCTGTCCTACAAACCTCTGCGCTTGGAGGCCCAACAAGTCTACAAGAATAGAAGCGTGTAGTAGACATCACTGCACAAGATTTATTAAGACATAAAAGTCCCACCATAGCCTTAAGTTCTAAGGTCCCCTATGTATATCCCCCAATAAAGTAACTTCATGACTCGGTCTCAGGTTTACATATCCTCCCAAGTCTCCCTCACTCCATTACATTACCGGTGATCACTTTACATGCATTCCCCAACATATGCGTGCACTCATATATTGTACATAAAGACAATCATAAAAGATAACAAAACTTGTATGCAACCAAACAACGAACAATTTCACTATTGCCATGAACCAATCACTTCTCAAACATAGATGGGGAGACACAATAGATCAAGGGAATAGTATATTGCATCATACATCATGTTTGCCAAGAGTTTACAGTGGAGAGATGGAGATGATATTACTGTAGATGTTGATGATGAACACACCGGAGGGGGGTGGAGCCCTCCGGAGGTGATTCCGGCGGCGTTTCCCCCCTCCGATCTTCTCCGACGGCAGCCTTCTAACTCTCTATTTTGTGGATTTGTGTTTCTCCGCCGCCTCCTCTCGAAACTCCTCGGGGGGATATTTTTATAGTCGGTTTTAGGTCAAGATGAAGCCACGGATACGAAAACGGACGGCATCGGAGCCACGATGCCCAAGATGGGGGGGGGTCCCACGCGGCCAAGGAATTTGGCCGCAAGGGCCCACCTCTTTTGGCCCTCGGGTCTCCGTTTGTTCGCTTCCTTCGCTCCTACGCTTTCTTCCTTCCAAAAAATTGATCCTCGTAAATTTTCAAGTCAATTGATCGTCGTTTGGGTCCCTGAAACATCAAAATATAGAAAATAGGGTTTTCTGCCAGTGCAGGGTTAATTCCAGGAAAATAGGAAAACTGTGAAATCTACCCAAAATCATTATAAAACAATGATATAACCCTTATACGATGCAAATATGATTGAAATATGAGTATTATAATGCAAAGTTTATGTATGCATTTTACATGCATCAAGTGTCAACACGAATTCAGAGATGGGAAACTCATCCCAGAAACCACCAACAGGCGACCCGTCGCATCCACGGTATCACCGCCGGCGCCTCAACCACGACCTCGACCACGCCCACCACCAACGCGACGGCCGCCACCGCCACGACCACGCTTCGGTGGGCGACCCCTCCCACGCTTCGCCGACGCATTCGAGGACTCTCCAATTTCCTTCTTCGGCGCCATAGCTGAAGAAGACGAAAAGAGAAGAAGAGAATATGGAGCAAAGCGAACGTGCCCGCGCTGCTACTTATGCAGGAGCGGAAGAGCAACCCAATCGTCACCGTCGCATCCCCAGGTGACACGTGGACACTAATGCGGAGGACGCAAACCGCAAAGGATCCAGACAGTCAATTAGCCACAGAAAATCCGGGGTGGAGAAGCCGAGGAGGCAACCAGTACCGGCGCAGGAATCTAGCCAGAACAAACCCGACACGTGGCCTCTGCACGCGGCAAGCCGGCAAAAATACCCGGGGGCTGCGCAGCCGCCAAGCCGGCTCCGCAGACCCGGATGATCATCTTCAACACCCCGAGTCACGGACCCGGGGGCTGCACGTCAACAAGATAGCAAAAATCCAACCCGGGGGCTGTGTAGCCGCCAAGCCGGCTCCGCAGACCCGGACGATCAATCTATCACCCCAAGTCACGGACTCGGGGACTGCGCGTCACCAAGACGTCAAAGAACTATACCCGGGGGGCTGCGCAACTGCCAAGCCGGCTCCGCAGACCCGGACGTACATCTACAACACCCCGAGCCAGGGACTCGGGGGCTGCCACACCATCAGCTGGCAGCAAATTCATACCCGGGGGCTGCGCAGCCGCCAAGCCGGCTCCGCAGACCCGGACGTACATCTACAACACCCCGAGCCAGGGACTCGGGGGCTGCCACGCCGTCAGCTGGCAGCAAATTCATACCCGGGGGCTGCACAGCCTCCAAGCTGGCTCCGCGCACCCGAACGTACATCTACAACACCCCGAGTCAGGGACTCGGGAGCTGCCACACCGTCAGCCGGCAGCAAATTCATACCCAAGGGCTGCACAGCCACCAAGTCGGTTCTGCGCACCCGGATGTACATCTACAACATCCCGAGTCAGGGACTCGGGGGCTGACACACCATCAGCCGGCAGCAAATTCATACCCGGGGGCTGCGCAGCCGCCAAGCCGGCTCCGCGCACCCGGACGAACATCTACGCCACCCCAAGTCAGAGACTCGGGGGCTGCTACGTCGTCAGAACGGCATCAAGAAACACAAAACGAAGAGAAGCATAAAATTTCGACCCGACTTGATACTAAAGCCAACCCGAAATTCGGGGGCTAGTCATGGTGAACATCACCAAGTCAAACACAAATTCTGACACAAAAGCTCAACAGTTTCAAAGGCGATGTCTCTAAAGGAAGCAGTTGACAAAGTGGAAACAGATCCACATCACAACAGGCAATAGTTCAAGCCAGGCACTAATCCCAATTAACAGTTATACAAATGCGCCCGGCATCTCGGGGAGCAAGCGGGTCAACGAAGCGTAGCAGCAGTGTCGCCGGCTTCAGCACCTTCAGTCGGCCGCACTGCTGCAGATGGTTCAGCAGGGACAAGCTGCGTCAGGTCAACCGCCTTGGCGATCCGGCTTGAAGCCATCAGAATCTCCGGGCGCAAGCTTTCAAGAGATGTGCCTGTGCGGAAGCCCCCCGTCAGCATATCCACCTTCACCTCGGGGTACCAGGACTTCACCAAGGCCAACGCCATGTCGGTGCCTCCTCGAGCCGCCATCTCCACCTGCTCGTCGATACCAGCCGGCGCCCCATCAAGACGGACGGACAGATCGTGGAGAGCATCAGGTACAGGAGCATCCGGCCACAGGTTCTCGAGGACGCCACCGACAGCCTCCTTCAGCAGCTTAAACTCTTGGCGAAACTGAAGAAGACGAGAGCCGGCAGACGGCATGGCTGCAGCAGCAGCGCCAGAGGATTAGGGTAGCGTATGTGTAGAGACAACCGCCTTCTGGATCTGCGCATCCGCCTCGGAATAAAAGCCTACACATCAAGCCGGAAAGGTCAAGAAGAGAACTACAAATGAAATACGAAGAAAGAGAAAATGTCCCGTACCAAGGATAATTTCATTTACACGCTCCGCCTCCGAAACCAGGCCACGCACCAACTGCTTGTGCTCAAGCTCATGTTCCCTGGCCGCCTGGGCAGTCTGATCATGGGCGTCCACAGCCTCCTTCAGTGTGTGCCTCAAATCCTCCCCATTCTTCCGGAGGGTCTCGACTTCGTTCAGCCTCTGCGTCTCCGCCTCTCCCAACTTCTTCACCTCCTCCCGCAGCCGGACGACTTCAAGGCGGCGCTCCTCCGACACTTTCACCGCTGATTGGTGGTCAACCACAGCCAGCACGTGGGCGGCGTCTGTAACAGCCCCAGTTTGGTACCCTAAAATATGGGCCAAATTTTCACTTTTTGCTTTGCAACATTGCATCATGGCATCCATTTAAATTGCTAATTTTAAATAAAGCAAGATTGGAAAACATTAAAAGGAAACAAATCCAATCTCAAAATTTCCAACCTCAATGCAATCGCTCAAATTGGCAACCAAACTAATTTGAACTTCCAAATTGTCTAGGAGGTTCCAAGGAAACATTTCATACACATTTGGTAAAACAAATTCTTGCCAAGCAAACAAATAAAAATTGAGAATTCAAAATTGGGTCAAACCAATTTTTAATTTTGAAACCAAGTTCAACTTTTCAAAAATTCAAAAGAAAAAATGGGGAGCTTCATTATCTTATTGGGAGCCTCCTTGAATAATTACACTATTTCTAAAAATGTTAAAGTGCCCCAATTAATTTACTTAAGCTGCTGGAGTTAGGCTAAAATAGAAAAATCAGAAAAATGAAGAAAGAGCCAGGGGGTTTTCTGTGATCCGACATCGTCTTCTTCCTGTAGCGGTTGCTCGCTGTAGCGACCCGGAGCATCTCGCACCCGTGCGTCCCTGCCGCACCCGTCCTGGCGCCATGCCGCCCTGCTCCCCGATGGATAAGACCTCGAGGCCCTGCCCTAGCTCCTCACCTGCCCCCACCGGCTCCCCTGCTTTCCCCTTTCTTTCCTTCGTTTCTCCACGCTCGGCCGAACCCGAGCAGCCCTGGAATCACTCGCAGCCGCTGATTGAGAGCTCCTGGAGCGGATCGAAAACCACCACGAGCTCCGCGTCGCCGCCAGCTTCCTCCACACCGAAGGAATCGGCGCGGGCTAGCCGCAATCGACGCCGCCGACCGCTTCTCCTTCGCCTCCAGCCTCCGCCGTTCGAGCACGACCGCGTTGCCGTCTGTCCTTCCCTTGCCTTGCCGTCCACGGCAACGGCCTCACGGTGAGCTCGCGATGCTTCGACATCTCTTCCCCGTCTTCCTCCGCCTCTATGTCACTCGGCCGGCTTGGTACCTTCTCGGCCGCCGCCAAGCCTCGTCGCCGGTGAGTCTCTGGCGACCTAAACCTAGCGGCACCGCCACCAGGTGGTTCGCCTCTACGAGCTGCGTCGAACGCGCCCCTCCCTGCCCCCGCGCGTGCTCGTCCTCGCCGTGCCGTGCACGCCCGCCGCCGTCGGTATACGCCCGGCCTGGGAACCGGCCCGGCCGGCCAGGAGGCCGGCAGCCTCGGGCGCTTGCCCGGCCTGGGTGTCGGCCTGGGCCGGCCAAAAGGCCAGTTGTGTCAGGTGGTAGCCCGTCCTGTGGGCCGGCATGTTCGGTCTGAAGGCCGACCTAGCAGTTAAAAAAAAATTAAAATAATTAATAACTATTTGAATAGGGTTTCATATTTAGCAAATAAGATATAAAATTGATCAGAAAAACAACCCTACCTGTTAGTATCGTTGTAATGGTCTTTTGAAACTATTATTTTTTGTTTATTAAAAATTACTAAAATGGCAAAAATAATAACAATATTGGGAAAAATCATAACTTGATGAATAATTACCCAAAAATTCTGAATAAAATATCAAAGTGCTCAGCATGACAAATGCTATCTAATCATGCTAATATCACATCATGACAGCAACTTTTACTTTGGTGTGATTCTTCAAATGATTAAAAGAATTAAATTCAAATAATCATTTAATTCACTATTTAATCATCGATAATTGGAAAATCACAAACGATGTACCAAAATGATCAGAAGAACGATACCTATCTATTCATGTCATGCTCATGCATATTTAAGCCACTTTTAGTAATGTAATAATTTATAAACAATGTGGTCGCTAAGTTAAATATGGGTTTGCTTCCAAATAATTGCACTAATTATTTGGCACTCCATTTGAATTGTTAGCTAAATTATATGATGATATCATTGCATAAACTTGACATGTCATCATGATTGTGCATTGCACCTTGTTTCGTGTTATTTATTTGTTCTTGTGTGATTGTTTGGGTATCGATAGATTCCGGAGTTGAGGTTTCCCCTACATACCCCGGCGATCCGTACTACACGCCCCGTCAGCAAGGCAAGAGATAACCTAACCTTCTTGGCATATATCATCCTATTGTTTTATACAATTATTTTATCCACCATAATATTGCATTCGATTCAAATGTCAACTTTTGGACAAGGCATAGAGTATCCTATGAATTGCATGTTCCCTAAACAATCACATGTTTCCCCCTCCTATGAACCATATGTTTGATGTGTTGGCCAAGATAATTTATAACTGTTGTTTATATGCTTAGCTATGCTTAGCCATGCTTAGTCGAATGCTTAATGGTCCGGTGATTATTTTCGTAATTGTGAAGTTCATGGAATGTTCGGACTTGGTGGTTACTTGTGGTTTCTTAATTAAAATGCTTAAAAGGTTTGGATGAGTTGCCATCGGGGATGGTGTTTTCCCTCATCCTTGCCCATAGGTGCGAGTTCTTTACCTCTTGAACCAAGACGAGTGTGCTTCCATTGGTGGGAGTATGGGCTCCTTACTAACTGACTAACTTGTGTGGGCGTATCCAAGGCTCCTCTAGTTTGTGCTTTCCATTTGCGTGTGCGTTGCAGGTGGAGGATGGCGCGAAGAGGGTGTGGTGGTGTTTAGGATGTGGCGATGGGGGCAGGGGCTGAAATAGGATGGATAAACTTGTCCTGTCGCCACAGATGATCCTTGGATAGTCTCACGCGAGGTAAAGGTTTAACCGCGCCCACTTGCCAGCTTTCCCCGGAAGAGAGCTAATCAGGCGAGCCGGACGGTACCAATGGGTAAATTAGTACACCCCTGCAGGGTTAAATCTTTTCGAAAAGCCGTGTCCGCGGTTATGGATGACTTGGGAATGGACGATAAGATCATAGAAAACTTTAACTTAATTAAAATTTGGCAACTAGAGGTTGCAACTTGGAGAAGTGTGTTAAAGGTTCATTTCCTCGAGGGTGATTCGAGGGAGTGCCTTGGTGGAGATGAGTGGTGAGAAATGGCTACTATTGGTTCAACATGAATCAAAGATGAAAGTTTACTATCTTATCCCCTTTCGAAAAACATTCTGAGTAGTCGATGCCATGAGTCGCTTATGTCTTTATAAATGAAAACTAGCTTTATGCAAAACAACCACTATACAGCTTTAGAGCCTTGTCATCATTGGGCCTATATCGCCCTACTAAATTTGTGAGTACGTCGTACTCAGTCTCTCTTTGTTGATTATTACTTGTTTCAGAGGAGGACGACACCGAGCAGACAGGTGGGTTCTTCGTTGACATCGACGAGTAGTCTGGGGTTCCCAGGTGGCAGCTTGGGACGTCGTGGAACGAGCTGGCTGGGATGTTTTTCTGTAGGCCTCTTAGGACCTATTTTGGATCTTGTTGTTTAGACAACATATTTGGCTTCCGCTTGTTGTACTGATGGTTCTGTGACCTCTAGGTGTAATTTGTATCTTTCTCGTTATATGACTTGCTATATGATCTCTTTGTGTTGTAGTGTCTGTGATGTGCCAGTTGTTCCACAAGTCTTGATCTCTTTATTATACTTGATAGCTATGCCAGTGTTTATGGCATGATCGAGGTGTTGCGTGGGAGCGGTAACCCAATGCCCTTCAATTGTGTAGTATAGCCTGTGGGTTAAATAGCCTCTCTGTATTATTCCGGGGTCGGGGCGCTACAAGTTGGTATCAGAGCAGGACTGCCTGTAGGAAACCTGTTCTATTGGTCGATGTCGAGTCTAGTGTTCGTGAAAATTATTTATAACCTAAAAATGAGTTGTGAAATCCCTCTTAGGATTCTTTTTACTCCTTACCCAATTCACTCTAATCTCGGAGACCTCTTACCTCTATTTGATTTAAAGGTTTTTCTGATCATCGGCAAATTCTACCCTAGGTTCACGGGGTTGGCTTCTACCTTTAGTTTACTGGTTAGCTCTGCTCGTCTGCCAAATCTAAAGCCCGAAGAGAGGAAGTATTGTGGTTCCTCAAGACATTCCTTTGCTTTAGCCCAAGATCTTGAACCGAAGGTCCCGGATTGTGCTAGGGCTCCGGTGTAATGATTCATGGGGGTTGTCACCCTTGTGAGCATTATGCTATTGTGAGTCCCAGTACATGAAGCTGATCTTTAACCCAAGATTTTTCCCGTTGAACCCTGATGTTAATTGTCAAACCCAACATCAGGTTGACAAAATTTGAAGTTAGTCATCAAGCTCGAGGTTGCAGCCGTAATGGTTTTGCTCAGCAATGCTCTTCTCTTTCACTAGCTTTAGCTAGACTCTCTGTCAGGGAACCATCGGGATCACGACAAGATTGTCTTAGCGAGTTTTCCATCAGTGTTAGTGATTCCTCCAATAACACTCGTTCGCGAGACCCTTTCGGCACTAGTTGTTGGAAGAGTGCTAACAAGGGCTTCTGCAATATCCTGGGATTGTTGTTAGTCTGGTTCTTTCTCTTAATCTGTTGTCCGACCTCTATCTGTCAGTTGACAGTCAAGTTTATCGTGCATTGGGGTGTTCTGATGCATGTTATCCTTGTGGTTCGTCAAGACATCCCACTTCGGAATGTCAGGAGAAACAAACTCCGGTACATCGTCCCTGTCTTGGCTAGGTCAAAGTATTGTGACTCGCGGAGTAAGAGCTTGTCTGGCTTTTGTTCCGTTCCACATTGGAGTGTCACACTCTTTCATATCAAGAGGTCGTGCTTAGTCTCATGACATACTTGATGAAGTGATGCTCTTACCCTTCCTTATCCATCTACCCCCGAGCTACTCGGGCTCGAGAATGTTGAGGATGCATATTGATGTGGTAATTGGATACTCTTAGCAACTGCTATTGCTTTGAAGTCCAAAGACTTTGATGGCACTCTTAGCACATTTAGCACTTAAGTTATCAAGACTAGATTGACGGAGCTGCCAAGTCCATTCGTTCAGGTGCACACCTTCGGTCAACGAGTTAGATTTGTGTCGAAACTCTCAAGACCACACCTCTTCCTGGGAAAGCAAGATTCCTTTCGCAACCAGTGACATGCGGTGGCTCGTGATATCCTGGATGTCTTTCCAGAAGTACTGCCGTGTTGTCCCCTGACCGTGTTGTCGAGTAATATTGGAAACCTGTCAAAACCATCTTCGTGTCATCACGTAGCTTGTGTTCTGGGTAATGGAAGTGCTCTTCTCTGATTCTTGTGCAATGGTTGACAGTTGTTGCCATGGGTCCGAGTGAAGTTCACTTGTCTCCCCGGGAATAATCACAAGTGGGTCATGCATGTGCGAATTGTTGTTGAGATGGTGGGTTGTTACCTCCAGTTCTCTAAATACGTCATGTACGCCATTGGCCGATTTGTTCTCGAATACGAAAAGAGTTGTCAAATCTCATCATCTTACCGGTGTTTCCCAATCAGGACTCAGTTGTGTTCCCTTGCTTGGAGTTCATGCTGGTTCAGTATCCGCTTCGTAGTCGTGACCCCATGGAATCCGCAATCTAGCTTGTGTTCCGGAGCTTGACATGGTGGGCCGTATCTTGAGAATCTAGTTACCCTACGTTCGGGTAACTTTCGCAAACTCCTCCCTCGGACATGTCAAGTCTGAAATATCCGCACGCCTAACCAAATCTGAATCTCAAGTAGAAATGATGGTTGGTGTTCCTCAAGAGCATGACTTAGGCCTATTAGTAACCCCGACAAGTTCGGTGTTGAGATTCACGCACCTCACCGGAAGGTCTATTCACGAAATCTCTTGACGCTTTAATCAATCACACATGCATTGTGTGATTTCATCAGTCACGTTAGGGCTCGAGCTTTTAACCTTAGGGAAACCTCTTGTATGTGAAAGGAGTGGAGTCTAGAAGATGTCCTTTCTCCTCACGCTGCTTCGAATCTCTAAGACCCTGATAAATTCGGGCGAACAATTGATCGGTTGTCCGATCTTCTACTCGACCTTTGTTTGGTCAAGCTGTTCCTAGTTTTTCCTCAATGGCTTATGGTTTTGGGCAAGTTCATTTTTGTATATCACCTTGAGCTATCTTCTGTTCTTTCCGCCCCATCGACATGTCATGCTTCTTAGCTCCAAGTTATGAACCGAGGAAGATCATCGTGGGATCGAGAAGATCGTGAAAGATACTTGTTGTCGTGTTCCCCTCATCCCTCTTCCTACTCTAGAATCTCGGGACGAGATTCCTGTAAGGGGGGTAGATTTGTAACAGCCCCAGTTTGGTACCCCAAAATATGGGCCACATTTTCACTTCTTGCTTTGCAACATTGCTTCATGGCATCCATTTAAATTGCTAATTTTAAATAAAGCAAGATTGGAAAACATTAAAAGAAAACAAATCCAATCTCAAAATTTCCAACCTCAATGCAATCGCTCAAATTGGCAACCAAACTATTTTGAACTTCCAAGTTGTCTAGGAGGTTCCAAGGAAACATTTCATACACATTTGGTAAAACAAATTCTTGCCAAGCAAACAAATAAAAATTGAGAATTCAAAATTGGGTCAAACCAATTTTTAATTTTGAAACCAAGTTCAACTTTTCAAAAATTCAAAAGAAAAAATGGGGAGCTTCATTATCTTGTTGGGAGCCTCCTTGAATAATTTCACTATTTTTGAAAATGTTAAAGTGCCCCAATTAATTTACTTAAGCTGCTAGAGTTAGGTTAAAATAGAAAAATCAGAAAAAAATGAAGAAAGAGCCAGGGGGTTTTCTGTAATCCGACATCATCTTCTTCCTGTAGCGGTAGCACGCTGTAGCGACCCGGAGCAGCTCGCACCCGTGTGTCCCTGCCGCACCCGTCCTGGCGCCATGCCGCCCTGCTCCCCGATGGATAAGACCTCGAGGCCCTGCCCTAGCTCCTCACCTGCCCCACCGGCTCCCCTGCTTTCCCCTTTCTTCCCTTCGTTTCTCCACGCTCGGCCAAACCCGAGTAGCCCTGGAATCACTCGCCGCCACCGATTGAGAGCTCCCGGAGCGGATCGAAGACCACCACGAGCTCCGCGTCGCCGCCAGCTTCCTCCAAGCCGAAGGAATCGACGCGGGCTGGCCGCAATCGACGCCGCCGGCCGCTTCTCCTCCGCCTCTGGCTGCCGCCGTTCGAGCCTGGCCGCGTTGCCGTCCGTCCTTCCCTCGCCTCGCCATCCACGGCAACGGCCTCCCAATGAGCTCGCGATGCTTCAGCATCTCTTCCCCGTCTTCCTCCGCCTCTGTGTCACTCGGCCGACTTGGTCCCTTCTCGGCCGCCGCCAAGCCTCATCGCCGGCGAGTCTCCGGCGACCTAAACCTAGCGGCACCGCCACTAGGTGGTTCACCTCAGCGGGCTGCGTGGAATGCGCCCCTCCCCGCCCCCCGCGCGTGCTCGTCCTCGCCATGCCGTGCACGCCCGCCGCCGTCGATATACGCCCGGACTGGGAACCGGCCCGGCCGGCCAGGAGGCCGGCAGCCTTGGGCGCTTGCCTGGCCTGGGTGTCAGCCTGGGTCAGCCAAAAGGCCGGTTGTGTCAGGTGGTAGCCCGGCCTGTGGGCCGGCCTGTCCGGTCTGAAGGCCGGCTTAGCAGTTTAAAAAAAAAATTAAAATAATTAATAACTATTGGAATAGGGTTTCAAATTTAGCAAATAAGATATCAAATTGATCAGAAAAACAAAGTCTACCTGTTAGTATCATTTTAATGGTCTTTTGAAACTATTATTTTGCTGTTTATTAAAAATTACTAAAATTGCAAAAATAATAACAATATTGGGAAAAATCATAACTTGATGAATAATTACCCAAAAATTGTGAATAAAATATCAAAGTGCTCAGCATGACAAATGCTATCTAATCATGCTAATATCACATCATGACAATGACTTTTACTTTGGTGTGATTCTTCAAATGATTAAAAGAATTAAATTCAAATAATCATTTAATTCACTATTTAATCATCGCTAATTGGAAAATCACAAACGAAGTACCAAAACGATTAGGAGAACGATACCTATCTATTCATGTCATGTTCATGCATATTTAAGCCACTTTTAGTAATGTAATAATTTATAAACAATGTGGTCGCTAAGTTAAATATGAGGTTGCTTCCAAATAATTGCACTAATTATTTGGCACTCCATTTAAATTGTTAGCTAAATTATATGATGATATCATTGCATAAACTTGACATGTCATCATGATTGTGCATTGCACCTTGTCTTCGTGTTATTTATTTGTTCTTCTGTGATTGTTTGGGTATCGATAGATTCCGGAGTCTAGGTTTCCCCTACATACCATGACGATCCGTACTACACGCCCCGTCAGCAAGGCAAGAGATAACCTAACCTTCTTGGCATATAGCATCCTATTGTTTTATACAATTATTTTATCCACCATAATATTGCATTCGATTCCAATGTCAACTTTTGGACAAGACATAGAGTATCCTATGAATTGCATGTTCCCTAAACAATCACATGTTTCCCCCTCCTATGAACTATAGGTTTGATGTGTTGGCCAAGATAATTTATAACTGTTGTTTATATGCTTAGCTATGCTTAGCCATGCTTAGTCGAATGCTTAATGGTCCGGTGATTATTTCCATAATTGTGAAGTTCATGGAATGTTCGGACTTGGTGGTTACTTGTGGTTTCTTAATTAAAATGCTTAAAAGGTTTGGATGAGTTGCCATCGGGAATGGTGTTTTCCCTCATCCTTGCCCCTAGGTGCGAGTTCTTTACCTCTTGAGCCAAGACGAGCGTGCTTCCATTGGTGGGAGTATGGGCACCTTACTAACTGACTAACTTGTACGGGCGTATCCAAGGCTCCTCTAGTTTGCGCTTTCCATTTGCGTGTGCGTTGCAGGTGGAGGATGGCGCGAAGAGGGTGTGGTGGTGTTTAGGATGTGGCGATGGGGGCAGGGGCTGAAATAGGTTGGATAAACTTGTCCTGTCGCCACAGATGATCCTTGGATAGTCTCACGCGAGGTAAAGATTTAACCGCGCCCACTTGCCAGCTTTCCCCGGAAGAGAGCTAATCAGGCGAGCCGGACGGTACCAATGGGTAAATTAGTACACCCCTGCAGGGTTAAATCTTTTCGAAAAGTCGTGTCCGCGGTTATGGACGACTTGGGAATGGACGATAAGATCGTAGAAAACTTAAACATAATTAAAATTTGGCAACTAGAGGTTGCAACTTGGCAAAGTGTGTTAAAGGTTCATTTCCTCGAGGGTGATTCGAGGGAGTGCCTTGGTGGAGATGAGTGGTGAGAAATGGCTACTATGGGTTCAATGTGAACCGAAGATGAAAGTTTACTATCTTATCCCCTTTCGAAAAACATTCTGAGTAGTCGATGCCATGAGTCGCTTATGTCTTTATAAATGAAAACTAGCTTTATGCAAAACAACTATTATACAGCTTTAGAGCCTTGTCATCATTGGGCTTATATCGCCCTACTAAACTTGCGAGTACGTCGTACTCAGTCTCTCTTTGTTGATTATTAATTGTTTCAGAGGAGGACGACACCGAGCAGACAGGTGGGTTCTTCGTTGACATCGACGAGTAGTCTGGGGTTCCCAGGTGGCAGCTTGGGACGTCGTGGAACGAGCTGGCTGGGATGTTTATCTGTAGGCCTCTTAGGCCCTATTTTGGATCTTGTTGTTTAGACAACATATTTGGCTTCCGATTGTTGTATTGATGGGTCTGTGACCCCTGGGTGTAATCTGTATCTTTCTCATTATATGAGTTGCTATATGATCTCTTTGTGTCGTAGAGTCTGTGATGTGCCAGTTGTTGCACAAGTCTTGATCTCTTTATTATACATTGATAGCTATGCCAGTGTTTATGACATGATCGAGGTGTTGCGTGGGAGCGGTAACCCCATGCCCTTCGATTGTGTAGCATAGCCTTTGGGTTACATAGCCTCTCTGTATAATTCCGGGGTCGGGGCGCTACAGCGTCCCTCTCTTTCAGCTTGTTGTTGAGTACCGTGAGAGGGACCGAAACCGCTAGTCGTTTCTCCAAGCCAGCACGAGAAGTGGAGTCGCCTGATGAAGCGAAATCGTCACCAAGTCAAGCAACCGAAAGAAAAGCTAGAACCTCAAGGCGGAAGACGGAAGGAAGAGGAAACCAAACCTTTGGTGGCGTCAAGCTCCTGCTTGAGGACCACAATCTCCTTGGCTGCGTCGGTGAGCGCATATTCCACTCAAGACCGGAGCAGCGAGATGTCGGCCAGCTGCTTCCTCGCCCTCTTCTCCGCCAACACCGCAAGGGGAAAGTGCCCTGACGCGTCCAGCCTGACCGGCACCGGTCCAGAGTATGGGGGAGTACTCTCCAAGGTCGACTGGCGCGGGTCGGGAAGCGAAGCCGTCGCCACCGCCATGGCCCTGTCTTTGGCCGTCTCCACCACGGACGAGGAAGGAAGGAGGAAGGCGCCGTCTGGCATGCGGCCGAAGGGTTGCCTCGAAGGCTTCGACCATTACCTCGTCACTACCACCGGAAGCCGAAGGATCGAGGTCCGCCACAAGAGGAGATGCGTCTGGCGGCACCCTGCCACCCGACACCACATTGGTCTTCGCTCTCGCCGCCTCTGGAGGCGGATTGGCCGCCTGCACCTCGGGAACTTCATGAACAGACTCGGAGGTGGGCTTGACCAAGGCATCAGGCTTCGCCCTACCAATCGCAAGCGGTTCCCTACACAACGACGAAAACAACACGACAAGAAACATGGACTACGAGAATTACTGTCTCCGCGCAAGGGTTTACCCATCACGCGTGCCCAAAGCCTCCGGCTTCCTCCTCCTTGCGCGCTTCGATGACGGAGCCGGTGCGCCATCCGACGGGCGTTTCGTGCCACCAGCGGACGCATCCACGCCCTTCGCGGGAACGACAAGGTCATCAACCGGCTGCTTCGGAGCAGCCGGCGTCACCACATCTCCAGCCTTGGCCTTTGCCGTCACGCTGGCGGACGCATCCGCCTTCGCCTTCGCTTCAGCCTCCCTGGAGGCCACCAACTGCTCCACAGTCAAATTGGCATTCATAGCTTCCATGGCCAAGTCCGCCTGCGCCATACACGCGTCAAAAGCCTTTCTCAAATCGCCAAGACTCAACTCATAATTGGGGTCGGCCCAAAGAGCGTGGCCAATCACCTGAGTGCTGATCCCACCAGCAGGAGCCTCCTGATTCTCTTCCACCTCCTCCTCTGCAGCAATCTTAGCCCTGATTTCGGCTTCGATCGCGTCCACCTTCTTCTCCGCTGCCGATTTCCCAGAAGGCGCCAAGCCGGCAGTGGTCGGCCGACTCAACGCCGAAGACAACTTCTTCGCGGGCAGCGCACCCCGCTTCACAAAGGAGCCTCCCCGCCTGCGGATGACTCTGCCCGCATCCGAATCGGCGGCTGCCTTCGATTGCCTTTCCTTCATAATCTGGGGGGAAGGCACCGCCTGAGCCCTCCAAGCGACCGCCTCCAGCACTTTGGTCTTGCGGGTGGATAGGGTCGGCTTGGAAGCTGGCACGGAAGAAGAACCCTCAGAGTTCGGATCGGAACCACTGGAAAGATCTACAACCACACGAGCGCCGCCACCAACTTGCTCGACGACACCAGGCACAAAAGACTTACCGCGGGATGACGGAACCGGAGGGGGAGCGGCACACTCGAGCTCCGATTCTTCGTAGGCGCCCGAGTCGGAATCGGAGGTGGTCGAAGTAACGGGACTCGCTGCGGTGTGACCGCCATCGCCATCGCCATCGCCGACGACGTCAACATCAACATCGGCATCAGACGACTCCGTGGTGTCGCCACGCTTGTCCACTTGCTTCCCCGTGTCAGACGCAATGGGGGCATCGTCACCCGCCTCTCCTTCCGAGGCGGTGTCTTCAACTTCCGTCGCCTGCTCGGTGTCGTGGGGTTACTCTTTGACTACACCACGGTGGTGATACCTGGGTCACGCCAAGTCCATCGACCCTATGGCGAGGGTCCAAAGAAGGCCCAAGAAGGACGACGTGCAGCCCAAGATAGCCGACGTTAGGCCATCGATCTTGATCATCCTGTAAGTGCCATCGGCACCGTTCACCCGAGACCCAGCCTATCATATAAAGGCTGGGAGGGTCCCTCGTTTAGGGTAACTAAGCAACTAGCGAACACCAACTCATAGCCGCCATCTCAAACCCTAGCGAGATTGCCATCTCGCCATTGTAGCCACGCTCAACATCAATACCAGACAAGCAGGAAGTAGGGTGTTATCCTCCGGGAGCCTGAACCTGGGTAAAACCTCGCCTGTTAGCCGTCGTGATCACCAGCGCTCACCTCTCTCCCCCTCAATCAACCCGGGGTGCTCAACCCAGGGATTTGCCGAGCCCTAACCTCGTCACTCGGCGGAGGCGGCTCCCTCGACGAGGATCATCTGCTTCTCAGAGAGAGGACCTGCCAGGTCCTCCCCGAAGATGACTTCAAGGTCTTCAGCCCTCTGAAGCTCGCAAAGCTGCAAAAATGCGCCAGCCGGATCAAGTCGTCAGTCGGCCGGAAGAAACTTGAGACAAAAACGACGAAGGAAACCAACCTCAGGGGCGCTCCGCACGAGAGAACGGCTTGAACCCAAACCGCCAATTCCGCTTGATCCGATCGGTGATCACGACGGCGGCCCAACAGCGCATCTCATCCAGCTCCAAGGCCTCCATGCTGACCCGGGTGGGATCCCGGACCCCGGAGTAGAAGCACATCTTGTGCTCCCGAGCCTGCAGCGGGAACACCCATCGAGTCAACCAAGCCAGAGTCAGGTCTCTGGAAGTTAAGCCGGCGTTTACCAGCTCCTGCAGCCGAGCCGTCACGGCCCCCTCCAGAGCCTCATCAACAGGCACCTTCCGGTTCCAGGACTTGTCTGCAGGCGGCACGTTTGAGAAGACAGGAAGCCCGATCCGGTCCGTCTCCGTGAGATTCCGGACGTAGAAGTATGTGCTCTGCCACTTCTTGATGGAATCCGGCAGATGGACTTTGGGAAAGAGGGGGTTCTTCGTGTAGATTGAAATGCTCCCACAATCACGCAGCCTCTTGCCAGAAGTCTGCGCCCAGAGGAAGAAGAGCATGCCGAAAATCTCCATGCAGGGCCAGATGCCCAGATACGCCTCGCAAAGGGTGACGAAGCATGAGAGCAGCGTAATGCTGTTGGCTCCCAGATGATGAAGCTGCAAGCCGTAAAAGCTCAAGAATTGCTGGAGGAAGGGGCTCGCCGGCAGCGCCAGTCCCCTCGCCAGGTGCGAGGAGAATACCACGAACTCGTCCGCCCCCGGGTCCGGCGAGATCTCGGCCGTGCCAGGGGCGCGGTCCCGACCTCCTCCTTCAAGCCAAGGTATCTCCTCCCGCGGAGCCTCCCGAGCTCCGCGCCGTCCGCACAAGAGCCCATCCAGGTGCCTGAGCTCGCCATTGAAGTTCTGTTCCCCGTCGGAGAAGAGGCGACGCCGGCGAGGACGAAGACGCAGGAAGGAGGCGGAGAAGGACGAAGAGCTCGAGAAGAAGAAGAAGAAGCGCGAGAATGGGGAACGGTAACCAGAGCCGTTCCCCCCTTCCTCCTCTTTTAAAGCGAGATGCGGCGGAAGGATCGCATCCTCCCACGCCGCGTGGCGCGCGGTTACTGCCGCATTTCCCGCAAAAGATCCCACCAGCGAACGGTTGCCGCAGAAAATCCCGCACGATGAAGCCGAGGAGTCGTGCCTCGAATCCCGGGCAGAGAACCGCCAGTCGGACAAGACGTGGGAACGTGGCTGACGTGGGCCACGATCCGAACCCTCAAGCCGTTCAAGCAAAATCGTCAAGGTCTTCAATTTCCGGCCGCCCGCAGCCGGACGGGCCGTCTTCAAGATCTCCAAGCAAGCCGGCTACTCACAAGCCGGACCCTTTGACCTCAACAACGCACAACAAAAATCGGGGAAAGCTCGCGAAGCCTTCCCAGCAAGCAGACAAGACTCCACGAGCTCGGGGGCTAGTGTCGGGGAGATGACCCCCGGATACCCTAAAGATGCTCACTCTTCAGACTGCTCAAGCCGGCCAAGTCAAGCCGGCTACATCTGTCCGGCTGGGATGAAGCCGGACCTACCAACCGACCGGTCCGTACCAGTGGGCCAGCCTCACGCAACCGTCGCCTGTGAACAGTACCTCCTGTCGGGCGTTTCCTCTACAGCGTCATGATGATCCAGCTCCAGCCGGATCGTATCGTAGCTGATGTCATAGGGGCAATCATGTAATCTCCTTGTAACCCCAAACCCTAGCTCGTTGCCTATATAAGGCGGGCTAGAGCCCCCTGCGAGGGGTAAGCGATGCACAGATAGAGATACGATCATCGTCAACCTCCAGCCGGCTAGAGTGCCCAGCCGGCCACCACCCGAAACAGCTCCAGGAGCATCATTGTAGTCCGAACTTTGTGATCTAACAATAAGAAACCAGAAGAGCAGGACGTAAGGGTGTTACCTTCACAAGAGGGCCCCGAACTTGGGTACATCGCGTGTGTTTGCGTGCTTGTTACCCAATCCCGCTCGAACACCATCGTTGCCTTGCTCCACAATCTTCCCCATCTCTAATGGGTATGCCGTGCTATCCACCACGACAGGCGGCGGGGGTCTCAGATGGTCGCAACCATGAGGGGTTGGGGCCCTGACCTCTACGGTGGTGGTGGTGCGTGGCGTCGGCATCCGGAAGGCGAGGCGGTGGCGGCATGGCCGGATCTTGGCCATTGGGGCCTGAGGTTGCGGCTGCGCCGTCTCCTCCGTGTGACGGGCTCCTCCGTCCACAACACATGGGAGCCGGGGCGGCGGCCTCAGGCATGGCGACAGAGACCTCCTCTCCGGAGGTAGACGACCGGCCTCGTTGAGATCTGGATGGTGGATCTTGGGATCCCGCTTAGACTTATGGTGTGGCCCTACTGGTCTTCGAGCACTAGATCTTCGATGTGCTACATGTGGTCCTTGATGATCTGGCTGTCGACGTGTTCTGGTCTTCCCATCGGGAACGAACACCAATAAATGAAAGGAATAGTCAAGAAGAAATGAAATACTCTATTGGCCCATCCATTTTTTGTTATTGTATTCAGGACGAAAAATTCGACGACATTTTAAATGGATGAATTAATAAAGTGGACGTGTGGTGACGACGTGGGAAGAACAGCTGCTAACACGGAGCACCGGCCACCTTGTCATGCAAAGACTAATCCGTCCAAGTGGAAAAGTTAACCATGGGCGCCAACAGGATCACAGGAACATCTTCTCGGCATTTTTCTTTTGTGTTGCTTCTTCCCAGTTCTGGGTTTCCAGCAACCCCATAAAATTTCTTTTGACCAACGGTGGTCCGCTCTGAGTATCGAGTTCCAGCTAGAAGCACATCAAAAAATATATTCGGAAGCGTAGGTCTGCACACCATATTTTGAAAAGTAGTCTACAAGAAAATATCAATCTTCTCATCTCGTCTCGTCTTCTTAGTTAATGGATGTGTGTGTCAAGCTACGACAAGTACAAACTCCTACAACTAAAAATGGTGACCAGGCTCGCCGGCTTGCGCCACCCAAAGATGTAGTTTACTCTGACTTCAAAAAAAGTGAGGTCAGTTTTAACAAAGACCAATTAGCGAGTAACAGGTGCATCCACATAAGTAATGACTCAGCTAAGACATACTTGTGTCCTGCATTTTCCACGAGATATCATGTAGTAGCTAGTTTGGCAGCACTATCTACCCAATTTCTTTGGTGGTTTGGCGTTTGGCCCTAGTGCTGGCGGCTCACTCCACAAAGTTTAACCGGCACGCATTATGAAAAAATCACTCTTTTTTCAGACGGCACATTTGGAGTTACTAGCAAAGGATATTTTCAGTATTGCTTCCCTGTCATGATCTCAAAGTGCCAATCATTTATATTTTGGGGGGTAATTATTTCTTATTTATATAACTGTACGAGTCTATTACTACATCCAGCGAGATTTGCAAGTGCGAACATGGACACGCATTCGTGTGGTCGTGTTCAGCATTTTTTGTATGCCGGTGGACCGGCGTAGCCGCAATTATACACTTTGTTTTTCACAAATCTTTCTCTATCGCCTGGCTCTGGATTGTTAATCGTGTAGTTCATTGTGGCCACACTTCAATCCTTTATTTATCTCCTCCCACCAGGACCGTGACGACATATTATAGTCGGTAACCAACTCAATTAGCGGTTCATTTACTAAACCCAAATATATTATGCAAAGTCAATGAATAAGCCAAGATCCGGACGGATGGCATGCAGCCCCCTTCTCCCTTCTCTCTGTCGATCAGCCACTCAGACGGCGTAACGTGTCCCGCTTCTAGAACAAGCAAATACTATAAAACTGGATACGTGTCCCGATCTCATACTGGTATTTGTAAATAATAAGTAAATTGCAAGAGGGAGGAGGAAAATGGGGTGAGGAAAAGTCAGAGCTTTGGCTTGGCTGGCCCCAACAGGTCTTAATTTTAGTAACATGCTGGTACCATAAACAATGTGATCTTTTCCTTCTCGCCAGGAATAAACAATGTGATCTGGTGTACTGGTTTTCCTTCTCTCTCAATTCTTTGACCTTGCATTTGTGAGCTGTCCTCACATCGCATACATGGTCAATTCGCTGCAGCACCTCATTGTGGCCATCAACATTTTTTGGGCAATAATTCTATTTCAGGACAAGAAATAATACTTGTACGGGAACATCTGATTTTTTTCTTCTTATTTCGATTTTTAATCAGAACACCGATGCACCAACTAGCTAGGCAGCACACGGTACTGACGCCTATCTACCCATCGTTGTGCACGGCCAGCCATTTGGGCACAATAACATAATCCCAGTTGCCCCTGAGCAAACCTCATCGCTGATCTCATCTCCGGTGGTCCTAATTTACGGAGAGAGGAAAAGCTTTTGCTAGAGATTCCTTGCCGCCTCACCTTGCCCCTGCGGCATGTGCAGGTCTTATAAAAAAAATACTACAACAAGCCGTGGATGTGCGTTAGGTATCATCAGGCATCAGCTAGCCTAGCTAGTAGGTCTCCTCCCTCGCCAAGCAACGAGACGATTCCGCGAGCGAGCCAAGAAGAAAAGAAGAATCCTGACTTGTTTAATCAGAGTGGTACCAAACTTCCATTTTGGACAAGATTTGAACCGGTCCGGCCGAATACAATATTCATTCATCCCAGCGGCGAGTCCCGATCAACGCAAGACCAAGTTGCGAGATCGATGACAGTGCTTAGGGGAGGGCCATTAAAAAATAAGGCCGGAGCACATCACCCGAGGCCACTTGTAGGGCGAGCGAGCCCTCTTCTCTCTCTCTCCCTTGGGAGTTTGGAGGAAGGAAGAAGGTGCTGAGAAATTTCTGAAGGCCCCGTCGGTGCGGGGGGAGCACGTGATAGCGATACGGCGGGGGGAGAAGATAATCTTTGCATCTCCCTTGCCGGTCTCAGTTTATGAGGGAAATTTTATAATCTGATTGCTGCATCAGGGACTCAATTATAGAGGTCTTGACGTTAAGCTAAAAAGGGTGCCTCCGTCTACTACGCTTCTCTCTCTGATTAAGCCTCCTAGCTTGCTTGCTACCTTTTCTTTCTTCCTCTTCCTCCTCCTCCTCCTCCGTTTACTGCGCCTGAGCTTTCTTGCTCTTGGGGAACAATGTCTCCCGTGCCCAGTCCACATCAGTCGCAGCTTCTAGGCCATGGATCAAGGTAAGCGAACATTGGTGCGGTCTCTTTATGTGTGCGTGTGGTGATGTTGGCGCGGCGGCTCACTTTCTTGATTTGTTGCAGGAAGGAGAAGCGGATGAGGAAGGTGGATACCTTCGCGCCGCACAACGACGGCCACCAATGGAGGAAGTACGGCGAGAAGAAGATCAACAACTGCAACTTCCCCAGGTTCGTACACCATTCCCGCTCCGGCCGGCCTCATTCGGTGTTCCGCATCTGCACATGTTCTGCAAAACAAGAACCCGTCTTAATAATAATCTATCTTGACATACCAGAAAGTCTACTTCTTTTACCCACCTCTCTCTCTCTTCTGAGGATTCTTCCCATACAAACCTGCCATAACAAATCTATGGAGCTGGATCTTTATTCGAGTTTGTTTTACTCACAAACAAATTTGTGCTGTCCTGCTGCAGGTACTACTACAGATGCACCTACAAGGACAACATGAACTGCCCGGCCACGAAACAGATTCAGCAGAAAGACCACAGCGACCCCCCATTGTACCAAGTCACCTACTACAACGAGCATTCATGCAACAGCGCCTTCCTTGCCCTCACCCCCACGGAGTTCCAGCTGCAGACCGCATCTGGGAAGGCGGTCTCCATCTGCTTCGATTCATCTGGGCCTCAAGAACCAGGTGGAGGCTCGCCGTCTTCGAGCGCAGCAGCAGCACCACGCGGCACGCCTGCTTCCGAGAGCAAGAAGAACCAGCCCCTGAAGCTGCGTTCAGAAGCCCTTTCCTGGGGCCCCGGTGTCGTGGAACAGAAGCCCGAGCTCCAGTCCTGCAGCACCGAGTGCCAAGATGCGTATTCAGCCGCTACAATGTCTGAAGACATAGATGCAGGCAGATTCGGCTCTATCAGATTCTTCCATTTTTTGTAAATGGGATCCAATGGAAGATTTCACTTCAAAGAACTAATATGATACACATGTTTTTTCTTTTCTTTCCCATCTGCATGCTAGAGCACCAGATATTCGCATGTGAGGTGTGGCCAAGATTTTCTTAGTTCAATTGAAATACCACTGCTAATTCAAAGGGCAGAGTTCGTTTCTGCAAACCCTCATGTTATTTCTGTTTGAGATAGGGCAGCAACAGCAGCATCTTGTACCTTCAAAAACAATGAATACATATCCTTACCGTGTTATATATGCCACATACACAATAATAGTGGATCAGGGTAGGAACACACACGATGAAAATGGTCTCAAATCATAGTACAAATATTATGCAGCATGGTCATAAATAAGCTATAGGAAATATCTTGGTGATAGGAAACAAAACATAGAAAAGACCAGAAGTATATGAACATAAAGATGCAAATAAGCAAAACTCAAATACGAGATCATTTTATGAGAGCAGACAAAAGGCTCCCGAGCTCCACAGAGCTCTTTTTTCGAAAAAAATCGAAATTGGCATTTATAAGTTTCAAACAATTCGGCAAACAATTCTAGGGATAGATGGTTGAGGTCTACCACTGTGTAAAATTTCAATCCAAAATTCGTTGTATTATGGGCCCAGTAAAAAATAACGAATGGGTGGATCTAGCTGCGGTGAACAAAATTTGTCCGATTTGTCTTTTTGTGTAGCCTATAATATAAATAATTTTGGATTAACATTTGGCACAATGGTAGATCTCAATATTATCTATACCCAGAAATTTTTGTCGAATTGTTTGAAACATACAAATGCCGATTTTGAAATTTTTAGAAAACGGCCACCATGGAGCTCGGGCTCCAGTGTGTGGCGTAACAAAATAGCTTTACCATCTCAGTGCGACATGCCGATGAAATTGGATAAGCAGAAATAGATTATATCCTATGCACATGAATTACATTCTTAAAGACTTCTTTGCCTTCAAGCATCCTACAGCATTGTCCAAATGGACCTAATCATAAAGAGAGAACAGAACAGGGACAAGACATCAAATCAGACAAAAGGTATGCATACTCAATAATTTGCTAGCTCCATTCACTATCCAGACAAGATGAAAAAGGGCAGAGCTCTCAACTCATAGTACAAATATATGCAGCATGGTCATAAATAAGCTGTAGGAAATATCTTGGGTGATATGAAACAAAGCATAGAAAAGACCAGAAGTATATGAACATAAAGATGGCAGCATAATCTTACCAAACCATATTCTGACATTGGCTATCAACTGCTGGATGCCACTGCAATAAGCAAAACTTAAATTCAAGGGAGTGACTGCGATCATTTGTGCGTGGCGTATCAACATACCAGCTTTATCATCTCAGTGCATCAAGAGACATGCTGGATGAAATTGAATAAACATAAATAGATTATATCCCATAGCTGGAGAGGTTATTTGTGCAAATCTACAGATGAATTACATTCTTAAAAGACTTCTTTGTCTTCAAGCATCCTACAGCACCAGAGCTTGTCCAGATGGACCTAATCATGAAGAGAGAACAAAACAAAGACAAGACATCAAATCAGACAGAAGGTCTGCATGCTCAGTAATAGAACAATCGACATTTGCTAGCTCCATTCATTATGCACAGAAATTGCCAACTCCATGAAGCAGGATGCCTTGGAAAGAATACCAAGCAGACGGAAATAGGCTTGTTTCGGTGTTCGCTGTTGGCCTATATACACCATGGAAATTACCTTGGTTTCCATTTGTTTGCAACAAGCATAGTCAGACAACTTCATCGAAATGTTGTTGCCGAATTCACTAACAGGGCGTTCCCCATGTATTTCAACAATGCTGTTATATGTTCACACATAATTATCATCCCCATGAAGCAGGACGTTGCTGAAAGCATACCAAGCAGACACCAATAAAATGGTTCAAATGTTTGGCACATAGGACAGCAAATTTCAAATCCAAATTGTATCACACAAGGTGTTCAGAATAATCCACAGTATATAGAGTAAAATACATATTAGTGTTGAGCGGTTGCAGCAGAGTAAATCATCTCTGCACACTCTGAATCATCCTTGACCTTAACATCACTGAAACGGAAGGTTGTGGCCAAGCTCTGCACGAGCTGATCATGTATCACCTCGTCAGGAGGGAGTTCCACTGCCGCCTCCCGCCGCAGCGACGTGACCCCCTTGTTGGCGATGCCGCAGGGCACAATGTGCTTGAAGTACCCCAAATCAGGATCGATATTGAACGCCAGGCCATGGCAGGTAAACCCGGACGAGATCCTCACCCCGATGGCCCCAATCTTCCTGTCCCCGACCCACACGCCGGTGCAGGCGCCCCCGGGCCGCGCCTTGACGCCGTACAGCGAGGCCACCTCGATCATGGCGGACTCGAGCCCCTCGACGTACCTCCGCGCGCCGAGCCCGATGTCCCGGAGCGAGAGTATTGGGTAGAGCACGGCCTGCCGCGGGCCGTGGAAGGTGATGTTCCCGCCCCGCTCCGTGCGGTAGAGTTCGGCGCCGAGGCCCCCGAGGCTGGACTCCGGCACGAGCAGGTTGTGGTCGGCGGGCCGTTTGCCGAGGGTGTAGGTCGGGGGATGCTGCAGCGACAGCACGAGGTCCGGGACCCGGCCGGCTCTCCGGTCGGCGACGAGCCTCTCCTGGAGCCTGAGGGCGTCTCCGTACTTGACCACCCCGAGCCTCCACGCCTCGAGAACCCTCCTCGCGCCACCACCACTCATCTCTGCTCCGCCGGTGGGTGAGACCAGACGTCTTCCCCGTGGCTTCGGTTAGAAGTGAGACTACGAACGCTATTGGCTGGGCTGTCAGGGCATATTGGCCCGGCCCACGGCCTGAAGAGAGAACAAAAACTAGGAGCGAGTGGGCCCACCTTCGGAGAGCAGTTCGTCTCCTCGCCGCATCCCCGCGTGGCCGCGCCGCCTCGCCGCCAGTTCGCCTTCGGCCTTCCTGCGCTCGCTCGCCCTGGTGACCCTTCCTTCCCAAACCAATGGCGGCGAACAGGTTTATGGGGCTCGCGCTCGATCAGGTATGGCTCAAATCTTCAGGTCAGCTCTTTCTTTTTCTGAACCGAACAGTAGGGGAGGTCACTACCTTCGATTTTTGATTAAAAACCGAGCCCAAGAGAACTCGCCTAAAGTTACAACAGAGAGCAAGAGTTACAGGGGGGAGGGGGGAATCGGTAGGAGGTTCACAAGGGAGGAAGAAGAAGAGATAGGAGGTTCACAGGTTAGCCAGTAGGCAATTGTTTTGGATTTGCAAGTTTTTGATCCCCAAACCTCCTTCAATACTTCTGCACACTGTAACCGAAGCGACCAAACAGTCAGAGCCATTTTCCTTACTTTCCCCTTCCATATAATTTTGTTAATCTCCTCGATCACCCACTGAGAATGCAACTTGATATCAGAAGTCAGACGATAATTTTGTTAATCTCCTCAATCGCCGGAAGAGCAGATAACACATATTTTGCCAGAGTCAACCTGCCACCCATGTCATGAAATCAGAAGTGAAGTTGGTTCTTTTTTCAACTGCTGAGATGTACGGCAAGAACACTTCCTTCTGCAACTTCTTGCCTGAAAGAGACAAGCCCAAATATTTTTGAGGAAAACATGCAACGGGGCATCCTATCGTAGAGGCAATTTGCACCGCCTCCTCATCAGATAGATTGATAGGGAGAAATTTTTATTTTGTGTAGTTTATATACAGCCGGAAGTGTTAGCAAATGTGTCAGATCAGCTCTCTCGAACTAATTTGGTAGATTAGCTCCATTCTTAGGTAAACCTGCAGATGCTTTAGATGGTTCAGTAATCAGTATGCGTGATTGAGTGTAATATGGGTTTATCAAAACTACATAAGTCAATTAACATTGCAGCAAAATGTGAAGGCGTTCTAAAGAAAACTACTGAGTAGAGTTCACAGCATAATATCAGGCTGGCTGTTGGGAGAAGAAAAATAATTTAATCTCGGCCCTTAAGCTAGATGAGTAGAGTTTAAGGCATTCTGAAAAAAACTACATGACCTCGCCCCTTAGGCCACGTCACTGCATCGCCTTTTGTGGGTAGCGCCCGGCATCCACTGCCTTGGCCTCACTGGGAGTTGGTCCATGGCGGGGTCGTCTCTTTTGAGTGAGCTTGTGTGAAAGCCCCGGGTGTCGGTGCGGTGGTCAAGGACTGGAGTTCATGGTGGATGGCGCAGCGTAGAGGTCAAATGTAAGCCGGGGTCGCCGCCTCGGAATCGGCGTCAACAGCACATTACATTGAGGACAGCTCAAGGATTGTTGCATGCTGTCGTTGTCATCGAGGTAGGGCTATGCAGATGGAAACCAAACCAAACCCAAAATTTTGCATAGTTCAGTTTCTGGTTGTCAGTACGGTAAAGGATCTACTAAACATTTAAGATTCAGTATTCTCGGTAAAGACTGACAAAACCAATGGTTAACGGAATTAATCGAAGCAAAAAATAATGATTTTTCTCAATGTTGCCAAATCACAGAAACACCTAAGAGCTTGCAACATAGTGTTTTTTCTTCTTAAGCCCTCCATTCCGAGCCTATCGGAGCAGGGAAAAAAAATGCACATCGTGCAGGCACATATTTGCTCCACAAAAAGAAAAAAGCAAGCAACCATCATATATAATATAATTATGTATACAACCTGTGTATAGAGAGTGATCAGTGAGGATTTTAGTCATCAAACATACAAGCAAGTGTAAATATGTATTTACAGAAATCATAATATTGTATTTACCGAAAAACCATTTTGAAAGCATCGAAATAACCAAGTAAGACGAATGCACAGGCCTACATCAAGGCATGGGTGGCCCAGATCCACCCCACCCATAGTGGGTTTAGATTATCTCTTTGTTGCGGTGTTGGCAGCGGTTTGTTGTCGTAGCAGATTTTCGGCGGTGATTAGAGCCTTAGTTCTTCGTAGGGTGTCCTTCGTGCTTCTGAAGCTTAGCGGGAGTCATGTGCCCTTTGTTTATGTGGGTAGTGCCGGATCTGGTCAGCTCGATGAGGTTGTAGTGTGTCTCTGCCTCTACGGCATTGCAAGGACATCTTTTCACAGAGTTGTGTCATCTGGTCACATCAAATATCCATTGGTTTTTGGGTGTTTTTGTTGGTGAGCTTGCTGGTTACGTTTATTGTGTTGTCGGCGAGTATGGGGCTCCAGGCCTAGTTGTTATACACGGGCCGAGCCAGTTGTATCAGTTTTCGGTTGCTTTTCCTCATTAACTTGTTGATTCTTTTTCTATTTATGAAGAGGCAGAGCTACTGCCGGTTGCTCGAATAAAAAATAAAAAAGTTGGGTTTGCTTTTGTAGGCCAAGTTTGCGCTGGACAATCTTGAGGTTCCTGTAGGGTATGTCCAGTTTCCCTTGAATAGTGTTACAGGTCACTAGGTATGCAGTTCCTAATGTGCTGATTGCATTGTTCTATCCCTGTGAAGATAGGTGTGTGATTGTGGAGAACGGGAAGGTTATTTCCTCTGGTAGCAACAGGACCAATGCCACCCGGAATGTATGCTATTATTATCTGTGCTGGATATTTGTGCTTTGAAATGTTTTTGTGGTTTTTCACTGAAAGATGATATTTCAATTTTAAGGCTACCAGGCATGCTGAGATGGAAGCAATTGATGTCCTTCTCCGGGAGTGGCAGAGTATTGGCCTTGACCAGCCACTAGTCGCCGAGAAGTTCGCAGGATGCGACCTCTACGTCACATGTGAGCCCTGCATAATGTGTGCATCGGCCTTGTCAATACTAGGTCTGAATATCTTGATAGTTCAAACTTTCGTGTTATAACTATGTTGGCCAGTATAAGAAATTCTGTTTTTTTTTTTTGTTAGGAATAAGGAAAGTGTATTTCGGTTGCGCGAATGATAAATTCGGAGGATGTGGATCAGTCATGTCACTGCATGAGAGTTCTTCATCGGATGATTTGACAGGGTGAGGGAAATATTAGCAGCAAACTGGAAGCTGTCTGCTCATGAGAACAAATACTTTTATACTCTGAATGCTAACGCCTTTCTACAAGTATTTCAATATGCCAAATGATGATGTGTCATGGCAAAGTTGGGCCTTGCATAATCTTTCTTGCATGCATGCCATATATGGTTATTGAGTTCGCAACTTGTCATGCATTCTTGTAAGACTGAATTATATTAGGTAATTAGGTTACTCACTGATTGTACAGCTAACGTTGTCTTATATGTTTCTTTTGCTAGGAGGCAAGATACCAGACCAAGAGGTTTTAAATGTACCCGGGGGATAATGGCAGAAGAGGCCGTAGCTCTCTTCAGGAATTTCTATGAACAAGGAAACCCGAATGGTTTGTTCTTTTGCATGTTAGAATTCTCAGTTGTATGTTAAAATGTTGCTTAAAATTCAAACTCGACCGGTTTTTGTTGATATGTAGTTGGGTCTCACAGCAGTTAGTTGTTAAATCCAATCAGTGAGATTCACTTTCAATTCGAATTTGAACAACTGATATTGTTGGATTATAGTAACATAAAAGCATCAAAAAGCTTTCGCCATGTCATCTAATCTTCTGTACGATGACTTTCTCCCACACATTTCAGCACCGAAACCTCACAGACCTGTCCGAGTAGATCAGCAGTGACTGGTTTGTTAGTTGCGCTACAAGCACGACGAGGAAGATCATAATTGATGGAAATCTGCTTAAGGTCTGTCTCGTGATTTAAGTCTTCCATTGAACTAGGCCTATGCTTTGCGATCTATGTACTGAAATTTACTGCAGCATTTGTTTATTGGGTTGCCTGTTTTCTTTGCAGATCTACATCTACAGGTCAGGCGATTTTAAGGAGATCTTGTCCCCCTTTTTTAGCTTGTGTTCTCCCTAAAAATTCATCCTTATATCTATCATTTGTAACCTTGAGAGACATTTGGTCTCCCCTTCATGGGCTAAATAACTTATGGAATTTGGGGAGGGGCGTTTCTGCACCCGGGTGCACATGCACCTGGTATTTTCGAGCATTTTTTAAAAATAGTAAAACATTACGCAAAATCTGAAAACAATTGGTGACATACATATATGAGTTTACCATACTCGTGCAAAATTTCGGAATGAAATGACAAATTATATGCTCTGTATAAAAAAGACAAATACAGTTGTCAGAATTAGATCTAAAAACACAAATTTGAAAACACAGATTTTGTCTTTTTTGCACAGAGCACAGAATTTGTCATTTCATTCCGAAATTTTGCACGATTGTGAAAAACTCATATGTGTGTGTCACTAATTTTTTTCAGATTTTTTCGTAATGTCTTACTATTTTTAAAAAATGCTCGAAAATAACAGGTGCATGTGAGCTCGGGTGCACAAGTGAATTTCCGTGGAATTTGTAGCAAACAAGATTAATATATGCAAAAAGATGCTCTTCTTTGATCGTTTTATTAAAGTGAAAGGAAACATGTGACTCGACATGTGATGTGTTTTTATGAGCTGGTATCTAATCTGATCTACTTACCTTGTCCCAATTTAGGTGGTGTCCTTGTTTTACGTGCGTTAAATTTGACCATCAATTTTACTAAAAAAATATGAGTTATTTGCTAAAAAAATTACTAATAAAATATGAGTTATGTGCGAAAAAAGTTTTTTACGTTGTAATTTTTTGTGCCACATATTTTACTGGTGAAATTGGTGGTCAAAGTTGAAGCATGGAAAACATGAACGCCACCTAAAAAGATACGGAGGGAGTAGTCGCTGGTTCACAGATCAACAAGTAGAACTTGGATCGATCTGAATATCTGATTAAATGGAAGGTAACGCGTGGTTTAGACAACTGTAACTCAAAACGATCTGACATTCCTTTTCCATAGACAATTGCAGACAAAATGCAAAATGCAGTACCATAAAACTAAATGAGAGTAGCAACACAGGTTGCATGGTCATGGCGCAAACAAAAAGGATGGAAGCATTATCCAGCTGCCAATTTACTATTCACAGAGAACGTTGTCTAAAGAGTGCTACGATGTGAAGTGTGATTTTTTTAAAGAGACGGAAGGAAAAGGCTATTTGAGAATCCAACTTCTCCAATTTCTTATATGCAAATTCACTCCATGTCAAACTGTTTCATTGACCGAGGACTGCAGATGATATCGAATGGCCGGTCGATACTGTCCCGTAGTATGGAGATCTCACCCTCGCGCAGCAGTATCTCGCCTTCCTTGAGCTGTATGTCTTCGTCAAGCGACTTGATCTTCTGCTTGAATGAGGCAACATCGTTTTGCAACACACTAACAGCTTTTCGCAAATGCTTCGTTTCCTGCAACAAGGCATGCCTCTCTTCGCTTACTGATTTAAGTGTGCACCGGAGAGCAATCAACTCATTTGCAGATTCCTGAAAATCCTGTTGTATCTGGTTAATGTTCTCGTCTTTCTTCAAAACCTGCAAGTTGCAACCAAATGTAATGTTAGTGACATGCACAAGCATATGCTATGAGATGATTAATTAGCAGGGATTTGCACAATTTTAGATATAGATTTGACATGCACAAGCATATGCTATGAGATGATTAATTAGCAGGGATTTGCACAATTTTACATACAGATTTGCTGTGACATTAGAATTTTGTGCAATTTTCTTTGCCAGAGGGCAGAAGCCCTTTCTCTCTACTCATTTATTAACTGAAGCAAAAAAACAAGTCTGGAAACATGGGGATTAGAGACATTTGACCATTCATCATTAGAGGATAATACATGACGAGAGCAGATTTGCTGAACTTATAAGTAGCTACACCATCATCTGATTTTGGATCTTGTTCTACACCATTTAAGATATAAGCCAACATAATCACCGTAATAGCTTAATTAGTGCCGTGAATAGTAAACATGCATGTGGGCTCTTTTAGTATCTGAAAATGGAAGTGGGCCTCACACTAATACATGATGGCAGAAAATAACAGAACTGACGATTTGAATGGGATAAGCTCATGAACATTATTAGCAGGTGGATGTGCACTTTGAAATTACTTCTACAATGCAGAATTACTGAAATATTATTTTATATTTGTTTTCTGTGTGTGTGTGTGTGTGTGTGTGTGTGTGTGTGGTGGTGGTGGTGGTGGTGGTGGGCGAGTAAGGGGTGTGGGGGATATAAAGGTTACCTCAAGTTCAAAATGCTTGGACTTGTTAGTCATGCAACATAATTCATCCTGAGCTCTATGGATCTCATTTTGCATGACATCTTGGATCCGTCCTAGAGATGCTATATCTGACTGTAGTTGTTCAATCTCCAGTTCCCTTGACAATAGCTTCTCCTTTAATACTCTATTGAGCAGAGCTTCTTCTTTCAGCTTAATTTCGAAGTCATCCTACATTGCAGAAGAAGAAAATAAGAAAGCGTGGTTTGGTTTCAGCTTCTGCTACTAACTTCACCAGACCACAAATATTCTACTGTGAGTTTTAAATGTTATATACTTCTTTCAGCTACTTAGCTTCATAATAGTATAGTCTGGTATAAGTTGACAGATTCCTTCAGAACGAATTTCATGGCAGAGCATGTTTTACTCGAGTTTAAAATAATGTTATTAGTGTATTTCATATCGTTCTCTACAGAAAAATCATAAACCCACTGGACAACTGTTACTCAAGAACATTGAAATTCTAAGGAGGATTCATACCCTATATGAGGTATCATGCCTCAAAGGAATACCCACTGTGCTGTCTTCATTGTGCTTTTCAACCAACAGAGATTTCATTTTTCTCAGACCAAGTGCTAAATTATCTATTCCTTCTTTTATGTTCTGGTACTTCAAAGTGTATTCTATGGCTGCTAGTGCATCAACACTGCCAATATTCTCACTCTTAGATTTCATCACGTCCAACAACTTGCCACAAAGCCGACTAGTATCATCAAGTAATGCTAAGCCTTGAATCTGCAAGTTGTCCACTCTAGCAAGAAGCTCCTGTTCAAGACGAAGTGAGGATAAGCTTAATTCACTCCCGCTGCTTTGTAGACGATTTAAAATCCCTATATTCTCTTGCCTAAGACAGTCTACTTCAAGGGTACAGGACTGAATTTCTTTTCTCAGCTTTTGCTCAACTCCAGTAAGTCTCAGAAGTTCCATTTGCATCCTGTTGATGCTTTCGCTACTTCCAACAGATCTCTTTTCCAATTCAGAACTAAATCCTTGTCTCAGCCCAGTTATTGTTTTATCCTGCTCACTAGATTCCCTTTGTAACCTTGCAATCACCTTGTGTAATTCCCTGCTGTTATCTTCCCTGGATTTTAAGCATTCTTGGATTCGGTCCCTTTCTTCTGCAGCTTTTCCAAGGCTATCGTGCAACTCTACTGAGGATCTGTATAGAGTGTTGTGCTCATTCAGAACTTTTTCCAGCTCATCATTCAGTTGTTTGTTTTGCAGTTCCAAACTTGTAATCCTGTTAGAAGCATCAACTCTATTCGATTCAAGCAAAGTAACTTCTCTCTGAAATGACACATTCTGCTCTGCTAGCTCCCTTACTCTATCACGTAGTCTTTGTTCTTCTGATTGAAATCTTGCCAGCTTGGCTGACCAATCATTTGACCTTCTGTCAAGCTCCAGTTCCAAGGTACTTTGTGCATCAGTCTTCTCATTCTCCAGCCTTCTAGTTCTGGTGTTTAACTCTAGCTTGGATCGCTTATATTGTTCTTTGGCCACAAACCTTTCTGTAAGACGTGCCTTAATCTGTGAAGACAGTTCGAGTCCCAACTGTTTTCTGTCTTCAATCAAACTGTGGACCAGCTGCATAAAGTCATTTGAGTTCAGCCTCTTATCCCGGAGCATTTTAAGCTCACTCGCTTCTTCAGAAGGAACCATAAAGCACGCATCCAATTCTTCAGCTCTTCTAAGCAACTTATCATCAGTATCTTGTTCCAAGTTTTTGTCATCAAAACCATAAGTTCCACCATGAAAATAAGTATCGGCAGCAAAGCATCTTGAGTTAGTTCCTGAAAAAGGATCCACTGAAGATCCATAGAAGCATGGAGGTTGAAGATCTCGTGAGTCCTCATAGATATCTTCTACTGTTGTCATGCTTTGTGATTTACACTCCTCTGGGTGCGAAAATTTATCAGAAGATCCTTCAAATAGACTTGTGCCATTTCCATCTGAATAACACATAGATGTAACCTTCAAGGTGCCCTTTGTCCCTTCCTGAGCAAGTTGATGGTGGCAGGCATCATTCTTCTCGATGTTATAGTAGTTCTCATATATTTCTTTGCAAGATTTTGGTGAAGATGGAGCTGTAGAATGAGGTCGAGGTGGCCGTCCACGTCCCAAATGAGAAGCTGCCGTTCTGGTGGGGAATTTCTGCTTATGTTTTTCATTTGATCTGTCTACTTCTTGCTCCCCATCAATGTACAGATCTAGCACTTCATTCTTGTGCAGTAAATTTGTCAACCTAGCAGGTCTGCATTTTAATGCAATAGGAGAGCTAAGGGGGGAGTGTCCTGTTGATGAGCATGAGTAGCCTCTTGAACGTGGTGAATCAGTTTCCTGTACGTCATGTCCTCTCGGAACCTTTATCATGTATTCCCCTATATTAGGATGTTTTTCTGGTGACCATGAGTAGCACCTGCAGACATTAATTAACCTGTATTACTAACATTTTCTAGACAGCCTACTCGAAAGAATAACATGCAGGTATATTGAACAGAATTATGTCATGACTATAGCAAAAGAGATAGTGTAACAACAACGTTATGGTACATGGCCAACAAGACTTTAATTCAAAGAATGAACTGGTGGCTGCAGATTATGTCTGCACAGATTGCTTTCATTTCATCCAATGTACTGAATCTAATATAGCGTTATTATTCCACTTTTAAATGTATATAGCACAAAAATGATAGATGGTGTTTCCACATTTTTGCCAACAGGGAGTGGCAAGGTGGTACCATATTATTGCATAATTGATGTTTTTACAGTAATCAAGCCACTTACTCAACATCAGCAACATGACGAGGCATGTCAGAACTATCAACCATAGAACATGGAATATCGCCTGAAAAGCTCATTGCGCGTTCATCCAAAGAACGATCAATTGCTCTGGTTGTGAACGACAGGCATCGCCTGAGCTGCGGATTGGGTGATTCCTCGCTCCTCAGTTTTCCATGCCGACTTCTTGACCTGAATGCCCTAGTATCAGGGGAATGGGAAGCACCATTAGTCCCACCCTCATTCAATTTGTTCTCATTCCTTTTATCATGTCCTGGGGCTGGTTTGTCGTTCCCGGCATTGCTTGTGAACGAGCGGAATGGAAAGAATCTTCTCATCTCCCAAAATGCCTACTAATCTGCTGCATGGAGAACGATTAGGGTCAAAAAAGATAGTGGAACTGTTCCAGCCCAAAACATAGCAAACGATCGGTAGCTGTTCGAAATAGATAATAATAAGTTTGGTTTAGGAAATATGGGTAAATTCGTTATGATTCAGACATTATTCCGTGCTTACCACTGGTTAAATTTGGTTTCATATATCATATTGGGCAAAGGAACAAAATGTCTACATAAGAACCAGGAAAGAATAACAGAATCGAACGTAAAACCAGGTCTGAGACCGACTAAACAGAGCGGCAACACCAAACATAAAACCAGGTCTGGAAATTTGGTCTTCTTGGAGTATATGACCAATTGAGGTTTTGGCTCTATAAAATTATGACCAATTGGGGGACTTTACGCCTTTTCTTTCGTGTGCTAGGAACTGAACAGGACAAGATACGAAGTATCAGATTATACTATTGCAGAGCTACTAACTATACTAGGCAGCTAGCTCCCTCTGCATCAGTACAATCTCGCCACCAATCACCAACAGTCCAACACCAAACAGTAAAAAATTAAACGGCTGCGCTAGGCTATCCATTTACTAGCCACACACCAATTCAACAGGCCATGATCACTGGACGGCAAAAAACATTGAAAATGGAAATTTCACCGCACGATCCCGGGATTACGTTTCTGGTGAAAATTCTCTAATCACGGTGAGATAAGCAAGCATGGTGGACTGGACACCTACCTCGGAGCGATAGGGTGAGGGTTCGGCAATTTCGGGAGGCCGATCGCCGTGGCGGGGTGCAGCCGCGGCGACGCGCAGGTACGGGAGGATCGGACCGGAGATCTGGAGTCTAGAGCAGGCCGCCAGGGAGTCGCGGGGCCAGCGGAGGCGGGCTGGGGCCGCGGTGTCGCCGTCCAGCGGAGAAGAGCAGCAGCAGAGCACACGAGAGGAGTGCGCGCAGTAGCCTGGAAACCTAGCAACCGTCGAGATGGTGGGATTTGGACTGGCAATCAATCGTAGTAATTGCCTCCGATTTCGAAGAGAAGAGTGGGATACGGGAATTCCGTGGGTGAGGCGAAAATCTGGGGAAGCCGAACGATTTGAAACGGGGGGAGCGGAGGTGGAAATCGTGGGGGCGGCGGCGGCCAAAAATCCAAAGTTGTTGGTGGGGCTCGCGGAAGAAGGCCGTTGGCCGTTTGCTGCTTTATCTGGGCACGGGATTCAAAACGGTGAGTCCATCGCCAACGTTCATCTGCGGCACTCGACGCGAATTTTGAATAACACATAAATTTTTTTGCCATATATTTCAGTTTTATATTTTGTATAACCGAGCTATAGATGTTTTGTACGAGATAGAAGAAAAAAAACAATTAAATTTCGGAAAAGAGCAAAAAATATACTAGCACTGGGAGTTGAACTCGTGACCACAGGTCAAAAACATATACTTCCATGTCTTAACCAACAGGCCGGGTGGACCGTATGCTCTATATAACAGTTTTTGGGTAAAGTTGGCTGGGATTTGGACGTGAAATTATTTGATGAGCCGGCATTTCGGTTTTCCGGTTAACCATGTGGTTTTTCGGTTTTAAACCAAATTAACCATATGTCATATGGTTAGCAATTTTACTAACCGTAACCTAACCACTAACCGTAAAAACCGTAATTTTGGTTACGGTTTGGTTTTTTCGGTTCGGTTTTCGGTTTCGGTTCGGTTATGTGCAGCGCTACTCGCTCCTGACTCCTGATGAACGGTGGTCACTGTAGCGTCTAGCGTGCATCAACTATAGGTGGCCAAATGGGCCGGCCCGAGGCACGGGAAATTTGGCCCGGCCCAGGCACGGCACGGCACGGAACGGAATTAAATGGGCCGTATTTACGCTAAATGAGCCGTGCCTGACGGGCCAACCGTGCCTAACGGGCCGTCGGCGTGCCTCCCGGGCCGTGTCGGAGGTCTGGCCACGGCACGTGGGCCGACCCAGACACAGCACGATTCTAATCGTGCCCAACGGGCCGTGTCGCGCACGTGCCGGCCCGTTTGGCCACCTATAGCATCAACCATACAGTAATGAAAAAAACATGGATCTAAGATACTGTTTAGAAAATATGCATCTAGATGCCAAAGGCAGGTGCATAAGTAATGTTTATGATGTTAAGGGGAAATTCACTTTGACACATGAATGAAAGCATATGCTCTTATCAGTAAAATATATATTTTGACATGTTAATTTAAAAAAAAATGGGCACGTAAAGCTCGATATTCTGTGTGCGCACGACAAGTTTCGTGAAAAACCGATATTTTTTGTGTTTAGTGTAAAAAGACAAAAAATGTCTCGTGAAAAGCCTTTTTAACAACAAATTTTGTCTTTTTTACACACGCACACAGAAAATATCGGTTTTGTGTGAAACGACTTCGTGAGCATATAGCTTAATGTCAAGTTGTACGCGCAAAACATTTTATCCAATTTTTTTGATGTTTCAAAATTTGCTTTAAATGACTTTTTAAATACGACAGCACGTGCCAAAAACATCACCCCGATATTTAGAAGAAAATGAACACGTATAGAAGACGACTAGATGAAAAGGTTTGACAGTACGGCTTTTGGACTACTTAGTTTTAAAGGAATATCATAGAAGGAGGATTGGATCTTTAATAGATAAAATATGCATTGGTCATTTGATTTGTACTCCCTCCGTTCCATAATGTAAGTCTTTTTAGCATTTCTCTTTCTATTCGTATCTAGACATGTTTTAGTGCAAGATTTATTTGAACGTACACTAAAACATGTCTAGATACGGATGGAAAGAAAAATACTAAAAAGGCTTACATTATGGAATGGAGTTAGTAGGATTTATTTTTGGAAAGTCTGATTTGTAGGATTGGAAGCAATAGAAACATTTTTTAATAAATTATGTGTATTGTATTCCATAGGAAATTTAAAATTCACTCCAACCTATTTTTTACAATTTCTTTATTTTTTTCTATGTCATCAACACTCTCTCTAGTTTAAATTGCATACCACTCCAATCATATACTTTCCTATTACCGCGTTTTAAAATACTTATGAATCAAAGAGGCCCTTATAAATAAACCCCTGAAAGGACCAAGATTCGCACAAAGTCTTTGACGAGTTTATAGATTACCTGATACCAGTTGGGGGTCTGCCGCCTGGGTGGATGGCTACGTGGTCCCACTGTCAATCGGACTAGTAGGTTTGTGTAGGGCCATAGCTGTCAGGCCCCGAAATCAGCACTATCTGGTGCGTTACCAGTCCGCGGGTAGGTTGTCACATAGAACAACTGACATGACCCAACATGAACTCTTATCGGGATGTTGCGCACATGCCAAATGTGGATATTGATGGAATTTTAAGGATAAAAAATGGACTTTCTTCCTTAATTCTTCATGTATTTTTATTAAAGTTGTAGGAGGAAAACAAGGCACGGTTGGGTTATTAGTGAATATTTCTAGCGAACTATAGTAAATGATTTCCTTTATCCGTATCCATCAATTTATTATACGGATATGACTATTTGAGAGAGAAGAGGCGATTAGAAATCCGATCTAGATTTTTGGCCCCTTGCAAGCGAGGTCGACGGTTCGTCCCACCTCCGGCGTTCCTTTTGGACTTGGAGGTGTGGCAGACCATGGCATTTCGCCTACTGGAGGGTTTCTGTTCTTGCTTTTTGAAGTTTCAGTGTCTTCTTTGTGATGGTAAGACATGGGCGACATCCTAAATTTATAATAAGGTCATCCTGTCATATCCCCTGTTTACTCTTGTGCAGTTTTGGACCTTAGCACGAGGACTTTTCATCTGTCTACTACAATAAGATCTATTATGAAAAACTTTGCCTGATTCGCGCTAGTGATTCTAGTCGTCGATAGGTGGTCCAATGATCAATTTGTAATTCTTATTATTTTTAGAGTTCTTTGTATTGATGTTGATAATCATTAATAGATTGGTGGATTTTGCGAAAAACATCCATGAGTATATTACATATATAAGGAAAAATGTAACGATCTTTTCTTCGAGAACATAAGCATTAAGCAAATAAGTTATAAGTATCTTTACACCATATCTATCAGTCTATTTCATAATTAAGGAAAGTTTACACCATCTTCTCTCAAGAGCATAAGCATTAGGAAAATAAGTATCTTTAAACCATGTCTTACAAATTTACAGAAGAAGAAGCTTTCCACATACACACACCAGCAAACGAGGGTCCCATTGGTAGTTACATACGTGCAGCCAGCCACACAGCACGGCACATTCCTGCCGGCCTGCGAAGAGGAATACGTGGTCGCCCTCATGACTCATGACGCCTTCTCCTGCTCCGCGGACGACGTTTCTTCGTGGACCTCGTCGCGCTTCACGTCGGCGTCGGACTCAGCCGTGGTCGTGGACTGCGCGTGCGCGTGGCCGACGTGGGGGGCGTTCTGGCGGTGGTGCTTGCAGCGGAAGGAGCCCGGGTGCGTGGTGGGCGCGCAGACGCAGGAGTGGACGGCGCCCCTGCTCCCCGAGCCGGCGAGGCTGAAGAGCGAGTCGTTGGACCACGAGTTCCTGACGCCCAGCCCCTGCACCCTCGGCGCCTGCGCGTACCGGTACGCGCGCCGCTCGCTCTCCGTCATCACCGGGCCACCGCTCTCCATGGCCGCCTGGTCTCTGGCCTCTCTGCTGGTGATCAGTTGAACTACAAACTCAGGGGCCAAATCGAAGTTGAGAGATAACGCGAGCGCGCATGTCGTCGTACCTGATGACCTGACTGGAGTTGGCCGGCCGGCGAATGTTGAAGGAAGAGAAGAAGGGGGGCGCTCCGGGTTCTTCGGCTGTGTGATGAAATCTGCAAAACTGGACGAACCCTTAGCAGTTAGCCCTGCTAATAATGCGCGGAAGAAGGGGCAAGGGGCGGCATATATGTCACGTCGGCTGCCTGTGTGGCCTGGCCTGTGGTTGCTGTTGACTCATCCAACATAAGAAAATGCCGTTTCTTTGGACCGAGCAAATTAACCGGCAGCCAGGTGCACGGCCACATGGCCATCATCGTTCCAGGTAGCACCAGAAGAAACTTCTCCACGTCTCGATTACCAGCAGTTAATTAATAAACTAATCGCATTAGGCTGGTGCCAGTGCACCACGCACTATCGCCCGTGATAGCGCTGCCATATCAGCTTTTTCTCCCACTCTCACCCCACTCTCACCACACTCTCACCCCACGGTGCCAGTGCACGGGCTATAGTGCCAGCTCTCACTCCTCTCTCCTCCACATCAGCATTTTTCTTTTTTCAGATTAAATTATTTCACTCGCTTTTCTTTAGACATTTAAAATAATGCAAGAAAATTATTTTATTCAATTAAAAATGTTACCGATTACATAATAATTAATAAATTGCATAATAAATTGAAAAAATTACATAATAAATTGAAAAAATTACATAATCTAGGCATTATTTTTTGCCCACACATGCGCAATCAAATCTTGCTGGAGCTGTGTATACATCGGTGAGTTCCTCATTTCGGTGTCCATCTGAATCCTGGCTGCTAGGCTTGGCAGTGCATTGTTGTGTATCGCCGGGCTGACATTGGAATCAACTGTCTCATAGATGTGGTGCTTCTCCCCTAAGCACATCAGTGAACAACGGCGACTGATTGAGTACATTGATGTCGTTGTTGGACCCGGCCACTCCAAAAAAGGCATGCCAGATCCAACGATCGTACGACACAACGGCTTCTAAGATTATGGTAGGGTGTTTGATGTCTCCCCTTGTGAATTGACCGGCATGCGCAACTGGGCAGTTCCTCCACTGCCAATGCATGCAATCGATGCTCCCTAGCATGCCCGGAAAGCCACGCTCCTCGGCTATCGCTAGGAGACGCTGAGTATCCGCGACATTTGGTCGACGGCAAAACTCATCCCCGTAACATGCTATGATGCCTTCACAGAATCTCTCTAGACATTCTGATGAAGTTTGTCTAGCTAGTTTGAGCCACTCATCTATCGTATCAGCAGCGGCTCCATAAGCTAACAAGCGCAAAGCCGCAGTACACTTTTGTAGGGGAGAAAAACCACGACGGTTGAGAGCATCAACTCTTTGGGTGAAATACGGAGAGTATTCACCCAATCTATCCACAATGCGTAGAAAAAGAGCTCGCCTCATCCGATACCTTCGCCGAAAGAAGCTCGGAGGATAAGTACAGTTGTCGGCGAAGTAGTCGTCGTAGAGCCGATCGTGGGCACCCAGACGATCACGCCTGATGAACCCTCGATGGCGTCGCGTCCGGGGGGTTGACTCCGCCTCGAGGTTGAGCATCGCCTCCTCGTACTCCGCCTCGAATGCATCGATCATATCACCCTCCATTCCTTCGCTCGAATTGCTGCTGGACGAAGACATGGCGTCGAGAGGAGTGGAAATGGAGAGTGGAGGAGATGAAGTGGGGTGTGGAATGAGTGAGGGGGTGGGGGGTATTTATAGGGGGTTGTGGATGAAATTTGGAATTTTTTGAAAAAAAAATTCGAATTTTTTAAGGCTGCAACGGACACCTCAACGGCTAGCTGACGTGGACGAATCACAGCTCGCCACGTCAGCTAGCCGTTGCGGCTCCCGCCCGCCTCCCGCCCGCTCCCGCCCGCCTACCGCCCGCCTCCCGCCCCACTACCGCCCGCCTACCGCCCGCTCCCGCCCGCCTCCCGCGCCACTCTCGCCCCGCCAGTGCGCCGCCCGCCTGCCGCCCGGCTCCCGCCGCCTTATCGCCGCCAACGCGGGCGACAGCGGGGCGGTAGCGGCCGCTACCGCCGGGCGGTGGATCCACCGCCCCCCGCTGCCGTCCCGCCCCACTACCGCCCGCCTCCCGCCTCCCCCGGGGCGATACCGCCCCTCCTACAGCCCGCGTTGGCACCAGCCTTAGCATACTAACGTCCATCTAAGTTTTAGCTGGAACCTTCTTTTGCCGCTCCACAAAACAACAGAAGCTAGGAAGACACTGTTTGCTGTTGGCCAACTTCATGGCTGCTTCCAATTCTTGGATCTTTGCATCCATCTGAAAGCACAATTATCAAATTGGGCATTCCAAGATTCCCCGGGCTGGACCGTTGGTCGGGTTTTCGAGAAGGGTGGGTAGGTGGATAGCAAGCAGCCTTCGACCAGCCAGTCGGATCCTGATTAAAGAATGCAACGGACACGACTAACTAATCCGACGCGCTCCACCGGCCGAACGTACGCAAAATACTGATTCTTGAAAAGAAAATCAATAGCGCATTCTGCTCATGATGTATTTTTTTTAGCACAAGTGATGCCAGTGACTAGGATGTCAAGATATTAATATTATGGAGATATTAGGGAAATATTCACAACTTTATAATATTATGGAGATATTAGGGAAATATTCACGCCTCATGATGTATTTTTTTTAGCACAAGACGGTGCCATGTGTCATTTATGTCTTGTTTATAAAAAAATAGCTTTATGCAAAAATAACTACATATACAACTTTAGAGCTTCCGTCAATCATTTGGGCCTATATCGTCCTACTAAACTTGCGAGTACGTCGTACTCAGTCTCTCTTTACTGCCCTTATATTTGTATTTCAGAGGAGGACGACACCGAGCAGCTAGGTGGGTTCTTCGTGGACGTCGACTAGTAGTCCGGGGTTCCTAGGTGGCAGCTTGGGACCGTGGAACAAGCTGGCTGGGATTCGTTTATCTGTAGGCCTCTTAGGCCATATTTGCATCTTGTTTTAGACAACACTACCCGTTTCCGCTCGATGTACTGTTGGATCTGTGATCCCTTTTGTGTGTAATATTTGTATCTTCTCTTATATGAGTTGCTATATGCTTTTGTGTCGTAGAATCTGCAATGTGCCAGTTGTTCCACAAGTCTCAGTCTCTTTACTATACGTGATAGCGATGTCTGAGCTTATGGCATGATCAAGGTGTTGTGTGCCGATGATCCATTCCGAGCACACCTGCCAATGAGTTTTGGCATGGGATTGGTAAACCCAGTAACCTTCGATTGTGTAGCATGACCGGTTGCACAACGCTTCACTATATAGTTCTGGGGTCGAGGCGCTACAAGTTGGTATCTGATGCATCTAAAATGTATACATGAACTTTGCACTATAATAGTTATATTCCATTCATATTTACATTATATAAGGGGTATATTACTGTTATTTAATGATTTAATTACACATCAGCATGCTGTAATTTGGTGCTATATATGCTGTCTATCTCTGACGAATAGATTGTGTGTTCATGGACAAATTCCTCCGGAGCGGTTCTACAACAAACCATGGACTCTGAACAGAGGTCAGTTAGCACTTTTCAAGCGTGGTCAGTTAGCTCTTTATTTTTCTCCATAGTTTAAAGATTAAAAAATCCAAGCCAATAAATAGAACTGTACCTTAAAGCAGGAAGATCTCTCTCAGGATTCTATCTGACATCATGCATGGTGACCACTGGAGGCTGTGCTGCCTTCTGATTGTATCATACGGTTAATTACAAAGTTTATTATGTGTACTATTTCATAAGGCTAGCTCGTTTTTTTATCTTATTTAAAACTTCATTTTACTTTGGGATAAGGTTATCAATATAGTTCGTGTATTGTAAATTAATAAAGACAAATATTTGTCCAATATGATACAATTATAAAACTCTCCTAATGTAGTTAATATTTTCTTTAGCTCCCCATTTTCAGTATGATCTCGTTTTCATGGTGGCGGTGCTCACGCACGTTATCAGCTCCAGTCGTCAACACCAGTGATAAGGAAAGTGATATACGTAGATATTTTCTGTTCCGTTGCAATGCACGGGCCTTTTTGCTAGTTCACAATAAGAGCTATTTGGTCTTTTCATGCAGGGGCGGAGCTTACCTTGATTTTTGACAAAAAAAAATACATGTATACAAATATCTATCGATAGGGGCGGAGCTCCCAGCAGGGTAAGGTTGGGAAACCGTCTTACCCGTCATGGATGGCAGCATAATTTGTGACTTGGGCCGCCTTCACCATAGGATTATTTTTTGTCAAATGTGACATGTTTTTGTCCTATGAGTCCTTTTCTTCCTCCTCCATACTCTACTTTCTTCCTCTATTCTGATTTTGTCGGTTGTGTGCATCTTGGTTATGCAGAGGCCGGGTGTGATCTTTTCTAATTGTATCAGCTTGATGTAAACTGTTTGAGTCTAATAAAATGTACACCCTTTATCGAAAAAAGATGCACGTTTTTTTCTGAACAATTTGAGTGGTTGTACATTAAAATTGACCCAGTAAGAAAAGGCTATGTTCGATTTAGTCAACACTACGGAAAGCTGACTCTGAAGCGAAAAGAGGGAGTAGATCTAGTCTCATCAGGAATCAACTCTTTCTCTTCGCAATCTCTAAATCTCAATCTAACAAAACTGAACTGTAAACAATGTTCCAGGTGGGGGTTTTTAAGTAGGACTTGAGAGTATTTTGGTCAACTTATAAGGAGGCCGCAATCAGCTTTAGTTATATGATGAATTATGTTTTACGACACTTTGAATTTGTATATTTTATTGGTCTAAAGTTTTAATTGTGTTAGTTCAGTCAATGTTTTTCTCAATAAGTGAGGACACATGTTTACTTAACTGAAAAATCATGCTGGCAACTCTCTTGTAAAATGTCAATTTACGCAAAAAGATATAAGAATTCTAAGTTTTGATGAAACGGTAACAAAAAAGAAAAATCAAGAAAATAGGAAGACATCTTATCATTCTTGATTATTTTATAGCGTGGACACCTTCTATTTCTACATACTATGTTAACACTTATTTTGACCATCGCTTAAATAAACTATTTTCAAAATTCCTTCGAAACTTCTCTTGTCTTGAATATTTTCGATTTTTTTCTTTTGAAATGTGTTTTCATTTAACAAAACATGTCAAATGAATTTTTAAATAAAATGTCAAAGAGTTTCCTTTGTTGCAACCAAAAAAAAGAACGAGATATCGAACTGATGACTATTATATCTATGAACCAAATTAAAGTTATCATAGATCAATCTGATATTTAAATTTTTACTTATTGTACTCATACATATGTCTTTAATTTATATACAACTTTTTTTAAGGGCGAGAAATCTATCCAACTAATTGGCAATAAATTTTTGTTGTCTAGTAAGTTGGAAGAAGAGTTCAATCTAACTTAATGACATATAACTAATTAGTGATTTAAGCTATCTCAATTTTTTTTGAAGTGAACCTTGATGATATTTGATTAGTTAAATAGATAACTATTCCCGTTGATTAGTTTTAACTATTTTCGACAATTGAAACTTACATATTCATAAAAAGAATATTAAACTACATTTACAGATTACCATGGGGATGGGGGCGGTTGCCCCCCCCCCCTCCCGATAAAATGATTCTAACTAAACAATGCTGTATGTTTCTGACTCCGTCATACCTAAATTTTGAACCGTCCTTCGCCACTGTTTTCATGTAGCCTGAGTGGGTGACGTGTTCCTTATAAGCCAACTCATGTATTGTTGAAACCAATCAAGAAAATACAAACCCTAATTTTATCTTCCAGTTCTTTAATTCCAGCAATTTATCCTTCAATTAGTTCTAAAATTTATCTACTTTATCTCTCAAACCATCTCAAATGCTTGTTCTAGCTGATCCGAGCTCGTCAAATCCATCCGGGGTCCTGACAGTTGGTATCAGAGCAGTTCGATCGATCGGGCCTACTCCCACCCTTCCCTCCCTCATCTTCTTGTTCGACCCGATTCGAATCCATGGCGACCTCACCCTTCCCTTTCCACTCCTACACCTTCTCCTCTTACCCAGCACCAGCACCTGAGTCCAACTTTTCCCCCCTACCCCAGCATACATCGTCCCACCCGGCTTCCCCTATGCTGCCACTTATCCCTACCCGCTGCCCGCCTCCGCGTACACGGCCGCTACTGGTTTCTTCCCTGCTCCGGCGTACGGCCCCTACCACTACCTTTTCCCCTCAACCTTCCCGGCACCCATGTCCGGCTTCTCCCCAACTCAACCGTACGTCCCATCCACCCTCTCCACCTCGCCAGCCGTCTTCACCTTCCCCTAACCTCAGGCTTCGGCCACCTCATCATCTACGCACCACCAATCCTTCAACGCCTCCACCACCACTTCATCTCCTCCCATTTTTTCGGTCGCATGGGGCAAGCATTTTTCTTGATTGGTTTCAACAATACACGAGTTGGTTTGTAAGGAACACGATACCCACTTAGGTTACATGAAAAGACCAAATAGCCCTTACTTGAATATTTTCCTAATATCTCCATAATACTAATATCTTGACATCCTAATCACTGAGAAAGGATGATGCGTTTTCTGCTCGTCCTCCCATTTTGGAGAAAATGACAAAAAACCACCACATTTGAACACAAGGCGATGATGAACCACCACCTTAGGGCTTTGTGACACATTTTGGGGCTAGGTCGTGACGAGGAGCACTGATCACCGCTGTTTAACGCTTTGACAGCATTTCTGGCAGGTGGGACCCGCTGTCAGTGCACACGTGGCAAAGATGCTGACGGACAGGGTTGACGGGCCGTTAACGCGCGTCGTCGTCGCATCGAGCACTTCCTCGACTCATTCCTCTCCCTTCTCTGTCCAGCTCGATAGATCCACGCCGTTGCCGCCCCGCCGCCGGAGAAGACCACCGCGCGCCGCCGTTCCGCCATGGTGTCGTGGGGCGATGGAGAAGAATCCTCCATGGATGTGAGCTCGGACAGTGTAAGTTATGTGCACACCGATTTGGACAGTACATTTCTAGGGTTCATGTCGATTTCTAGGGTTCTTCATGTCGATTTAGGTGAAACCAGCTCTAATTTGCGATGTCATTTGCCCTTGATAGAGTATCAACACCGTATATGATTCTGAGTACTGCGGATTAGCCGACGATGGGGATGAGCCTGTGCTCTGTCGTTGTGGCTATGTTGCGGCCAAATTTGTGGGATTTCAGGGCTCCAACACGGGCAGGAGGTTCCTAGCCTGTGAAGGGCAGGTGGGTAATCACTGTATTTTCTTAAATTTTTGTTAAATGTAGCTCATTTTAGTTAATGGACCTGTTAAATTGATATGTGTGTGCTGATTTAGGAAGGAGAGAAGTGTGATTTTCTGAAATGGGTTGATCCAGTCCCTACTGATCCTATGATTAACGCACTGGCGAAGCTATGGGAAATGTATGCAGAAGCTAAGCAAGGCAGAGTTACTGATGCTCTGGATTACATGGATCAGAGGTTTGGGTTTCAAGACCAAATAGAGAAACTCCATATTGATCTGAGGAATTCACAAGATGAGTTAGCTAAGGTAGTGGAAGAAAAGCAAGTGACTTTAGCCCACAAGGCTATAGCTGAACAAGCATTGGTGGATGCTAGGGCTCAACTAGAAGAGAAGAGGATCACTGATGAAACTACCTGCAAGATGCACAGATGCTTGTTGAAAAAGGCAGAGAAGGACAGGGACAAGTGCAAGGAAGAGAAGAGGAAGTTAGAGAATTACATTTCTGATTTGCTTGTTAAGAAAGAAGACCTCAGAAGCAGGTTTAAGAAGATAAAGGATCTATGTGATGTGTAATTTAGCTTGATCATGTAATGTTTAATTAGGAGGGTCTTGATGAATTATGTGGAGTTGTTGGATTCTGTACTATTTGTTTCTGAGGTCTGTAATTTTAGCTTGATCATGAATTCTGTGGAGTTTTATGAACAATTTGTGAGTTCTAATAAGTACCATTAATATCTGAATTATTATATGTTGATGAATTATGATGTGAGGTCTATTTGTTACTGTTTTTAATTAATGGTGTATTATTTGGTCCATTTAAGAGGATGGTTAAGGTCTCGACAAGTTGTCGACAACATGTCGAGACCCTTTCATGACATTTAAGAGTCATATTTAGGTCTCGACAAGTTGTAGACAACTTGTCGACACCTTTTCATGCCATTTAAGAGTCATGTTTAGGTGTCGACAAGTCGTCGACAACTTGTCGACACCTTTTCATGCCATTTAAGAGTCATGTTTAGGTGTCGACAAGTCGTCGACAACTTGTCGACACCTTTTCATGCCATTTAAGAGTCATGCTTAGGTCTCGACAAGTTGTCGACACCTTTTCATGCCATTTAAGAGTCATGTTTAGGTCTCGACAAGTTGTCGACAACTTAGCACCATCATTCAATCTCGATAAATTTATAGATCAAACATCATTCACATTACTACATCCAACATACCAACTTAGCACCATCATTCAGTCAACAAGTACCAAAATAAGTTGTTTTACATCACATTTGTTTGCTCCTAGCAAGTCAACCATGTCTGTCATAACAAAATAATAGGTTTTACATCACATTTGTTTGCTCCCAGCAAATCAACCATCTAGAGGAGCCACATTGATATCCCTACTAGGACCTGCATTTTCCCCAGCTGTGAACTATGACATTACACCTCTCCTTGGTGATGTGCTTGCTGAAGAAGTAGGAGTTGAAGCAGATGGACCTGCATCATAAGTTGATCTTGGTGCAGCAGCAGAGGAAGATGAGCCTGCTCCAGCTCCACTTGTGCCTGCCTCATAAGGATTGCTCCTGGTTGTCAGTACAAAATAGAGTTAGCAACTGAAATTTCAGTAAAATGCAGTCAAGATGTGTTCAAATGTGGATAGCTACCTTGTGCTGGCTTTTCCTAAATGCAAGATCAGGTCTAAGGGGTTGTGCACAGCTTGTGTACTTATGTCCTTGCATTTTGCAGTTGCTACAAGTAATAGTGGCCATCCTTGATGTTTCCTTAGGCTTAGGTACTTCATGCTTGCCTTTTCTCCTATTTTCCTGCCTTCTTCCCTTTAGGTGATCTTTGAAAGCAGGTGGCATTATGTCCTCAGTGTCTATTTTAGTCCAGCCATGCTGCTGTGGCATTGGATAGAACACTGGCCTGTAGGACTTGAGGTACATGCCTCTTTTGTAAAAATTTGAGACATAATCTTCTGGATATCCTCCTGATTTGTAGATGACACACACTGCATGGTTGCATGGCAACCCAGATAAATCCCACTTTCTACAAGAACATGTTCTTTGTGGCAGATTTACCTCATAGGTGTGATCACCACTTCTTACCTGCCATAGGCCAACATCTGCTCTGTAGCGACTCGACCCAATAATATGGATCTCGTCTATGAGTATAGTGCTAGTCCCGGATCGACTCGCTAGCACACTCATTACAAATGAAATAATAGAGCACAATGCATCTTTATTACAACGAAATGATCCAGAATAACAAAGTCCTTACATCTTTGCATAGCATTGATGCTAGCACAAAATAACTTTATTGAAATAAAAGCACACAGCGGAAAATAAACGATAATGAAGTTCCAATCAACTCATGCCAGAGGCGAACATGCTAGGTGTAGCTCCAAGACCTGCGTAATATCGTACCTGCAATAGTGTAATTGCAGCCATTCGCGAATACGGTCAGTACAATTTGAATTGTACTGGCAAGTGTGCATGGAAATAATAAAACACTAGTCTACCTAGCTACTACATGCATTTTGGGCTAGGTGGACTTGAAGTCTCCTTGCATAAAAAGCAGTTTTAACCTATCATTTTGGTAAACAGTTTTTCAACAAAGGAAAACAATCATTGGACACTGAAAGAAACCAGTGCTCCTATCCCTTGGTTCAACCATCAAATTTTAATTACTGAAGTTGGAATGAATGAGAACTCTTGTAGGATCTAGTCTAGTTGGCTCAAGTTGTCCGTAATCGGGGACACGGCTAAGTACTCAGATTTAAAACTCTCGAGAGCGTTGTACACTTTACCCGTAGAATGCATTTAACCCCATTTACCACGACACCCAATTTGTATCGTAGTTGGGAGAGAAACACACCGAAGCTTTTGGGAGATGATCCTTGAGTCCTCTGCACGCCCTGTCCAACCTACTAAGCTACATCTGCTGGCCACGACAGGTACAAGAACCATAACTTACTCAGCTAAGTCAACACCCATACTATGTTGACCCACGATTGTACTCGTAAGCTACTAAACAGAGACTCCACAATACTTCTCGGGGACCTGGGTGGCCGAACACAAGTGCACCTACTCAGATACTACGGACCTGAGCAGCCACTCAACTATTTTCCACCAAATCATACCAATACCACCCAGACATCAAGTTAATTAAAGTTGTTTTATTAGATTTCAAAAGAAACAACTTTTACAACAACATCTTCCATAACATGTGATCCCACAACCACGTCTAAGCAACTAAGCAATTATAACGATGGTTTGAGGATACTCTATTCTACAAGGATAGATATGGTAATCCAGTTGGGTGTTAGTGAATCACCTAGCTTAGCATACAAACAACTCCTACACATGCATTACTATGAAAAATAGTACTAAATGCGTAGGAAAATAATAGGTCATATGATTGCATCATGTGCCTTTCAATTGTCGAAGTAGTCGTTCACACAATCGTCGCAGTTACAGCAACAATCGCAACCAACGTCGTTGTCTACACGATAGCAAGCGATATACAACATAAGAAAACAACAAACAAACACATATGCATGCATGACATGTTAATATGACAAAAAATAAAAGATTTGGTTCTCTGTTGTTCTAAAATAATATGATGCATGTAAAAAATATTTTAATGCAACAAATCAATTAAAGAGCAATTTAATGTAGATTAAAAAGGCTAGACTTGGATCTGTTATTAATAATTCGAAAACTTATTCATAAAAATTAGGTTTAATATTCTCTGGACAGAGGATTCAATTTTAAAATTTTTAGCCGAAGGAAATAATTTAAACGAAGCTATAGATAAAAAGTTATGGCTAAAATACCAAATGACAAGATTCAAAAATACAGAAAATAATTATTTGTTAAAAGTTAAATTTTATTACAGATCTGGATAGATCTTATTTTTCTAAGAATTTTGGTATATTGAACTTAATTTTTCGACATACGGTTGATTTACTATGAATTTTACAAGTTTAACTCAAATTCTGGAATTTTTAAACGAAAAACGGAAAAGATTCCGTGCCGGGGCTAGGGCTGACATCAGCGCTGACGCAGACGCTGACTGGGCGGCCACGTCGGACGCCACGCGGCACGATCTGGTTGGTCCGTGCCGGTTCACTTAAGTGAACCGATCTGGATCGCCGGATCACGATCCGACGGTCGCGGGCGGGGGCGAGGTTGAGTACGCGGCCGAGGCTCACCTAGGCGACGGACGGCGGCGGCGGCTTGGGCGGGGATGTCGGCGATGCGGCGGCGGTCCTCGGGCTCAGCGGTGATGTCCTCTATGTTCCTCTTGTCACGGCGAAGAAGATGGTTTCCTCGGCGACGGCTCCCGTTGCTTCAATCGGCGGCGGCGGTGGAATCCCGATCTCGAACTCCGGCGGCACTCCGGTGATGCTTCTGTGAGCCCTGGTGCACGGTTTTGGAAAATGAAAGGTGAGGCGGGCGCGGAAAAGAGAGGGCAGCAAGAGAGACAAGGTTAGGGCGGCTCGGGTGCTCCGAGGCGACGGCAGCGCTCACCTCTTTGAGCTCGGCAATGGCGGCCGACGGTGGCGGATTTCGAGCTCGAAAACGAGCTCATTTTCAAGGGCTAGGGTTAGGTATTTTTGGCGGCGGTCGAGGGCACGGGGTCGGGGATACTTATAGGCGGCTTGGCTTGGAGCACGGGGCAAGAAATCGAACGGAAAACGGAAATCTTCGCGGAATCGTGCTCGGGTCGTTTTGTCGAACACGTTCGGGGCACGGACTTCGGCCGGTTCTAGAAGAACCCGACAAGTGGGGCCCACCTATCAGCGGGGAAAAGAAAAGAAAAGAAAAAGAAAAAGGGGTGCGGGGGAAAAGGAGATAGGCCGGCTCGGCCCGATGCGGCTGCGCGCGCGGCGGGTTAGCTGGGTTGCGGCCCACTAGCTCGCCCGGTTCATTTTTTTTATCTTTTCTATTTTCCTTTTTTCAGAAATTTGTTTCCTTTATAACTTTTAAAATTGAACTCAGAATTGAGTCAAACCAATTTTGAAAAATTCGTAAAATTGCCCTCTGTCATATTTGACTATAAAAGGGTGATTTGGCACAAATCCCCAAGCATATATATTTAGCTTGTTGATTTTTTGATTAAATCAAAATAGGGTTTTAAATTTATTTCTTTTGGAAACTATGCAAAACAAACAAATGCAAATTTTTAAAGGTATGCCATGATGAAATGCATATGCTCTAAATGCAAAACATCCAAATAAAAGATTGGGATGTTACATGCTATTTGTGGCACACAATTTCTTGCAAATTTCTTCATCATTTCAAGCTTCTCACCATACTCAGGTGTGATTTCCCATCTAGATTCCCTCAAACCTTCCCTCTTCTCATCAAACCTGGCCATTTGCTTGTCATAGATCCCTATAAGCATTGTCACTATTGGCTTGTTTCTTTCATCAAGGATGTATCTATTAAAAACCTCACTCAAATTGTTGTTCACTAAGTCTGTCTTGCAGTTAGTGTCAAAGGCCCACCTTGCCCATGTGTGCACTGGGATTTTACATAGCCACTGCCATGCTAGCTCACACTGCTTTTTCAATTCATCCATTGCTTTGTCAAATCCATCCTTGGTGTATGAGTAGGCTGCACTGTCTATGCACTTCTTCAGATCCTCACCTCTGAAACCTGCTGTCTGGAAGTTGGCATATATGTGCCTAAGGCAAAACCTCTGGTGACAGTTTGGAAAAACAGTGGTAACTGCTTTAATCAAACCTTTTTGTCTGTCAGACATGATGGTGTACTGCCCAAACTGCCCATCCTCTCCACCTAATGCTTCCTTCAGCTGCTCCAGAAACCACTGCCAATTTTCTGTATCTTCTTTGGCAACAATGGCCCAAGCAATTGGATAAATATTGTTATTTCCATCTCTGCCAGTAGCTGCAAGGATTTGTGCTCCAGTGGTGAGTTTAATAAAGCAACCATCCAAGCCAATGAAGGGCCTGCATCCCTCAAGAAAACCAAGCCTTGCAGCATTCACACAGAAGAAAAGTCCATGAAATCTTGGCTTGTCACAGATGAAAACCTGCTTTCCTTTCTTCATTGCTTCCTTCTGTTCATCAGTTGGCCCAAATTGAGTGGTGACAATGCATCTAGAACCTGGATTCTTATCTATCACAGTTTGCAAATAATCCCTAATTCTGTGATATTGCTTTTTGTGATCTCCCATTACAGTCTGTCTTGCCTTTGTCTTTACCCTATAGGCCATCCTCTTTGGCACAATTACACCAAAGTCCTTCTGAGCTTTGTCAACTATGGTCCTGATCCATGTGTTAGGAGCAGATCTGAACAAATCCACATAGGTTTGGCTCAGCCATTTACTGTTAACTCTGGTTCTTTGTGGTTGAGTAGGACAAGTGTGCTCCAAATGCATCTTCTTGAAGCAGAAGGTGCTTTCATTTTTTATCTTGGAGGCTGACATAAAGAACTAGCATTTGTGTTTGGCTGGTTCTTCCTCATCTGATTCTGCTTCTTCTTCTTCTTCTTCTTCTTCTTCTTCTTCTTCTGCTTATGTGCCTTTCTTCTTCTTCACAGGCTTGCAACAAACTATGATCCTATCTAAGCAGTTTCTGTGGTAATGAAAGTTCCTCACTTGCACAATATGCAGCCTGCACAGTGCTTGCCTAAACTGATATACATCCATGAAACACAGCTTCAGACTAAATTGTTGCTCTAGGTTTTCCCTTTTCTCATCATACCACACCCTCTTTGTCTGCTTCTTGGCTCTGCTTTTCCTCCCTTTGGGAAGCACAAAATGTAAAGGCTCAAACCCATCATCTTCCTCTGGGTTAAGAAAACCTAGGTCCTCTTCATCATCAGATGGAGCCCATTCTGTCCTAACTGGCAGTGGTGCATGAGAGTGTGATCTCTGAGTTGGGCCCTGCTTGACTTTCTTGTTTGCTGGAACATATGAGTCAAAGATGTCTTCTGCCTCTGAGGAATCCTCATACAGCTGCTCATCCACCTTTCTCTTCCTCTTAGCAATTCTTTGCTTCATGTCCTCTTCTTCCTTCTGCCTCTACTTCTCTACCTCAACTCGATCATACTAACAAGGATACAACCAGCTGTCATCATCGGATACAAATCCTTCCCCTGTATCTTCTCCTTGCTCTGCATCTACTTCCTTCAAAGTGCACAGCGGATCAAAGTTCACACCGTTCTGAGTCTGATAATAATTGTTCTGACACTCCTCCTCCTCCATATCTACAACTGTGTGCCTAGGATATGACCTAGCATTCAGCTTCTCCTTTCTCTGTTTGGTCTTCATAGGAGACAACACTATTGCTTGCTTACTCTTGTCCCTCATCACTGTTAACACAAGTTTCTTTGTTTTCTCATATTTTGTGAGCATATGTTCCACCTTAGCATTACTGTCAACTATGTCTAGCCCTTTCAATCCCTCCCCTTCATCTTTAACATAGTACATTGAATCGCATAGCCCATACCCTTCCTTCTCCATCAGTCCCAACAGGCTCAGAAATCTAATATCAACCCAACGCATGGATGTTGACACAAATTTGGCACCATCAAATTGAATTAACAATTGCCAAATCTCTGAATGTTGCCTAAATTAAATTACAAATAATATTCAGTACACAGTAAATATTCTCTGAATAGCCAGTGCTAGTTTCTGACCTAAATCCGAGAAACAAACCCTAGAACGACAAATTCCCCTAAATTAGAAGAGGGGAAGGAAAAATGTCTCGTACCCGTAGTCTGGGAGGTAGTGGCTGAGTGGGTCGATGATGTGTTGGGAATATGCCCTATAGGAAATAATAAAATGGTTTATTAGCATATTCAATGTTTTTATAATAGTTTATTATCCATGCTAAAATTGTATTAACCGGAAACATAATACATGTGTGGAATATAAACAACCAGGTGTCCCTAGTAAGCCTCGAATGGACTAGTTCGTTAGTCAAGAGTTGGTTAAGGTTTCCTAACCATAGGACTTATTATAGTCACTTGATAACGGAGTCATATCATTGGGAGAATGATATGATGGACAAGACCCAAATTATAAAGAGTTGCAATTAATTGTGTCACTCAGTTTCATTGCCAACACTTTTAGTATTTGCCAAGTACAGTTTCCTTAGACCATGAGATTATATCACTCCGTTTACCTGAAGGTATACTTTCTGGACATCAAACGTCACTTTGTAACTGGGTGATTATAAAGATGGCTTTTAGGTATCACCGATGGTAAATTGTTGGGTGACATATATCAAGAGTGGGATTTGTCCCTCCATGTGACAAAGAAGATATCTCCAGGCCTTCTCGATAATATAGCATCATAAAGTCTACAGACATGTGATTAGGTGGTAATCACGGAGATCCTATATTATGGACGAGTAAAGAGAACTTGCCGGTGACGAGATTAAACTAGACATGGGGATGTCGACGATTAAATCTCGGGCAAGTAAAATATCGTGAGACAAAGGGAATCGTATACGAGATTAATTGAATCTCTGGCATCGTGGTTCAATCGATAAAGAGTTTCGTTGATTGTGTGGGAATTAATATGGACATCCCGGTCCCGCTATTAATTATTGATCAGATCATGTCTACGCATTCTCGAACCCGTAGGGTCACACACTTAACGCTCCGATGACGTTAGGGTTTGTGATGAATTAAATGATGGAATAAACGAATGATGATTCGGAGTCTTGGATGAGATCATAGACGTCACGAGGAGTTTCGGAGGAGTCCAGAAAATAAGATTAATATAAGGAAAGTGGTTTCCGGAGGTATCGAAAAGGTTTCGGATTTTTCCGGCAGGGTACCGGAAGGTTCTAGAAGGGTCTAGAAGTGGGGGCCCATCTAGATGTGGACCCACATGGACTAATGGGTGGTGCAGCAACCCTAATGGACTTGCCGCACCAAGCCCTAGGCCCACATGGGTCAATTCGGCTAGGATGAGGCAGGGCAGGCCAAGTCCTAGTTGGACTAGGAGGCCGACCCCAAGCCCTGGCCGCCACCTATAAAAGAGGGGGGTGCGGCACAAGGGGACCAAGCCCTTGCCGCCCCAAAACCCTACCCGCACCCCACCACCTCCACCTCCTTGCCGCGCCACCCCCTAGCCCTAGGGGTTGCCGCACCACCTCCTCTTCCTCTCCCTCTTGCACGGCTTGGCAAAGCCCTGTCCATGGGAGATCTCCACCAACATCACCAACACACCGTCGTGCTACTGAGATTCATCTAGCCACGTCTACTTCGCTTGCGGGATCAAGGAGAGGACGTCTTCATCGAGCTGAACATGTGGATACCGTAGAGGTGCTGCTCATTGCGGCGCTTCGATGGATTGGATCTCGAGGATAATACATCTCCTCGCGACTAGACACGTCTAGTTGCGGGGATCGACTAGCCAACCCCTGCACCGACAAAATGTTTGTGTTCGATCTTCAGGGGTAAAGATTCGATCTCCTTCTCACTACTTGCATCTAGTAGATCTAGTTCCTTGGGGTTTCTTCCGCTTGTTACATAGGAATTTTTTTGTTTTCCATGCAACGACCCCTACAGTGGTATCAGAGCCTAGATCTATTCGTAGATGTTGGTGTGATTAGAACACAAGGAGTTGTGGGCGTTGATATTTTATGTTGCTACCTTCTCACGTGCACTTTGTATCTTGACGGTATGGTAAGATTGAAGCGGCCTGGACAGACCTTACTCGTCCGTGTACGAGAGACCGGTTCCACGATTGACATGCAACTTGTATTGCATAAGTGGCTGGCGGGTGTCTGTTTCTCTTGCTATAGTGAGATGCAATTTTCAACGAAAGTCCTTTTCAAAAGGATATAAAATAAGCAATTTCTATATCACCGTTGTGGTTTTTGCGTAGATTAGAACGGTTCTATCTCGTTGACCCAAGCCACGTAAAAATTGCATAAACAAAGTAGAGTACGTCTAACTTGTTTTTACAGGGTTTGTGATGTGGTATGGCCAATATGTGATTTTGTGATATTGTATGCAATGATCATGTTTGTAATCTTTCACGACTTGCATGTTGATGAGTACGGCAACCGGTAGGAGCCATGTGGTTGTATATTATTTTATGTGACCTACGTGTCATTGAATCACCATGTAATTGCTTTACTTTATCGCTAAGAGTAGCATTAGTTTTAGTTGCAATAGTTGGTGGACACAACCATGGTGGTGGCGCCATAATGCTGGAGATGATGGAGATCATGCCGGTGCTTTGGAGATGGAGATCAAAGGCACAAGAAGAAAAGGCCATATCATATAAAATATTTAAATTGCATGTGATGTTAATCCTTTTATGCACCTTATTGCTTGCTTAGATGTGATCGCGACGGTAGCATGATAAGGTGACCTCTCACGTTAATATCAAGATAATAAAGTGTTCTCCCCTAGTATGCACCGTTGCTAAAGTTCGTCATTTTGAAGCACCACGTGATGATCGAGTGTGATAGATTCTACGTCCACATACAATGAGTGTAAGCGAGGTTTTACACATGCGGAAATACTACGGTAAATCTTGACGAGCCTAGCATGTACAGACATGGCCTCAGGAACATTGAACCGAAAGGTTAAACACGAGTCATATAAATGATATGATCAACACTGAGTTGTTCACCATTGAAGCTACATCATCTCACGTGATGATCGGTTGTGATGTAGTGGATTTGGATCATATGTCACTAAACAACCAGAGAGATGTTAAGTTTAGTGGGAGTTCATGTAGTAATTTTGATTAATATGAACGAAAATTATCATAAACAAGTGTCCTAAGAAAATGTCTTTGAAAAATCCTTGTAGATCATGGCCGACTATAGTAGTATGTTCCTTGCTGAGAAGCTACGTCTCGATGGGTCAAACTTTGCTGAGTGGTACATGCGTCTGAGAGAAGTCCTTCACACCAATGATGAGCTCTACGTGTTAGATGAACCTTTAGAAGAATACCCAGATGTTTCTGCAAACTATGAGGAGTACATGGAGTGGTTCGAACAAAAGACCACCTACTTGAAAGTCGAGTGGTTGATGTGCACTTTCATGGATTCTAACCTTGGTAGACAATTCGGCAACTTGAGCGCAATGGAGATTGTTGATGAGATGAAAAGTAGGTTCATAACACAAATTGCAAGGTTTGAATGTCTAGATGAATTTCTTTCAACTAAGATGGAAGAAAACACTTGCTTGGAACAACACCTGAGGAAGATGCATAGGATATATTATACTCTGGTGGATGTTTGGAACTACGAGATGACTGACGATTTGGCGATAGATGGGGTGCTGCGCTCGCTTCCCCCCAGCTTCAAGAATTATGTCAGAGACTATGTCATGGGAAGAGATCCGATCACTTTCTGTGAGTTTGTGTCTCGGCTGCGTCATGTCAAAGTGGAACCCATAGCAGGAGAAGTAGTCAATGCAGAAGGTATATATTTTGATATATATATAAGTTATAAAATGTTTAATGTTCAGTTTACACTTGTGACAAATGACTAAGTATTTGATACTTGTGCTGTTTTATGAAAACAGGGTGTGCCGTTTGAGAAGTGTAATGGATGAACTGAGTGGATATCGCGGGATGATGGCAATCAAGGAGTTGGTGCTGGCGATGTTTTACTTCTACATTTATCGTTTATGATTAGAGGATTTGAATAAGTTTTGTAATCGAATTAAGTGTGATCTTTAATTAGTGTCTCTCGTTGTGAGATGGTTATTCATGTTAAAGACAAGTGGTTGCTATATTTTCATGAATAATTCTTTTTGATGATCACGTTTCGATTGTGAAGATTATTATCCTTAATGTGAATCTAAACGATGATTAGTTAAACATTTATAAAATATAGGACATACTAAAACCTCCAAACACTTAATAATGACAATTGTTTTAGCCATGCCAAATATTGAATGAACATTTTGATGTTTAATCAATGTGCCTTATTAAAAGGAACATGACTGAAATGCCATCTTTCGGAAGAGTGCAAATAATTGTTGGAAATAAACACAAGTGTTGTTTGTATTTTCAGCAAATGCTAGATGTCATTGGTTTTGTGTGCTCCATCACAAATGATTTGAGTAAATAGATGTATTTATTCGAGTTATGATATTTGATGAGATCAAATAAAATTCAGGAGTTAAGGATGTTAAGTTAACAAGAAAATTTTGAGTCTTTTCGATTTGATCAAAAGTGACAACTTTTTTGAGTTATTGTTTAGTATGAAGACTTGTGCAAAGTGTTTTCACAAATTTCAATATTTAGAATTTATTCAAAAGGGTTTTGATGCGCACTAAACATTGTAATCACGTTGTGTGGTCTTACAAAAGGGGTTTTTCGAATTGAGGATTTATTTATAACATTTAGATTTATTTTGATAACACTCCGTTTAGAAATAAGGGTCTATGTATGATTCGCATATATTTTTCATATGAGTTATGAGAAAAGATGGTTTCATTAATTATGAGATAATTAGAAACTATTGCGAATAATGTTGTAGTATATTCATATGTATGACTATGAAAGTGATTCCACAATATAGGACTAAATGGGTGATGCATGTAAAATGCATACATGAACTTTGCATTATAATTCTCATATTTCAATCATATTTGCATCATATAAGGGTTATATCATTGTTTTATAATGATTTTGGGGATAATTCACAGTTTCCCCATTTATTTGGAACTAACCCTGCACTGGCAGAAAACCTTATTTTCTATATTTTGATGTTTCAGGGACCCAAACAACGTCCAAATGAGCTGAAAATTTACGGGGATCATTATTTTGGAAGGAAGAAGACCTAGGAGCGAAAGAAGCAAGTGAACGGAGGCCGGAGGGACAAAAGGGGGTGCCCCACGTGGCCTGGTACTGTAGCCGCGTGTGCCCACCTATTTTAGCCCTCGTGGCCCCGTTTGCATCGATCCTTCGCCCAGAAGCTTCCTCGTGACCTAAAAACAACTATAAAAATAGTCCCCCGACGTTTTCCAGAGGGAGGCGGCAGAGAAGCACAAAACCAGAAACAGAGAGACAGAAGGCTTGCCACCGAAGAAGATCGGAGGGGGGAAACGCCACGTCGGAATCACCTCCGAAGGTCTTCTCCATCCCCCTCCGGAGTCTCCATCAACACCACCGCCAAGACCAGCAACATCTCCATCACCATCTTCGTGATCCACTTCATCCCCCTCATAGTTTGAGATTGGTTGATCCCTAGATATTGTCTAAGTGCTATTCTACATGTTTGTGAATTGCTACTTGTCATTGTTTTGTGGGGAGATCATAGTTTCAGATTGTGTTGTATCACTTGTACCACTGAATCATATCATGTCTTGGCGTTGTGAGTAGTTCTCTCATGTTCCTGGGGGCATAGGATGAATTGGCAATGATTTTTATATGACATGTGTTGGTATTTTGTCTAGTTTTTATCTTTTATGTGATTATATGGTGGTGTTGTGCGAACATCGACTGCATATCACTTCACCTATATGGGCTCATAGGAGAACACCGTAGTGTAATGGAGTGAGGAAGACTTGGGAGGACACGTAAGCCTGAGACCGAATCATGAAGTTGCAATATGGGGGTATTAGCATCGGGGACCTTAGAGTGTAATGCTATGGTGGGACTTTATGTCTTAATAACTCTTGTGTAGTCATTTACTTGGCAGCATGATCCATCATAAGAGGTTTAGTTTATTCATTTAGCTATTCCTAATTATGGCTCTGTCCAAAGAAGATTAAAACTTGACAAAATGTTTACCTTGTTGTTCTAGAAATATTTATACCATGAAGTCTAATTAGCCCTTGGGAACTCTCTCCACCTATAAGAAACACACACTTGAGCTTGTCCTCTTGCTGCATAGAGGATTGGGCTTTCTCTCTTTGAGAGCTTTCACTTGTCATATTGCATTCTCAGAATTTTACTTTCTTGCAATCTATACACCAAAAACCCCAAAACACTTGCATCATTTAATCATTTTGTTTGTCTAGTGCATTGATAGTAAGAAGTAGTGACGCTCTTATTTGAGAGGATAAATACTTATACCTTCTACTCCTCGTGGGATCGATACTATACTTACACATCGAAGACTTCAACGATCCCCTATACTTGTGGGTATCAATGGGGCAAACCAATTTGTTGGTTGTGCTAAGCATTTTAGTTGTTTATCATGACAAGTATCATTGATTAAAGGATTTATGGAGTAAATTGAGAAACTTAATCAAGATGGTTGATCTTACTTTTAATGTATCAAGTGGCACATTTTGAAAAGTGCATTGATGGTCTAGACATGATATTTAAAAGGGGGATTAGTGATAATGATCATTGAATTTCGAATTCAGTTTTTCCAAAAGAAGTAGGATTCAAGAATATTAAAGTTTGTCATGTTAAAAAATAATATTCATGATTTATTTGTCATGTTTCGAAAACAAGACATACCTACAAAAACTACAAAGAAGAAATAGAAGCCTTAAATACGAAAGTGACTAAGAGTCATCCTATGTTAAGTTTAAATCACAAGTAATTGTTACTTGATTTTGTGAAAATAATGTTTTCACATGTTTATTTTTCAAAAGGTTTGTATAGAATAAATAAAACTTAAAGCTAGCAAAGTACTAGCGTTTCGTATATGAGTTCTCGAATTTTAAAAGTTAAGAATTTTGGAGGAGTCCAAATATCGAGAAAGTGCATAAAGAACTGAGTGGGATCTAGTTAAAATATGTGGTGACATATATTAAGTGAGAGCAGAAACTAATTTCCATAGTCAAATATGTGGAGACATAAGTTTGAGTGGGAGCTAGTAAATTATTGTTAAATCAAATATAGAGATAACATATTTCTGAGTGGGAGCCAAAGTAGTTTCATAATTTTAATATGTGTATGCTATATATTTGAGTGGGAGTTTACAACATTTTTGTTTGTGTGAAATGGAGATTTCATAAATGTTGTAAATAAGGCATGAACCAACATATAACTTATGAAGTTAGTTTTGAACATCAAATATCTACATAGATAGATGTATTTGATAAGCATTATGTCAAAATGTTTAACTTAAGTGAGTTTTTGAAGGAGTTCAAATAGAACAAGAAAAGAAAGATTCATTTGCTTGTGAGAAATAAGTAAAACATTGAGTTGATAACTCAGTACAGAAATAATGGTTGAAGGATATGTTGGTATTCACTATGAATTATTCATAGGTCTAAACATATAAGAACCATAATTTGTATTTGATGAAATGTGACCCAAGTTCTTGGTTAGAAGAACGTGTTAGGAATGAGGAGTCATTTCAACATGGATATGAGATAATTGAGTCTAGAGATTGGTAGACTTGGTTGGAGTCATGACACCAAACTAGACTGGAAATCTCATAAAGGCAGAAGCGCAGCAAAAGCATGATCGAAAATATCGAAGTGACTTGGATTGCACTGTCGATGAGTATATGATTAATTCAAGGATTAAAAGATATAATATTTTGGCTTGAGAAATTTCGTTTTCAAGATTTAGTGAGTTCCGGGTGCACATACTATGTGAAAGTTCTTTTGACTGATCATACGTCATGTAGGCATAAAAGGGAAACGAGAATCACACTCTGTAACCAAACATATTATATTCATCATATGATGATGAGGTTTATCATGTAATGATAAGAGGTTTATCATGTGATGATAAAGTAATGTCAATTTAGGTGACAATAATATTTTGCAAAGAACATAAAGAACTGGATAGTACAGTATACGGACAGAACCTCTTCCACAAGCAAACATGATCAACACTGAGACTCCATGGGTGTTGAATCGAGAAAATGTTAACTAGATTATTGACTCTAGTGCAAGTGGGAGACTGTTGGGAATATGCCCCAGAGGCAATAATAAAATGGTTTATTAGCATATTCATTCTTTTGATAATAGTTTATTATCCATGCTAAAATTGTATTAACAGGAAACATAATACATGTGTGAAATATAAACAACCAGGTGTCCCTAGTAAGCCTCTACTGGACTAGTTCGTTAGTCAAGAGTTGGTTAAGCTTTCCTAACCATAGGACTTGTAATAGTCACTTGATAACGGAGTCATATCATTGGGAGAATGATATGATGGACAAGACCCAAATTATAAAGAGTTGCAATTAATCGTGTCACTCAGTTCCATTGCCAACACTTTTAGTATTTTCCAAGTATAGTTTCCTTAGACCATGAGATTATATCACTCCCGTTTATCGAAGGTATACTTTGTGGACATCAAACGTCACTTCGTAACTGGGTGATTATAAAGATGGCTTTCAGGTATCACCGATGGTAAATTGTTGGGTGACATATATCAAGAGTGGGATTTGTCCCTCCATGTGACGGAGAAGATATCTCCAGGCCTTCTCGATAATATAGCATCATAAAGTCTGCAGACATGTGATTAGGTGGTAATCACAGAGATTCTATATTATAGATGAGTAAAGAGAACTTGCCGGTGACGAGATTAAACTAGACATGGGGATGTCGACGATTAAATCTCGGGCAAGTAAAATATCGTGAGACAAAGGGAATCGTATACGAGATTAATTGAATATCTGGAATCGTGGTTCAATCGATAAAAGTTTCGTTGATTGTGTGGGAATTCATATGGACATCCCGGTCCCGCTATTAATTATTGATCAGATCATGTCTACACATTCTCGAACCCGTAGGGTCACACACTTAACGATACGATGAAGTTAGGGTTTGCGATGAATTAAATGATGGAATAAACGAATGATGATTCGGAGTCTCGGATGAGATCATAGACATCACGAGGAGTTCCGGAGGAGTCCGGAGAATAAGATTCATATAAGGAAAGTGGTTTCCGGAGGTATCGGAAAGGTTCCAGATTTTTTCGGCAGGGTACCGAAAGGTTCTAGAAGGGTCTAGAAGTGGGGCCCATCTAGATGTGGACCCACATGGACTAATGGGTGGTGCAGCAACCCTAATGGGCTGGCCGCACCAAGCCCTAGGCCCACATGGGCCAATTCGGCCAGGACGAGGCAGGGCGGGCCAAGTCCTAGTTGGACTAGGAGCCCGGCCCCTTCCTAAAAGGAAGGGCCCAAGCTAAGTCCCTAAGGGACTCAACTTGGGGGCCAAGGCAGCCAGCACCAAGCCCTAGCCGCCACCTATAAAAGAGGGGGGTGCGGCACAAGGGGACCAAGCCCTTGCCGCCCCAAAACCCTAGCCGCACCCCCCCACCTCCACCTCCTTGCCGCGCCACCCCCTAGCCCTAGGGGCTGCCGCACCACCTCCTCTCCCTCTTGCATGGCTTGGCGAAGCCCTGTCCGTGGGAGATCTCCACCAACATCACCAACACAACGTCGTGCTGCTGAGATTCATCTAGCCATGTCTACCTCGCTTGCGGGATCAAGGAGAGGACGTCTTCATCGAGCTGAACGTGTGGACACGTCTAGTTGCGGGGATCGACTAGCCAACCCCTGCACCGACAAAACGTTTGTGTTCGATCTTCAAGGGTAAAGATTCGATCTCCTTCTCGCTACTTGCATCTAGTAGATCTAGTTCCTTGGGGTTTCTTCCGCTTTGTTACGTAGGAAATTTTTTGTTTTCCATGCAACGACCCTACATGATGCACTGTCTCGCCACAGCCACCTGCGACGACCCCTCCTCCCGTGCACCCTTCTGCCCTCCTGCCGGCGACAACTCCATCGCCTCGAGCTCGTCCCCGCTTGAAAGAACAAGCTATGCCCGGATGTCGCCTAGAGGGGGGGGGGGGGGGGTGAATAGTCGATTAAAACCTTTTCTAATTACACTACTAGGAAAAGGCTTATAGGTAGATTACTTAGCCGTGGCGCACCACTATTTTGGTGTGCCGCGAGTATATAGCCGTGTCGCACCAGACACAGATGCGCCACGCGTAGAACATTACCCGTGGCGCACCAAAATAGTGGTGCGCCACGGCAAAGTGCAGGCTGGGCTGACGGAGGGGCACCCTCCTTAGCCGTGGCGCACCACTATTTCGGTGCGCCACGGGTAAGAGCATAGCCGTGGCGCACCTTATTCCATTGCGCCACCAAAATAATGGTCTCGGGGATACCCGTGGCGCACCTAGTTTCGGTGCGCCACGGGTATGTGCACATAGCCGTGGCGCACCAGGACCCCTGCGCCACGGCTATTGTGTTACCTGTGGCGTGGCAATCCATGGCGCAGGCGCCTGCACCACGGGTAAGCATTTTTGGTGCGCCACGGGTAAGCTTTTCCCTAGTAGTGTTAGGGGCTTGATAATTGCGGAATAAAACTATGTGTTTAAATTAACAAGCCAATAACCTAATTAGTAGGCTCACCTATGTGCACTAACAACTTATGCTAAGCAAGGCAAGCAACAAGGAGATAGCAAGATATGAACTTCAAGCACGAAGGCTATCACAATGTAAAGTGCATAAGTAAAAGCTCGGGTATAGAAATAACCGAGGCACGCGGAGATGAGTATGTATTCCCGAGTTCCTCCTTGTTAAGGGAGTACGTCTCGTTGGAGGGGTGTGAGCTCGCCACAAGAGGCCTACTCAAGATGCCACAAAGGCCTCACCCTATTCTCCGATGAACCTCACCCAAGGGATTGGTTCACCTTCCACTATCGGAATCCTTCGAGGCGGATTCCGGAGCCCTTTACAACTTCTCTTGGGGCACACACCCACAACTCAATTGGGGGCTCCCAAACTCATGCCGAAGCTCAACAAGCCGAACTCTTCACGGCACCTCAAAACCGTCTAGGGTACACGATGCACTCAAGAGGCAACAAGCTCTTGGGAACACAATGCACCCAAGAGTAACAAGCTCTTCAACCTTCACTTTCCACGAATCTTCATGGGGAGAGCAACCCGATGCAACAAATGCAAAAGGCAAGGACANTCCAGCCCCGATCGAAACGGTACTGCTTGGGTCGAACAAAAAAAAGAGGAAAATCCTCCCCTCCGCTCCTCCCGCACCCCGACCTCTTCTCCCCGCCGACCCGCTCCCGCCCCCGGCGCCTCCCATCTCGCAGATCTCCCAGCGCCGCCCACCGCCGCTCCCCCGTCCCGCATCGCTGGACCTCGCCGCCGCCGCTCGACCCACCCCGCTCGTCCTCCGTCGGATCCCGCCGTCCTCCACCAGATCCGCGCCGTCCTCCGCCGGATCCGCGCCGTCCTCCGCCGTTCCCGTTCGAGCTCCTCCATGGGAGCCGTCCTCCGCCGCTCCCGTTCCACCCTCCACCCGAGCTCCGCCCTCCGCCCGAGATCCACCCGCCCGCCTGGCAGCCGTCGGAGGCCCCTGGCCGCAGGACACTCGAGCGCGTCCCCGCCCTTGCCTTGCCGGCCGTCGCCCTCCCCCTGTTTGTCCCGGCGCCGCATCCCCTTCCCCTGCCTGCCTCTGCTTGTTTATGAGCCACTGCCAAGTGGGACCATATTGTCAGGATTTTAATATTTTTCAGAAATTATTAAAAGGGTAGAAACTGTTTATGCAAAAAAAGTGTCCCACCGGAATCCAGAAACCTGCTTCTACATAAGCAGAAGTTTAAAAGAAGTGGCCCATAGTTGCACAGACTTGCAGACAGCACAGTGGAGCCGGACAGTCAATAGCACGGCGCACGGACACTCCCACGTACCATCTCGCTCACAGGCTCACAGCAGAGCCAGTGCGGGGTCCCACTCCTCGTCCCGTCCCGCCTCCCGAGCCCAAACACACGGCGCAAAGCCAGCGCGGCACTGTGCTCTGTGCTTTGACCACGACCCGACCACGCCCCCTCCACTCAGCAAGCAGCCATCCTCTCCTCCCGAGCACGGCGCCACCACCGGAAGGCAGCCATCGTCGCCCGCCGCCGCCGCCACTGGCGCAGCTGGTGAGCTTTCTGCCGCCGACCGCCATGGATCCGGCGTCCGAGGAACTCGAGCGCCGCAGCCGCTACCTCAGCTCGCTCATCCGCCGCACCAAGCTCACTGCCGCGCCCGCGCCCGCTCCCCTTCCTCCTGCTACTCCTACTCCTCCCCCCGAGCCCGAGACGACGAAGCTGGAGCTCGAGCGGGAGCGCTCGCCCAACCGCCGCACCAAGCTCAACGCCGCGCCCGCTCCCCCTCCTTCGACCCCTCACCCGGAGCCCGAGACCAAGCTGGAGCTGGAGCGGGACCCAGGGCCTAGGAGCCTGAAACTCGTGGAGGCCAAGGCGGTGATGGAGAAGAGGGAGGTGCAAGAAGGGGACGAAAAGGCCAAGGGGAAGGAGGAGAGGAAGGTCTTGGTGCGGGTCCGGGCGGCCGACATGCCGGTGGCGCTGCAGCGGCGCGCGATCCGGCTCGCCTACGATGCCGTCGCCGCCACGCCGCGGGTGGACGGCAAGCGCCTAGCACTCGCGCTCAAGAAGGTACAACATCCACCCCATCTTAGATAAAACCTTCATCAATCAGTTTGCTACTTTTTTGGTAGGTAGCTATGGTGGAATGGTTCTGTACTTGCGTCCAGCACATTGAGATCTTTTGTTGTTGTGGGCGTGGTACAGAAAGAATGCTGTCACGTGGATGTAGCGGATATGTGTGTGATTCAGATTTAGGAACTTAGAAACGTACTTAGATTACTGGTGAGGAGCTGTTGCTTACTTTTGTTGCACGATTTGGATGTGAGCTACATATGTTGGTTCACTTACCAGTTAGTTAGACTTGCAACCAATTTAGGAGGCACGGTCTCTTGTTTGCCGGATTTTGCCAATATTGACCAGAAAATTGCACTAAAAACTGGCGCAAAACTTGGCTACCGAAGGATGCTTTTTATTGTAATGACATAAAATTGGTAGGGTAATTCTTAGGCACAAACCAAAAATATCTGATATATAACGCAGTGCTCAGGTGGCAACCCAGCAATGTGCAGTCCTGGCTTTGTAATGCTGCCAGTTGCTGATCGTGCGCAGGATACTGGTGCGTTAATTCCACTCTAGTAGAAGAGATGATCTGGAAGAGAAGAGGAAAACAGTGATAGGAAGCTAGTCATGAAGTGCCAAACTAAAGCTAATTTAGCGAGAATGAATGCACGAGCGCAATGCTGTATCTATTTAACTACTACTTGAACGAAACATACTGATAGAACTGATACTGCCGATATTATCTTTCTATTTCTGTTAGAGATAATCACTTTTTCCCGACATTGGAAAAATTACCTGAGGCCCTGATACTTGAAATGCTACTCAATTGCTAATAGCTGTTCCTTGGTAGACTTTAAAATGTTCAAGCCTACGGAGTCCAGCATAAGTTAGCTAGCTATGATAGCTGGTATTGTTTATTTTCAACTATATGCTGTATGTACTTGATCTTCCCTATTTTCATTGTAGAATTTCCGTTTTTATGTTGCTCGCACCAGCCCTTCCTTTAATTTTGTCTGATCCTTATTGACTTACTGTTATTTCAGAAGCATTCTCCAAAATGGACCTATACATTTTTTTTTGAGAAAACGCAAAATGGACCTATACATTTAACTGTGGAACTAATGTTCTACACATTTTATTACAAGCATCCAGGGGCAAGGGATCATCCTAAAGTTCTCATCATTTATAGCATCAACTAAAATGGATCATCTGAATAGTTAACAATAACAATATAACATGTATGCTTGGTAAAATATGTTTATGCTTTCATCTGTGCAAGTAAGTACTACTGTAATTTCACTCACTATATTTTTTTTTTGAAACGGAGCACTCACTATATTAGAACTTGCATGTGAGCTTGTGAACAGCCCCATCCAGCTAAACTGTTGACACTCATATAGTCATATGTATGGATGTGCCATGAAGCAGTCTTAATATGTTTATCTGCACCATTTTATGCAGCACTATTTTGGTAGATAAATATTGGTTTCATTTACTTGCAGGAATTTGACACGTCATATGGCCCTGCTTGGCACTGCATTGTTGGGACGAGCTTTGGCTCCTACGTCACTCACTCATTGGGAGGTTTTTTATACTTCTCTGTTGACAAGGTCCACATTCTTCTCTTCAGAACTGCTGTTGAGCCATTAGGCCATCTACGGTGAGACCTAAAATCAGTTTATTAGGTAGTCTAGATGCTCTGTAGTCCGTACTGGAACATCTAACATGCAGATGGTTAAGGAGGGCAGGATGATCTCCATGAAAATATGTAGAACCGATCTGCTGTAACTTCCGTACATTATGCGCTCGTCTGCCATGTAAACCCTAGCACTTGTTAACTCTCAAGGCTGTACTCAGTTTAGTAGTTTTTCGACTCCCTATGAGGTAGCATAATGCTTAAGATTGAAACCTTAGCTGCCAGCCTTGATCGAGGCCTAAATTTGTGAAGCATGCATTGCTGAAGTGTTTCAATCCTTGTTCTACTGAATGTCTGTTGTTTCGATCTACTGCCTATACGGTTTTCCAGATTTGTAATGTCTGCACGCTTTAAACGTAAGATACAGTGACCTGAGAAGCAATTGAAACCACTTTTACATCTAGCCAAATACAGTGGATGCATGTAGCAAGAGGCCGGTGGAAGATATCTGGTGTTCGTCATACTCATTTGGTTCAGACGTTCAGTCTAATTCTCATCCAACATGATTCCAATCAGAGCTTCACATCTAAACCAACGAAGCAATGAGTAACAGTTCTTCATTTTCCCAGTAAAAAAAAGTTCTACATTGTATCTGAAATTCTGAATAAGCATGTATGGTAGCAAGTCGCTGATGAACAAAATACTACTGTTGGCACTGCTCATTTGGATCAGCTGGTACGCAACAAACAGTGCATCTTTCTAGCACTAAAAACTGAGAGTCTCTTCTCCCGGCAATGTGAAAAACAAACACAGTGTATCTGTAACTGTATACGACTAAGAGCTGAATCATCATGCAGCCAGCAGAACAATTCTGACGGCTTCGCGAGGTCGTGCAACAAGCCTAAAATAGCACGGAGATCGAGACCAATCCGCTTAACAGCACGGTCGTGATCGCGCGCCAGACGCTGCCTGTCCTGCACCGGCCGCCGCTGGACGGATCGCCAGCACGGCGCGCCGGTCTAACAGCTGGTGGCGGCGGCGGCGCCTCCACAACTGCATGCACACAAATTGGCGCGTCAAGATAGCTGACACCGGCCACGGTCGACGACGCGCCCGCGTCTACATCATATTGTTCGGTGGGACTAACCTGGCTGGGAGGTGCCGGTGGCGCCGGCGCGGCAGCCGACGGGGAGGCCGCAGCGCGTGGGGAGCGTGAGCGCCTGCTCCCTGGTGATGTTGAAGTCGACGAGAATCCCGGGGTCGGCGAGCAGCTGGCACAGGCACGGCATCTCTTTGCCCGCGGCGCGGTTCAGGGCCGTGCAGCACGTCGGCGAGGGGCGCTTGGGTGACTTGAGGTACGCCGTGCACGGCAGCACGTCCTCCAGGCACGACAGGAGAGGGTCCGGCACGTTGCTCATGGCGGGGGCGGGTGCGGGGGCGGGGACGCCAGCGTCCGCACCGACGGCCGCGGCAGGGCGTGGGCTCGGGAGGACGAGGAGGAAGAAGAGGAGCACGGCGGAGCAATGCATCGTGAGGGCGCGGGGTCAGTATCTGGCTCCGGGACGACCGATCGGCGCCGTCACGGTCGATCTGAGGTTTGTTTTTGACTCGTTAAGCCTCTCCGGGCACGCGCCACCGCGCTCCGCGCAGGGAGGTTATCTCGGGCGATGTAGTAATGGTGGCGACTCGGCAAGTGCGCATGCAGGATCAAATCCAGATCAGAAATGCATGCGCAGGCCGTTACGAACTCACGGTTTCTGTTAAGGCAGGCACGGCACTCGCTACTTACGAGTGAAATACTGGCGAGCATGCAGGGGATGGAGAAGGAAGAAGGGTAGGATTGCAGTCGTGGTTCCGGAAACATTTCCATGTTTGAAAGCCAGACGGGAAGATCGAAACGAGCCCGGTTTTCAATTAACAAACTAATCAACGTGCCAAGATTACATGATAGCAAACATCGTAAACTAAACGGTTTTGCTAGCTCGAAACGACTAAGAAGGTGGTTAGGCCAGTGATGGTTGCGGGGGTGCGGCTCGTCGGAAGGGGGAAGAAAACACTTACGATAGGTCTACCTATCTCGCCAATTGAGAATTAAGCTAATTCTTAGTCGATTGTGCCTTAGACGAACCCTAAAATAAAAAGGCAAATGCTTACGATAGGTCGACCTATATCGCCATCGCATAGGACTCGCTGGTGCGACCCTACATGCTTATTCAGCTCAGTCCAGCCCATATGCATTCTACCACACACCGGTAAGGCTCACAACGAATCAGGTACTCCCGCTATCCTAGTGTGCAGTAATTTCCAGCATCCCATGTAGCCCATAGATCGTCTTTAACAACTAAGTTTTCTTTTCGCGAATTATCCAATCGTGACTACATATTTTAAAATTATAACAAGGTCATAAATGTTTTGTTAAAAAAGCACACATAAGATGTTGCAAAGTTTTTTGGACATTACTACAAGTTCGTGTTTTTCCTGGACTTTTCGATAATGTTTTGCAAAATGTTGCAAACACATGTTGTTGTTGTTGTTGTTGTAATCTTTATTGATTTGGAGTATGTGGTGTTTTTTTTTGTTGTAAATTAATCTGCAGGGAAAAAAGTTTCCTAAGCACTTTTTATATTGCGCAAATAGATGCATTTTTGTTGTAATCGATTTTTTCATTTTTGTTGAAAATGCTGGTGACTTTTGTTGCAGTTCAATCAACAAAAATATTTCTGTGTAACCACTTTTTTGTAGAATTGTTTCTTTAAAATGTTACGATGATTTGTTGCAATAGTACATTTCTTGTGAGTGAGGAATTTTGTTGCTATATTCGCGATTTTGTTGCAATATTAGGTGGAAACCACTATGGTGGTATTTTTCCTCTAATTATCAGGAAGATAGGGGAAACACGATATACCATTTTGTATAAGTGGAGCTGATGTGTAGATGTGTAGTGCGAGCTGATTTTTGAAAAACTGAGAGATTAAAATAAAAAAATAGAAAGTGGCTGATTGTGGGCGTTGGATGATGATCCTATGGTGGAGAGAGGGACATATATTTGACCTTTTGTAGATCTTAAATAGCCTAACGCTGGCAAATAAAAAATAAAAATATGTGAATACCAGTTAGCAATACAAGCACTGGAATGTGGACGGCTAATTAAAGACAGAGGGAACTAAGAACAAGCAGAACATGGCTAGGGTCCGAACAAAAGGACTACTTGTTCCCTAAACTAGAAAGGTATGCTGCGTATTGCAGCGGGAAGCTTAAAAATATATAGTATAAAAAAGATATTTGATGCATGAATTGATTTTTTTTGGAAATATGAAGGATTTGATTAGCGATAATAGTCAAAAATCAAAATTTAATTAATAGTATAAAATGTTCGTATATTAGTCGCTAAAATTTAATGATGTGCAAAATTGTATGGCTAAAATAATTTATAATATGAATAGCTTACATGTATGGATGAATATCATTAATAAAAATGGAATAACATGAATAAATGAATGTCTCAAATAGTGGATGATGTGGCGATGACATGGATAAATGAATGGCTCAAATAGTGGATGATGTGGACATCAACATATGTAGAGATAGACTAATTTTATGCATATTAGTGAGGTTTTATCTTATAAAAAGTATAGATAAGCACAAGTATTTTGAAATACCATGTGTATATCCGGTATTAAAAAACACATTTCAAAATGTTAAAGATTCTGAAATAAAATTTCACAGATAGGTCTTCATACTCTATGTGTTACAAAGTTGTTTCGCGAAAAACCGACAATTTTTGTGGTATGTGTAATAAAGACAAAAAAAAGTCTCATGAAAAGCCTTATTTTACCATCAAATTTTGTATTTTTTATACGTGCCACAAAAATATATCGATTTTTTGAGAAACCGCGTTGTGAACCATATGATGTTAGCATCTATGTGAGAATATTTTTTACAATTTTTTTACAATTTTTTGACATTTTAAAATATGTTTAAAATCCATTTTAAATGAAGGTGCATATGCACCCAGGAGCCAAAAGGCCTCTTCCCAAGTATTCGACGGAACACGGGTTGCTCGTCGTAAACCTGCAAGCATGGAGACACCCTATCGAAGAAGCACCGCCTCAGAGCAGCCAACACCTGGATCACCAGCTAATTGCACTAGCGAGAAGTCGAAACTTCACATTTCAAAATGGAAGAGCTTCGTGACAATGCCTCCAGGAAGGGGTGGCGGCGGTTAGGGTATGGGTTGCCACCTGAGTCACCCTCGTGAGGTCCGAACCTGTAAGATAGTTACTAAAAGTACATCAACGTATCTATACTCATTTCCATAGTATAACTTTGCAAATTATAAAAAATATAGAACTTCCCATGATAATCGATAGAAAATAATATATACATCATAGACACGACATGATATTGAGGACAACACGTTGATTTCAGATGATATTCATGATCATAAACAGATAGCGAAGGGTAGTGCTTCCTCTATCGACTCACATAGCATCCCTCGCTAAATGGGTGGTGAAGAAGGGTTGAACTTTGGCGATGATTCATCTGGAATGGTGATATGCTCGAGGGGTCTCTGCATCTATGCATGCAAGTGGGATGGGCCTATGTGTGATCCCATTTTGTGCCGGCGAAAGTAGCACTGCTGTCCCACTAATCCCGTATGTAATCATTCAGCGTACTGCTATAGGCTGGGAAGAGCTCTCATGTGTGCAAAGGAATTAATCAGGCGGTGTTGAGCTAGTTGAATTTTACAACCGCACGTTAACTGATGGGTCCCACGGGACCCATGTTGTCCGGCCCCCAAATTCCCATTCAGGGCCTCTTTGATTCACAGTATTGTGAAAACTTAGGAATAGGAAATGTGCAGGATTATAATGTCCAGTCCATTCCAATCCTATAGGATTTTATATGCATCAAACTTTGTTTGATTCCATCACAGAAAAAGTAAAAGAATTTTTCATGAGTTTAGAGCTCATGTTTTTTTCCAATTATAATGTCCAGTCCATTCCAATCCTATAGGATTTTATATGCATCAAACTTTGTTTGATTCCATCACAGAAAAAGTAAAAGAATTTTTCATGAGGTTAGAGCTCATGTTTTTTTCCTATAGGATTTGTACTACTTTTAGGCCCTGTTCAGATTGAAGGAAAGAAAAACATAGGATTTGAGTAAAACAGAGGAAAGGGAAAGGAAGTAAGGTGCGAAACATAGGAACCGCATACCCTACTAGGACCAACGAAATCCCTGTTCGGGACGTAGGAAAAAATAGAGAAAATATACACAAGTCTGCGCCACCAAATGATTTTTATATTTTAAAAGACCCAACCGGTTGCTTGAGTTTATGTGCATGCGAGTCTTACTAAACAAGGTGTGGGTCCAAGATGCATGGTTCAGCAGTCTTTTCCCCTCTCCTGCCTCGGGCCAGCGCGAAGAAAAGAGCTGGGAGTGGATGTTATTTTTCCTTTGAAATCACGGGTGGAGAAAACTTTCCAAAGGATTGGCAAGGAGCGAATCCTTCGTTCCGAACGCTGCAAAGGAAAAAATTCCTATAGGAACAGCTTTCCTCCAAATTTCCTGTACAATTCTTTTGTCCCGAACGGAGCCTTATAGAAAAATTTCCTACGGAATTAATTTCTATGAGATATGATCCTACAAATCAAACAAGATATAGGATCCAATCCTCCAAAAATCCTATATTATTCCTTTGAATCAAAGGAGGCCTCAGTCCCGTTGGGTGGAGCATGCGGGAGACGGGATATCCCACATCCATGGGTACCACTGCATCTCAAACCTATACCGGTTTGGCCTGGGTCTTCGATGGTCGGGACCGTGGTTCCAGTGAGCTTGATCAAACAAGAGTAGTACGTTTGGAGATCACCACTCCATAGCAAATGCCTTCATTCCAGGCAGATAACCAAATAAATGACGTCAAGTGATACCAGGCCATATGACGAAATCGTCATGCCTCCGATCCAGCCACAAAACCGAATATAGAAAAAATGTGGTGTAAGATCATCGTACGAAATAAAGGCCTTTTAGAAAATAATAAAGGATGGACATCATTAGAAAAAAATCCCAACAATATCTTGCATACATTTCAGAGGAAGATTTCACCAACTCAAACCTCTTGGAAAGATCCTCTTATTTTTCATTTGGTGCCATCAAACAAACTTCAATGCAAACAAATCATTTAGGATTGGAATGCCCCTTTTTTTCATATTAGTACTACATTTTCAGAATCGTGTGACTTAAAGGCCTAATGAATGAGTGGAGATTTGGTGCTCCAATGATTCTGGTGGTTTAAAAATGTTGAAAAAAATATTTACGAGTTATAAAAAATTTGGAAAAAATCCCGGATGTATCTCATAAACCTAGAAAAATCAACTTCAAATACTTTGTATTCTAAGCTATACAAAACGACAAAAGTGTGGATCTGAGTATGCATATTTCTAAATCTCCAAATTTTATCAGATTTTGCAGTTTTGTGTAACTCAGAATACAAAGTATTTAAAGTTGATATTTTGGATGTTTGTGGGATATATCATTAGCTACATATGAAAAACAATCAAAATTTTTGGAAACTTGTAAATATTTTTTCGAATTTTTTAAACTAGCAAGAGCACTGAAGCTCAGGAGCCAAAGACACTTTTGGCTAATGAGTGCATTATAACTAAAACTCATGTGACATGTGAAGGGTGAGCTTATGCTTATACTCTACTCACGGTTTGACAATATTAGGAACAAAAACTTAACTAGAGCGGGCAAGCTGGCATGTACACGCTTTTCTAATCAAAAGATAGGAGGGCACCCACATACCAAGAAAATAAATAGCAGTTACCCAAACAAAGACCACAAATTTGAAGGTTGGCTTAGGACACCAACAAACATACCCTAGAAGACACCCATGACCCATCCAAAAAGAAGAAAAATAGATGAATACAAAGACAACGGCTCACAGACTAGAACAGCAGAAAATTCTAAAAACAAAATATCGCAAGGTTCAACAAGAGGTTCCCCAACTAGCATAGCCCGATAACCAACCAGCCAAGCACAGCTACATCGCTACAAGCTTCCCTACCACAAAACAAATAGAAGCCTCCAAACCACAACTCTACCATCTATACTGAAGAAAAGACAACCCAGAGCACATTGAGGTCTCACTCGAAGACAGAATGCTATGATTCACGTCTACAGGCACATAGACCATGTTTACTGTCCATCTCCAGATTCAACCTTAGGAGCATCCTTGATTTCTTCAGCAGCGTCCTCCTACAGCCAATCGCATGAACTTTACATATTTAGAATGGCTAGAGAAAATAGGATGCGAGTGAAAATGCTTGGGACAAAGGAAATACCGAGATGTCAGAGGTCCACAGCGTCAGGTTATCACGCAGCAGCTGCATGATCAAGGTGCTGTCCTTGTAGGATTCCTCGCTCAGGGTGTCCAGTTCTGAGATGGCCTCATCAAAAGCCTGACATAAGCAACACAGAGTAAGGCTACAGTGCATTTGTACTATGTTTGGAAAGTTAACAGGCCTAATGAGGCTTCAAAACTATTAAGGGAATGAGAAAATATACAGAGCTAAATTGCCAATGAGATTTATCTCTGCCATGACATGAGTAGCATGATATCGCTATAAAATTGATTAAGTCAGATAAAAAACAAGCTCCTTGGAATGTTGGAAATACTGTAGAAAAAGTGAATGGGTACAAGTGAAATGATATTTGATATCCTATGGTTCTTTGATCCGGATGGAACTGGGACAGTGGCAGAGGATGCACTTCCATTGAATGCAGACCACCATATCAAGACATGCTAAGTTGCTAACTTGCAAGTGTTTCTTCCACGTCACGAATCTGGTCTAAGGTGTTGCTCTACAAATAGCCTCTAACTTCAACAGTTAATTGATTAAAGGGTTTGCCTATGTCTCAGTTGACTGAGAATTTCTTAAGTCTCAATCACCTAGAAAAGTGCAACTACAGTTCAAAAAACAGTGCAACTCGAACGAGTTGCACTTTTCTGGCAGAAAAGTGCAATTGCACATTTCTCCCAGAAAAGTGCAACTCATGCACATTTTTATGGGTGACTGAGACATAAGAAAAAATCAGGCGCATGAGAATTAGCAAATCCGTTGATTAAATGGCCACTGAGAAATCGGTATTTGTTGTTTGATTCAATTCACAGTTTTATCTGAACTTAATGGGGGCTAACATGTCGGCAAAATGTGATTAACTAATTCTATTTATTGGCTTTGAGAAGCCTACATCTGTAATTTTATTTATCATGATATCTTATGACCTTTTTACACTCTGCGGAACAATCAATATTCCTTATTCTGCCTTTCAGGTTCAACCACATACGATATTTGCCTATACAACTGTATAGCACTTGTCACTAATGCCGTGTTAACTTACACTTGTTACTCCGTTGTTGATATTTAATCCCAATTATCAGGTTGAAATATTGCATAAAATGTGTATTGACTTCAATATTCTCAAATCCACATGGTCTATTCAGTTCAGAAATAGTGATAAGTCGGATACCAGCAGAACCGGTTATTGTAGAACACAAACCTGCTTGGCGAGGTTGCAAGCACGGTCAGGAGAGTTGAGGATCTCATAATAAAACACTGAGAAGTTGAGTGCCAGCCCAAGCCTGATAGGATGAGTTGGGGGCAGCTCTGCCAGTGCAATATCCTGAAAGATTTAATATGAACTCAACTGAGCAAACTTCACCACTGGTGATAAAACTGGACAAAACACACATGAAACAGATTCCCTGCAAGGGAAATTCAATGTTAGATATGTGAAATCCAGGGCAAGCAAACCACCTGGGCAGCTTTGTATGCCACCATGGTGTTCTCAGCAGCATCCTTCCTCTCGGCTCCATTCTTGAACTCCGCAAGGTACCTATTAAATAATATATATTCAACTAAGTAAATTAAGTAATTTCATAAAAGGAAACATGCAGGAATTCTATGGTGGTCATTACTGCAATACCTATAGTAATCACCCTTCATCTTGAGGTAGAAGACCTTGGACTCTGGAGCGGTTGATGAGGGACAAGGTGGGAATCCAGAAGCTTGAGGATGCCATCACAGATCTTCGTGAGCTCAGTCTCAATCTTTCCACGATAGTCCTTGATGAGTGTGACACGGTCCTCATTGCCACGACTCTCTTCCTTCTGCTCTATGGAGGAAATGATACGCCATGAGGCACGGCGGGCACCAATAACATTCTTGTAAGCGACTGATAGAAGGTTGCGCTCCTCGACAGTGAGCTCCACGGAGTCAACTGTCTTTGCCACCTTCTCCATGAACTCAACCATCTCTTCATATCTCTCAGCCTGCTCTGCAAGCTTAGCCATGTACACATTCTCCTCACGAGAAAGCTCAGCAGGCTGCGACATCTTCACTTTCTCTGGTTTGTACTAGTCACTGATGGTCAAATCTGGAGTATTGTGAGAAATTCAGTTAGCTATATGTCGGATAACATCTTACTAAGACCACCACAAGCAAGCATGAGTCTAGCTATTGTTGCCCAAGTACAATAGCATTAAAGCAAAACACTCCTTACCTCGACAATTTTATCACAAGATTTCACATTTTCAGTTCAAATCTTTAAACCCGGAAATTTAGAGAAGAATCCAAACCAACTCATGCTACATATCATGTAGTGTTGAATAGAAACGGAGAAAATTAAGGGGAATAACACCCAGCTAACCATCGCCCTTAGTCCCTTAGAAATTTAAAGCTTAAATTGTTTGTTCTATCGTCACAAGCTTCAGAATATTATGAATACACACCTCTCCATAACATAAAAAAGAAAGCATTTCATTTACGATCACAATATTTTCTACAGAACACAATCACAATACTTATGAAGACATGGATATAACCACAAGTCTACATTAAATAAAGATAAAGTCATAAAGCAACTAGCATAGAACAATAGGGAAGATCGAGATATCAAAATCTGAGAGAAGATTAAACTGCGATTAACAGAAGTATTCAATACCTCAAGTCATTCCTCACATTGCACCAAGCTTAATCCAGGAAAATCCATTGCCTTTATGTGGCAGTGAAAAGGGCATCCAAGCCAAGAATGGCACCCATCTCAAGAGTTCCCTCTAGCGCATGGTCTAACTTGGGAAATGGCATAGCAACATGGCACACGGTGCATACTGCTCTTGACTTATCAAGGCATGCTTGCTGAAAACAAGTATATCAATTAGGGTCATTTCTCCGCTAAGAGCTTCATGTGCTATGGCATCCCAGTTGTCCCATGTGACTCGAACTAAACCACCACCCATCAGTATCCATACACCTATCCACATTCCCAAAAATCCAAGTGACGCTATCGTCTATCACTTACAAGTATACTAGAACAACATAATTCGACCATCTCAAACCTTGCACTTGTTGAAGTACATCTCTGCCATGTCTCTTATCATCCACCACCACTTTATTTTTTTTGCTATATCTCCTCCACTCTCTAGTATCTCCAGCCAGCCAAGAAGGTATCCAAAACTTCATGCCACACTCACAGGAACAGACGGTGATGCTGCTGGAGGGATAAGCTTTGTTTTTGTGTGCGAGGGAGAGATAAGCTTGTTAGGCGAACCAGATCACCCGCACTGCCCACCTCCACTCTTATCGCTGTCACCGCCCTTGTCTTTCTTAGGCATAGGATGATTGGGCATGTTCTGAAAGAACCCAATCGAGAAGAGAGACAGCGAGAGCTGAACCTGGTCCCTGCCCAACCTCACAGGTAACTGCGGCCTTCCCTGCCTGGGCGCCGCCCCAGGACCACGCTGCTGGAGGGGGCGGATGTAGACGGCGTGCAGACGGCGGAAGCCACCGAGCGAGAGCACGACCGCACGGAGCTGCCGCTCGGAGAAGCCGAGGTTCGCCCACTCCCGCACGCAAGCCGCCTCCCACAGCCGCTCGTCTTCCGCCAGCTGCCGCCACCCCTGGCTCACGCACGCCGCAGCGGCCAGTGTCCGTGCGTCCGCCCGCCGCAGCACCTCGAATATCACGTCCTCCCCGACATCCGGCACCCTCGGTGGCTCAGCATCATCCTCTCGTGCATCCGTAGGCGGCGGCGGCTGCTGCTGCTGTGGTGGTGGAGGCTGGGAAGAGGAGGACGCCTCGGCCTGGCTTGAGCTTGCGGCGGGCGGCTCAGTGCGCTGCTTCTTGGCTGGCTCGTTGGAGCTGCCGCCGCCGGCAGCAGCAGGAGGAGCCCAGGGATCATCACGACCCGAGGAATCAGAACGGGACTTCATGGCGGAGGAATCTAGCCTTGGTCAGACAGAATCAGGAGCTGCTGCGGCTGCCTGCGCGAGGGAGCGATCGATCACCTGTAGACACGACAGCTTTATATCTATCTTACACCAGACCAGAATCATCCCACGCAATCAAACTCAAAACGCCCCCAAATTCTACCAAGCTGACGCTAGAAATCAGCACAGATTCGCCCGATTTAGCTCTCTGAAACCCAAACCAAACCCCCCCGGAAGACACCAGATCTGGCGGAATCTAACTACCAGCGGACCAAAAGTAGGTTCGGAGCAACTCGAGAGGGATCCGTGAGTGGCAGTAGTTTACCTGCGCTCCGGCGGCCACTCGCTTCCCGTGCTCTCGAGCTCGAATCGGGGGACGGGAAATGTTTCTGCTTCTGTTCTCCCTTTTCGCGGCCGAGGCGCTCCAGCCCTACAAAAGCAAGCAGCCGACGCCGACGCCGACGCCGGGTGCAGCCCGTCCAGTCCAACATCGACACGTGGTGCGCCTGCTCCTGTCTGGTCCCACAAGCAGCTATGTCTCGCAAATGTCATGTCATGGGGTGTGCTTGCAAGTGCACCTACTGTGGTGAATCCACCGGCTCAGCCAGGGTCGGAGCGGGGGTAAGAGCAACTCCAGCCGTTCGCCCCCCATGCCGAATTGCCGGCGATTTTTTGGCTCTGCTGGGGGGCGCCGGCGGAAAAAAACGGCGTGGGGGCAGCCCGATTCCCAGCCGTGTCGCCCCCCAACCCGGCGTTTTCCGGCGTTTAATCGTTTTCCGGCGTTTTCCCCTATAGACCCCCATTTTACTAGTAAAATTCGTTATTTTTGAAGCAAATTTATCATTTGTATCAAATAATTCGACAGAAAAATTATTACAAATTGTTTAACAAATCATAAAATTTAAAACAAGTTTTTAAAATCAAATTACATAAAACCTAGACCTCGCCTTTGCGCCTCCACAGGTGCTCCACCAGATCTTGCTGCAATTGCGCCGACCTGGTGCCGAACCACCGCGCTTCGGCTGTGCATCGGCGTCGTACAGGCCAGCCAGACAGGCGAGCATCAGCAAGTGCTCTTCGTCGGCGGCGGCGGCAGAGTCGGCTTTCTCGTCCAGCAGAGCGGCGAGCATCTCCTCATCGTCGGAGTCCATCGAGGCAAAGCGTCGAACACCTCGCGGGCAGGGTGGAGGCGGATGTGCGCGAAACTTGACCGCGACGGCGATTCTTGGGTGGAGGCGGCTGGGGCGGGGATACGGCAGAGGGTGTCGTCGCGGTGGTTTGGCGGTGGTTTTGGTCCCACAAGCAGCTATGTCTCGCACATGTCATGTCATAGGGTATTGGGGTGTGCTGTCAAGCATAGTTTAAAAAGCCGGACCGGTCATCGAACCGGTGAGGCCGTCGGTTCAGGTTTTTACCGGTCGTACCACTGGTTCATCAGTTCACTGTCTGGTTTTTTAAGATATAAAGTAATATATTTTCACTTATATATGTTGATAGAAATAATAATTTTGTATGTGAAAATATTTCAGACTTTTACCGGTCGAGGCTCCGGTTTTGGTTTTTTCCGGTTGAACCGGCGGCCCGGTCCGGGTTTTTAAACTATGCTTGCAAGTGGACCTGACTATGGTGAATCCACCGGCTCAGCCAGGGTCGGAGCGGGGCTGGCCTCGTGGAGTGTCGGCTGCATGCTGTGGAGAAATGTTGAGACCTAGAACAGCAAAAATGCAGAAATAGGTTGGATGGGAGAGGCTACAAGAATTATTTTTTTGTTAAGAAGTGTTTGGGTCGTAGGAAAATCAAATGAATTATAACATGAGATTTGAGTGGATGGAAATTTTTCTACAAAACATAGTGCAATGTAATCCCATAGAAAAAATTCATAAGAATTCAATCTTATGAATCAAACGATGCATATAGAAAAAATTTCTAAGGATCAAAATAATATAGAATTCCTATAAGATTCCTCTGAATCAAAGGAGCTCTGAAATGTTGTGGCAGGTCGGGGCCAAGCCGGCCCTGGCATGCGCCACGGTCCTGGTGCAAAATAAAGTCCACTTAGAGCATGACATATAGCCAACGATCGCTCCCTCCCGTTCACAGTCCTCATCTCGCGGTCACTGACCGACACTTTCGGTCAAAGCCCATGCGTCCGTCGACAGCGGCGGCGGGTCGTTGGGTGGATCGGAGCTTCACTGCACACATTAGCGTCAAGGGCAAAGTGGTGGATACGGCAGCCATGGTGGCGACAGTGACTGATGGGGCGACATGAGGTATTGCTCGTTGATGGAACCAAGCAGAAGGTCGCGTAGAAGCACCCTTTCGCAACAACCAGATTTGGAGCGGCTCTTAGCCAACTGGTATGCGCTTTGGTCTGCTAGTCTTGTACGGTTGTGCCTCCTGATCTTTAGGTCCAGCGAGCACCTTGCACAGGACGGCCCTAGCGGCTCCTGACAGCAAGATTACAGCCTACATGCGACGAGATGATAAAGGTGAAGAGCGACAATGGCTGGACAACGGCAGCAAAGAGGATCTCGGACACGATTAGGGCAACGGTGGTTGGCGCCGCTCGCTCATACAATGAGATGGTGCATCGCCAATTGCAACGAGTGTCTCCTTGTTCTCCCGCACTCCTTCGTCTACCTCACGATCGTGGTTCAGAGAGAGATACAGAGAAGGAGGAAAACAAGAGTTTGTGCTGCGTAAAACTTGCAGCTTTTCTGTCTGTCTATTCCTTCCATTTATTCAGCGATCAGAAAACAGAAAGAACGGAGAGGGAGGAATCGATCCGATACAGACGCGCCATCCCACGTCCAACGATGACCGAGCTAGCCTCAACGTCCACTACCCCTAAGACTAGGACAGCTACTGCATGCCACGAACAGAACTCGTGACAGCCAAAACGACCAAAGAAAAAAGACTGGTAAAAGTAAATGACTAAAAGCTAACGTGCACAGGATTACAGCTAACAATCACTCCCTAATCCTGAGCACTGAACTTATTTTCCACCATGCCAATCTTGGATCGCAGCTCCTGAAATCTGATTCTTCCCAGAGGCTTTGTCAGAACATCAGCTAGCTGTTCATCCGTGCTGACATACTTTACTTCCACCTTGCCCACCTCGGCGCACTCCCTGATGAAATGATATCGAAGGTCGATATGTTTGCTTCTCTCATGGAACACAGGGTTTTTGCTGAGGGAAATGGCAGACTTGTTGTCGATGAAGAGCTCGAATGTTCGGGTGTCTTCATCTTTCAGCTCGCCTAGCAATCGTGCCAACCAGACACCTTGGCAAGCAGCACTGGTTCCAGCGACATATTCGGCTTCACACGAAGAGAGAGTAACAATATGCTGCTTCTGTGACTGCCAGCTGATCGGGCTGCTTCCGAGGAAGAAGAAAGCTCCAGAGGTACTCTTGCGATCGTCCTGATCACCAGCATGATCACTGTCAGAGTAGCCAACCAGTTCTGCTCCTTCTCCATCTTTCCTTGGGAACCAACATCCCAACCACAGCGTGCCGGCGATGTACCGGAGCACGTGCTTGACTGCAGCTTGATGCTCCGTCGTGGGCCTTTCCATGAAGCGACTCACGTAGCTGACTGCAAACGTAATGTTTGGGCGCGTGTGCACGAGGTACCTCAAACAGCCGACAGTGCTTCTGAATTCAGTGGCATCCACAGCTGCAGCACTGCTGTTCTTGGACAGTTTGAGTCTGTTCTCTGTGGGTGTGGCGCACGGATTGCAGTCACCCATTCCACATCGCTCCAAGATCTTCTGAGCATATGCAGATTGAGTCACCATGATGCCAGCCTTGCTCTGTTGCACCTCCAGACCGAGATAGAAACTCAGCTTCCCAAGATCACTCATGCGGAAAGTCTGTTTCATCTCCTCTTTGAATGTGGCGATCCCGCGCTCGCTGCTGCCAGTGATAATCAGATCATCCACATAAATGCCCAGCAGGATGCGGTCACTCCCCTCGCCACGCTTGTACAGGGCGTGCTCCGACGGGCATCTCGTGAAGCCAAGACCCTGCAGAACGCTATCCAACTTGGCGTTCCAGGCTCGTGGTGCCTGCTTCAGGCCGTACAGAGCCTTGCGCAGGCGAAGAACCTTGCCGTTGCTTCCTGGCAGCTCGAAACCTGGAGGCTGAGTCACATATACCTCTTCGTCGAGCTCGCCGTTGAGAAAGGCAGTCTTCACATCCATGTGGTGCACTGGCCAGCCACCGTGCGCGGCGAGAGCTAGGAGGAGGCGCACGGATTCGAGTCGTGCGACTGGTGCGTACACCTCGTCGTAGTCCACACCGTGGCGCTGCACGAACCCTTTTGCCACCAAGCGGGCCTTGTACTTCTGCACAGTTCCGCTCTCATCACGCTTCTCTTTGAAGATCCACCTCAGCCCAATGGGGCGGTGACCAGCAGGGAGAGTGGCAAGCTCCCATGTACCGTTCTTGATGATGGAATCCATCTCGCCGCGCATCGCCTTCCTCCAGCAGGTGTGCTCGTCCGCGTCACGGAACGATTTTGGTCCATCAGACGCAGCCAGGTGCAGCTCCTCCGCGTCCTCTTCCTGTTCAGCGTCCCGTGCAGGGCCCGCGTCGAGGATGTTCTGCAACGTCCTGAAACGATGAGGGTGGCCGCCGCTGTCTGCAGCGTCGAGCGTGGACGCGAAGCTCGTCGGTGGCGACGCGAACTCAACCTGCGCCGGTTGCGGCGGCGTTGCAGGTGTTGCCGGCGTCGGCGCTGTGGGAGTAGAAGCAGGTCCTGGCGATGCGTCGACTGTCGGAGTGACAGGTTCAGGCACCGGCGCTGCCGGTGTGGCTGGTGCACTCCCCTGCGGCACAAGCATGGTCAGATAATCCACCGTGAAGGAGCTGGCGCCGACGGTGTTCGCAGCTGGTTCCTCGTCCCAGCTCCACTTGGCTCTTTCGTCGAAGACCACGTCGCGGCTGACGCATACGCGCTTCTCGACAGGATCGTAGCACCGGTAGGCTTTGCTGCCGTGCTCATACCCGATGAAGACCATGGGCCGGCTCCGATCCTCCAGTTTCTTCAGATGTGGCCGCACATCCTTGACATGCGCCACACTCCCGAATGTGCGCAGGTGAGTGACATCAGGGCGCACGCCATGCCAGGCCTCGTATGGAGTCATGCCGGTGAGGCTCTGCGTGGGCGCCCGATTCAGGAGGTAGACGGCAGTGGTGACGGCCTCACCCCAGAAGACACCGGGCATCCCCTTCGCCTTCATCAGGCTGCGCGCCATGCCGACGATGGTCTGATTGCGGCGCTCCACGACCCCATTCTGTTGAGGAGAATAGGGAGCCGTGAGATGTCGCTGGATGCCGCTGTCTGCGCAGTAGTCGAGGAAGTGCGCGGACGTGAATTCGCCACCCCTGTCCGTGCGAAGCGTGCGGAGGCGCTCCCCGGACTCCAGTTCAGCGCCGGCGCGGAAGCGTTTGATTGCCTCCGCCGCGTCGCTCTTCTTCTCCAGCAGTACAATCCACATGTACCGGCTCTTGTCGTCGACGAGGAGAAGGAACAACCGCTCGGCGTCGAGGGCGTGATCGGCCCACAGATGTCGCCGTGCACCAGCTCGAGCACCTTGCCTGCACGGTACTTGGCGACCCGTGGGAACGAGGCGCGGCGTTGTTTTCCCGCCAAGCAACTGTCACAGAGAGCATCTGGGTGACTCAAAACAGGAATCCCACGTACCATGTCCTCACGCCCGAGTTTGGCCAGGGCGTCGAAGTTCAGATGGCCATATCGCGCGTGCCACAGCCATGGGTCCTCGCCGCCGCGCGCTAGCAGAGACACCGGCTGATCCACCTTGAGATCGGCGATGTAGAGGCGATTGCGGCCGCGCTTGACCTTGGCCAGCAGACGACGACGGCGATCGCGCACGGTGCAGGTGCCGTCCCCAATGAGAACCTGGCAGCCGAACTCATCGAGTTGGCCCAGGCTCACAATGTTGTTTCTCAGCCTGGGGATGTAGTACACCCCTCCGAGCGCGCGGTGGCCGCCGCCCTTGCACTTGAAGAGGACGGTGCCGCGTCCCTCGATAGCCACGGTGGAGCCATCGCCCAGCTTGACGGTGCCATGGACCGACGTGTCGAGCTCGGCGAACGCCGCACGCCAACCAGACATGTGATTGCTCGCGCCGGAGTCGAGGTACCAGCCTGGCTCGGTTTCCTCGACGCGGCCGAGGTGCACCTGGGCGCGCTCCTCGACGAGGTGGATGGCGTTCGACGGCGCTAGCGTCTGGGTCGCGTCGACGCCGACGGCGCTCAGCTCCATCATCAGGAACGCGGGCTCCTCCTCCTCCACGTTCTGGACGAGGTTGGCTTCCTCGTCCTTCTTCTTCTTGCGGCATTCCCGAGCCCAATGGCCCTTTTTGCCGCAATACCGGCACTTGTTGTCCCTCGACGGGCCGCTGCCGCCGGCACGCGCGCCGTCCTTGGCGCCGTCCTTGCCGCCGTTGTGGCGGCTCTTCTGCTGCTTGCCGGAGCTGGACCCTCCCGATCCAGGCTGGCGGCCAGCGGTGCGGGCACGCCACTCCTCCTCCGTGAGGAGCACGCGCCCACCGGTGTCAGCTTCGGGTTCACCGCGCCCTTCCGACGCGGCGAGGCGCCCGCTGAGCTCCTCTATGGACAGATCCTTCAAATCAAGTAGGGTTTCAATCGAGCAGGCCATCTGCGCGTACCTGGACGGCACGACGCGCAAGATTTTCTGCACGCCGTCGAGCTCCGACGTGGTGTCTCCGAGAGACTGAAGTTCGGTGATGATGCTCGAGACGCGGAGCGAGAAGTCCTCGACGTTCTCGCCGCTCTTGAATTGGAGGTTGTCGAAGTCCTTGCGAAGTCGCTGCCGACGGGCCTCGCGAACTCGATCCACGCCGACACGCATTGTCTTGATCGTGTCCCACGCGATCTTGGCGTCATCCTTCACGGCGAGGGGCTGCACCATCTCCGGCGGCACCGAGCTCAGGATGGCGTCGAGCGCCTGCCGTTCCTGCCGCTCCGGCGCGTCGCCGGTCTCGATGGCGTCCCAGAGCCCCGCGCCCTGTAACTTGACGCGCATAAGGATCGCCCACTCCGTGTAATTGGTCTTCGTGAGGGTGGGCCAGGACACGGCACCGCCGCCGCCGCCGGTCTCCCTCACGATCGTCTCCCGCACCACGACCTCGCCGCCGCCGCCGCCTCTCCTTACCCTGCTGCGTCCGCGGCTCAAAGAGCGCACACGACCTGAGGGTGACTTGGATGCGGTGGCCGCCGCCGCCGGTGGAGGAGTCCCAACCATGGGGTTAGGCTCTGATACCAAATGTTCTCCCGCACTCCTTCGTCTACCTCACGATCGTGGTTCAGAGAGAGATACAGAGAAGGAGGAAAACAAGAGTTTGTGCTGCGTAAAACTTGCAGCTTTTCTGTCTGTCTATTCCTTCCATTTATTCAGCGATCAGAAAACAGAAAGAACGGAGAGAGAGGAATCGATCCGATACAGACGAGCCATCCCACGTCCAACGATGACCGAGCTAGCCTCAACGTCCACTACCCCTAAGACTAGGACAGCTACTGCATGCCACGAACAGAACTCATGACAGCCAAACGACCAAAGAAAAAAGACTGGTAAAAGTAAATGACTAAAAGCTAACGTGCACAGGATTACAGCTAACACTCCTGTCGTCGCTCGCCAACACTCTCATTCGGTGATGTTATCAGTAGTGTGACGATGTTCACGTTAGGACCTTGTGTGTGGGTGTCTCCGTGATGTGTATGCCATGATGGCCATATCATGGCCGGGTTTATGGCATGATGGCCATATCCGGAGACCTTGGTTGGACGGCCGAACCTTCAGACTACAATGATCCCTGAAAGCGCTAAGTCATGTATGTCGGATCTCGTGTGCGAGGCTTTTGCTTAATTGTCACCGAGTGATCCAGGATAAGACACATATACGCAAGCGTATGGGCGTTTGGTTTGTGTTTGACGATGTCAAAGTTGAAGGTTGTATGGTGGTGGCTTGGAAAGTGGAGGCGGTATAATTAAGAGGATGATTGAGATTTGATGGTACAACCTGAGTACCGAGTTTGGGATCTGGGTAAAATTCCTTGGTCTGCCCTTTGTTGGTTGTATCTAGGGCTGGACTAACGAGCTACTCGGCTCGTTAAGACTCGTGATCGTTAAGCTTATTAAGGAAAACGAGCTAAATACAAAGCTTGTCTCTGTTCGTTATATGTTCGCGAGCGCTTACGAGCAGCTCACTAAGAAAATACACCAGGAATCAGGATAGATCTTGTCGTCATGCATAAAAAAAGCATAGGTCTAACCATTGACAACTAAGAATGCGTACACACATCAAGCTAATTGAGAAAACTAGTTAGTAATCATAAGAACCAAAGTAAGTGCTAGCAAGAAAATGGAATAGGGACTACGGAAGCAGCCATGTGACATGCTACTACCGAGCTTAACGAGTAGCTCGTGAAACTTGCGATCTCGATTGTTTAGCTCGTTAGTAATGAGCAAAAATTGTTGCTCAGCTCGGTTCGTTAAGATAACGAGCCGAGCTCAAACGAGTCGAGCAGCCGAGCGTTCATTAAGCTCATCGAGCTTCGAGCTTTATGTCCAACCCTAGTTGTATCTGCTTGGGCATCGTTATCTAATACATTGCATGGAGTTTTCTCAGACTCCTCTCTAGGGTGAAAGCCCATGATCTATCTTTTATGGCTAGATCGGGCAACAACGACAATTATGCACCGTTCACTTTGATGAACACGTTATTTTGAAAGTTCTCACAACTCATGTGTTGCTTAGTGTTTGATGTTGTTTTCTGTTGTGCGTCTTTGCTCCTTTCAGTGTGACACGTTGGTCATGTTTTTCCTTGCCCTTTGTCGAAAAAAGTCTCTCGACTCTTTTCACATTTATTAAATTTGCTTAGGAGCACGCATAGAGGCTAACTCTTGCATTAGAGCCACTCTCCCTACTTTTTCATGTCTCTCTTCCTTACATAGGCAAAAATGCCATGTAAGCGGGCTATAAACCCCTTATTGTACTTGCTTTTAAATAATCTCCACTGCCATCCCGAAAGGCCTTCAAACAGGTTCTACGGGATCCAAACACAAAAATGCCTCCAGCGGAGTCTCTATTGGTCGAGGCTCCCGAAAAAATATCAGCATCCTGTGTTTGTCCTAACTTTCGGGATTGTCTCGGGGGTGTCAGACATGTCTGGATACATCTTCATGTAATGGCTGGCCCACCCACCAGCCATTAAATAGATAAATTAAATGTCCACCAGTCCCCCATGAACCCTCTCTCTTCCTTTGTCCCGATAGTAATCGTGCACGTGCAATGCACGTGTCGACCATAAGTGACAGTTTGTTGGGGTGGCCACTTGAGGCGACCGCACAAAATAGGTTTCAGGAAGAAGATCACTCATATCCGGAAGAATTCAACGTCACTGATTGATACGTGTCAAATGTATCTATAATTTTTTATTGATCCATGCTAGTTATATGCCATTGTTACATGTTTTATCATCTTATTATATCATTTTTAGGATTTTTGTCGGACTAACCTATTGAAAGGACACGGATGTCGCCTAGAGGGGGGGGGGGGGGTGCATAGGCGATTTAAAATTATTACGGTTAAGACTTGAATAAATGCGGAATAAAACTAACGTTTTAATTTATCAAGCCAAAACCTAAACTAGCTAGGTTCACCTATGTGCACCAACAACTTATGCTAAGCAATATGATCAACTAGGTGATAGCAATATATATGACTTTAAGCTCGATGTCTATCACAAAGTAAATAGCATAAGTAAGAAGCTCGGGATAGAAATACCGAGGCACTTGGAGACGATGATTTATCCCGAAGTTCACTTCCCAATGAAAGCTAGTCTCCATTGGAGCGGCGCGGTGTTCACCAATGTGAAACACCGAGTAGCCTTGATATGGCACACCGTATCTCCGTTGTGTCTTACCACCAATGTGGCGAGGCACTTGTCACTATGTTGCCGTTGAGGTTGACAACTAGAACCTTTACAAGGATGAAGCTCACTCCACAAGTTGGAGGGTCTTCACCAAATGCATCGAACCACCAAGACTCGATGCCCAAGGCCGAGGCACACACCACAACTCAATTGGTGGCTCCCGGCAATGTCTTCGTAGCTACCAAAGCTCCGAAGCAAACAAGGTTGGGCCTCCCTCCACAACCTAATTGGAGGCCCCCAACAAATCCCGTAAGCCACTAAGACTCCGAGAAAACAAACCGTCTAGGGTACCAACGTGCCATAGAGGAACAAGCTCTAGGGCACCAAAGCACCCAAGAGTAACAAGCTTCTCAACTTCACTTTCCACGAATCACCGTGGAGAACTCAAACCAATGCAACTAATGCAATGGCAAGAACACACTAAGTGGTCAAGTTCTTCCAACCCGAATCCAACCAAAGCAACTAATGCTTTGGGAGGGATTTGAGAGAAAGAACAAAAGAGAAACACCAAGAAACTCCAAGATCAAGATCTACTAGGTTCCCCTCACTTAGAGGAGGAATGGATTGGTGGAAATGTAGATCTAGATCTTCTCCTTCAATCCTCCAAAGATCAACAAGTTTGGGTGGAGGGATTGGGAGATCTATGTGATTTGAGCTCTAGCAACAATGCAGGAGAGAGAGAAAAAGAGCTCTAATGGTTAGGGAACCTTTGGGGAAGAAGCCCCCTTTTTATAGGTCAACAAGATCTGACCGTTATGCAGTTTTCGTGGTCGTCGGATTTGGTCCGGAATGGTCCGGAATATTCCGAAACACTAACAGAGAGCAAAACTGGTTCACCTCGGAATCCGTCCGGAATAGATCCGGAAAATTCCGGACGTTAGGATTTCACTCGGAAAAATCCGGATGAAATCCAAATGCCATGCAGAAAGTAAACAGCACGCACGAGAAACGCGATAACTTTTGCATCCGATCTCCGTTTTCGATGATCTTGGGCTCGTTGGAATCACCACAACGAGCACTACAAGATTATGAGGATAAACATCATAGAACAATATGGGAAGGTAAAACCAAAAGGGGAAAAGTAAAACCTCTCTATAAAATACAAACCGTTAAACCTCCAAATCAAAAACGCAATAAGTTTTTCATACAGAATCCGTTTTTGATGAACTTGAGCTTGTCTTGAAGATCATGACAAGCTCTAAAACCACATATAGATAAAATCCAACTAAGAATAGGCAATGGAGATTTTGGTATGGGTAGGAAGGTGTGAACCTTTCCTCACTAGTGAATCGGCAAAATCTCCACCACCGAAAATGCAATAGAAGATGCAACCAAATATCGTTTTCGAAGGACTTAAGCTTGTCATGACTATCACGACAAGCACCGAGACCTCACTACGATAAGAGTCAAATAAGAACCAAGAAAGGATGATGCCAAGGATGCAAATGTTTGAGCTCTCTACGACGATACGCTAAAGCTCACTTGAGAGCCCCTCTTGATAGTACGGTTACCTATCCTAAAACCCGGTCTCCCAACTACACCGCGAGACCGGTAAAATAGAAACCCTATCAAGATCATACCTTTGCCTTGCGCATTCCACTTGAGCTAGATGATGACGATCTTGATCTACTCTCAAGTGGATCACCTTTCTTGATTTTGCTCCGCTTGGTGAAGACTTGCATATTGCTCCCCCATACACCAAGATGGGAGAGGCACTCTTCGACATATCTTCACTTGACCTTTATCTTGATGATGATCCCATGTGACGCCATCCACCATGGACAACATAGGATCTTGATCAACAAAGATGATCACCACGTGACGCCATCCACCATGGACAACATAGGATCTTGATCAACAAATGATCTTCTTCTTCACATGCCCTAATCTTGTACGTTGATCAACTTGCACTTAGCCTTGATCAACATATAGTCTTCTTCTTTTAGCCTTGACTCCAACATATGGAGTCAAAGCATTCCTTATGGACCAACACTGCAAATATAACTCAAAGCATACATTAGTCCATAGAGATTGTCATTAATTACCAAAACAACACATGGGGCAACCCTGCTCTTTCAATCTCCCCCATTTTGGTAATTGATGACAATCCCTTTTGAGAGGGTTTATATAATGAATTAAGCAACCTTGCAAGACAAGGATGCATGAGCATGAGGGGCAAATTCTTAAGAACCAAACGAAAGCATAAAACCAAATTCCCTTAAACCCTCTAAAACTTCTCCCCCATTGGCATCGATTGCCGAAATGGGAAGAGAAATTTAGAAGGCCAATATAATATGAGTTCCTCCACAAGGTATGCATTATCAAGATATGAGTGAAGTCAAATGCACATATCCATTGACGGATAATAGAGGAAATCAAACTATATTGAGGATCCAAAGATCGCAAAAGGATGAAATCATTCTAAACGTCTCCACAAGGGAGAAAAGCAATCAAGAAGATCCTAACCGAGAGTTCTAAATAAAAATAGAGAAGCTCCCCAATGTTCATGCACTATTGAGGACTACACAAATATGGAATCCTCACTCCCCCAAACTCATCTTGAACACTCACCAAGTGCAAGGATGTAAAAATTAAAGCAAAACAAAGCACTTGCACCAAGGATGTGGTTGAGCCATAAGGAGATATCAATTAAAAGAAACTATCAAGAATAGTCCAACCAAGAGTATGTGTGTGTGACACGACAATTAATTTGGTAAGACACATAGTCTTAACCGAATGGAGATAAGTTATATATCAAGTATTGACACACACAACTTTCAAAGAAGATTTTTCAGAAAGAATATGTTCACAAACTCAAGGATACCAATTTTTTTAAAAATTCAACATAGGATTGGCCCAACCGAGATAAAAGGAAGATCTTTTAAAGGAGTATGTTCACAAGCTTAGGGGTACCAATTGGAAACTAAAACCAATGAAAATGCCAAAAGATAGTGAGAGCATTTAGCCGATAAAAATCAACATGCTCACCAAGGTAAGCATGAGACAAAGATCCTCACAAATACATGAGTGTGCAAAGATACCGATAAAAAATGAGACAAGCACTCATGAGACAAAATTGGAGCACCAAAGAATTATAGATAAAAGCAAGGTAGCTCAAAAGAATTAGGATACCAACTAAAAGGTGACCTCTCTCATATGTATAGGTTTCTAAGTAGACAAATCATTGATGATATACATCCACAAAGAACTTGCACATATGAGATGGTTGATAAAGTGGAAACCATGGTATCCAAAAGGGAAGTCATGAATATACAAAAGATATTATTGCTTAAAAGCATAGCACATAGCTCAAATTTATCTCATTGTATATAAATTAACTTCAAAAATATCAAAGACATCACACATCTTATATATACTAATTGGAGGCACCAACAGAAGCTCCAGGTTAATCCTAAACAACTAAAAAAATTAGCCATCCAATCTGCCCAATAGCTATTGGTTGCCGTCCGATGAAGCAAATAAAGAGTCCATACATTCTATCCCACGTGCACGCCTCATTAATGACCTTTCATTCGCTTAAGAAACACTTAAACGAGATGAGGAGAGAAAAACGTCTCGCTCGCGGACTCCTCCATCGATTCTGCCAAGGGCGGCTTCCTCTCATCTTCCTCCTCGATTGATGGACTCTGCCGCATCGCTTTCATCCGGCAACCGTGGTCAGTCTCGATCTGTTTCCTTGCGCACAGCACAAATATCCAACATCAAGTGTTCACTGAATTCAATCTAACATGTACGTTGGGATATAGGCGGCCCGGACAGAAGCTAAGACAGATGCGAGCTGCAGTCTCCGGCTGCCGCGTCACCTGCATCAGACAAGATTACAAGATCATTCATAATCAACAGGTAACAGAGTGGGGATTATGAAGTTAGAGTGAATGAGCCAAAAAAATCCCGTCCTGTGCAAATTTGAAGGAATTGACGTAGCATTGAACTGAAATATTACAGATTTACAAGAATCGAGGGAACAAGTAGTCGGCCGGCCGGTGCAGAAGCTAATACAGCTGCGAGCTGCAAGTTTCCGGCGGCCGCGTCGCCTCTGCATGAAACAAGAATGTACACAATGAACGGGTAAGGGAGTGAGAAATAATGAAGTTAGTGTATGAGTAAATTTATTCCATCGTGTGCATATTTAAAGAGCTCGCCTAGCATTACAATGGAGTACTACAGATTCAGCGTAAACGACGATTCATATATGCAATTAGCTGGAAAAGAGGCAATGAATATACCATGATTGGATAGTCACAATTTATCATTCACTATAATTTTTTAAATTTAATTTCATAGAGTATGCCTTTAGATTTTTTTTTATGCGCGTAAATTTCATAGTTGCCACGACAGGATGTAAGAAATCTGAAAAAAAATATTCTCTTCACATTAATCGTGTAGACCATATATTACTAAGCCTGCTTGATTGGTTCTATTAGCGTCGATTATTTGTCACTGAAAGAATGTGTTTCCACCAATTAAAGAGCCAAAACAGTTGATGAAACGACAGATTGATATGTTTCGTATTACAAGTTGATGAGAGAATACGTGGAAAAGATGGCATCGACAACATCCTATATTTGCCAATCGATGTCAGTAAGTAGTTAAAATATAGATTCTTAATTATATGACCAACACGTTCATAGTCCATGCCATATTGCCATGTTTGTACATGATAAGACTGTGTGGTTACTGAATGTATACAAAATGTTTTAGTAGTGTTTTGTAAAACACGGGATTTGTATCTTTTCTGACACCTTAATTATCCATACAGCCAAGGCCTGATTGATGTTGGTTATGTGCTGTCATTGTCCTTCAATTAGTTAATTGTCAATGTGAGTGGATGTTTGTATCATGCACTAAATTGCACTTTCTGCTTTCCTCTTTTCCAATTAACATTTGAGTTTATTATGATAATGAAATCTTTGGAGTTTCATTCTATTTATTTATTTATGAAATTATCGGTCCAGCTCAAAATTATGTAAGGATGATGTGTTTCATGGTTTGCAGGTCTTTGTCGGTTAACTGCTTCTCAACTAAGTACCTATTTTTTGGGGGTTTCTTCTGTTGCTTGGACGGTAGTTTCTTTTCTCTCTCTATCAATTTAATATTGTGTAAATTACTCACATATATAATCCTAGAAGTATCTCACCATGTCCTTCCTTAGTCAAGTAAAACCATGCAACCCATGTTACCTGACGGTTACTCACATATATGAATCTCTGCTTGCAGTTTCTCTAGAAGACTGTGTGCAAAATACTAGAACTTGAACAATTAGCTCTGACGAACTAGAATTTTTGCATGCTTGCTATAAACATCTGAGGCACAGTTAAAAATCCATAATGCTTTGACACATGCTAGCTGATTATGTGAAGAGTGAGGAATGATAGAATATGCAACCAGGCCACAGCTGCGGCTCCAGTAATCTTCCAACGAATAGCTGGCGAATTGAAGCTCCAGGCCACACGGTCACAAACAAGCAGGAACTGCTCACGAATGTGCTGAAAAGTTTCAAGGTTAGTCTCATGTATATGGTTTTATTTCTTTCTCTATTTTCCTTAGCTCTTTTCCTTGACTGTAAACACTGGCTGTAAGTTTTTAAATGTAACTAATCAATGATCTAAGAAGATCCAAGGTTGAGACAGTCCTATTTATTTTTCCTTTCAAACAACACGATAATCATACTACACGAGATCAGTTTAGTGGGATCTAACTTTTTGTGGCACAATCATGGTGATCTGGTATAATGTTTGTAATATTAGAACGTATACACGTGCATTTAGTTTTTAAGATTTTTTCAAAAATAGCTAAGACATACATGAATTAACTCAAATTATGGTACTTGCATATGGGTAAATAAAATTTATGATACAAAACTTAGAATTGGGATTCAAATTATAAGTTATATTGTATAATTTGGTATAAAAGGATTATTAAGATAACACCCGTGCGATGCACGGGTTGACGACTAGTTGTCTATAAAGACAATGATGCTAATTTTCAGAACACGAGGGTCACGAATCGCCGGAAGCTTTAGACTGCACTACTTGTCAGTCTCAAGGCAAGTTCATTCTTGCATACCGTTTGATGTTTTTATCAAAGTACTTGCAAAGTTACCTATACGTTTCTTTCACTTGCATCAAAAAGAAAAAAAAAAGGTATTTTCGAATGATGTGGTATATACTATTGGTTGACGGTGGAACAATGGTAAGATGAATAGGTACGGTGTTCCATCGTATGGGAAGGTATATATCCTTAGGAAATTAATAACCCATGTTCCAGTGATCCTTTCGCCGTAGTGAAAGCATCAACCAACGGACTTTGTATGGGCGGGGTCAGTCAGAGGCTTCTTTTCTCATCCGCATATCCTCGGCAGGCCTACATCGGGTTGGGTCGTTGCGGCGGCCAACAGCGTGGAAGCGCGTGCTCTTCCTGCCTGACGGGGTAATTGGTGGGGAAGCTCGGGAGGGATGATGGGTATGCGTGGAACATGATTCCCCTACCGCATCATAAATGGGCGGATGTGTGTTGATTAGGGAGAAGCTCCACATGGCTGGATGTCCTGAGCCTTGACTATAACACTCATGGAGTGTAAAGAGAGCATTATAGAGCCAGGCAACTGTTGGGTAAAGTGATGCAACTCTGCAGAGTCAAACAAATAAATTTGTGATATCACAACCGTGTTCCCGGAATGGAACTACGAGATCGAGGCCGGAATGGAGTCCCATTTGGATTCACAAGACCGGTGGAGGCTGTGGACATAGTGTTCAAAATAAAATCAATCCTTTGAAGAAATGTTTTACAAAAACTTGCATTACGCTATGGTTACAAACATGGCAGTAGCTAGTGCATGAAACCCTTATCTCTACATATTCAGAACTTGCTGAGTAACGTTGTTGCTCACCCTTTCCTTTTGACCCCATGCTTAGACTTTGAGGAGGCAATCAAGGAGGGCTATGGAACTTATCATGAAGACGAGGTTTGTACTATGAAAAGCCTGGTCTATCCGGAGGCGTGGAAGGCGTCGACTACCTGATAGCATATGGCGTAGAAGACGAGGAGGCATAGACTTTGACTCCTGTCTTAAGAACCAGGCCGAGCAATACTAGACTAGTACTACTTAGGTTGTTGAGCCCTATGGTTCTTAGCTTACTTCTTTCTATCGTTAATAAGTTGACCTCAGTCAACCGTACCGTAGTTGAAATTCCTCCCATGTCGGAGGAAGACGTTGAAGTTTTTTACACTTCTGGCTTGTAATCTTTAGCGTGTGTAATAAAGTGGACCCGTAATATTTCTGTTGTACTACTCTGAGGGATGTAATATTTACGGATAAGTCCTTCCATGGGTGTTATGTCAACGACTTGTACACTACAATATGCAGTGGTGTGCTGGGTCACCGCACCTAACGCTGGCAAATAAAAAATAAAATATGTGAATACCAGTTAGCAATACAAGCACTGGAATGTGGACGGCTAATTAAAGTCAGAGGGAACTAAGAACAAGCAGAACATGGCTAGGGTCCGAACAAAAGGACTACGTGTTCCCTAAACTAGAAAGGTATGCTGCGTATTGCAGCGGGAAGCTTAAAAATATATAGTATAAAAAGATATTTGATGCATGAATTGATTGATTATTTTTGGAAATATGAAGGATTTGATTAGCGATAATAGTCAAAAATCAAAATTTTATTAATAGTATAAAATGTTCATATATTAGTCGCTAAAATTTAATGATGTGCAAATTGTATGGCTAAAATAATTTATAATATGAATAGCTTACATGTATGGATGAATATCATTAATAAATATGGAATAACATGAATAAATGAATGTCTTAAATATTGGATGATGTGGCGATGACATGGATAAATGAATGGCTCAAATAGTGGATGATGTGGACATCAACATATGTAGAGATAGACTAATTTTATGCATATTAGTGAGGTTTTATCTTATAAAAAGTATAGATAGCCAAAATTTTGAAATACCATGTGTATATCCGGTATTAAAAACACATTTCAAAATGTTAAAGATTCTGAAATAAAATTTCACAGATAGGTCTTCATACTCTATGTGTTACAAAGTTGTTTCGCGAAAAACCGACAATTTTTGTGGTATGTGTAATAAAGACAAAAAATGTCTCATGAAAAGCCTTTTTTACCATCAAATTTTGTATTTTTTATACGTGCCACAAAAATATATCGATTTTTTGAGAACCGTGTTGTGAACCATATGATGTTAGTATCTATGTGAGAATATTTTTACAATTTTTTGACATTTTAAAATACGTTTAAAATCCATTTTTAATGAAGGTGCATATGCCCAGGAGACCTGCAAGCATGGAGACACTCTATCGAGAAGAAGCACCGCCTAAGAGCAGCCAACACCTGGATCACCAGCTAATTGCACTAGCGAGAAGACGAAACTTCACATTTCAAAAGGGAAGAGCTTCGTGACAACGCCTCCAGGAAGGGTGGCGGCGGTTAGGGTATGGGTTGCCACCTGAGTCACCCTCGTGAGGTCCGAACCTCTAAGATAGTTACTAAAAGTACATCAACGTATCTATACTCATTTCCAGAGTATGACTTTGCAAATTATAAAAAATATAGAATTTCCCATGATAATCGAGAGATAGAATATATATACATCATAGACACGACATGATATTGAGGACAACCCGTTTATTTCAGATGATATTCATGATCATAAACAGATAACGAAGGGTAGTGCTTCCTCTATCGACTCACATAGCATCCCTCGCTAAATGGGTGGTGAAGAAGGATTGAACTTTGGCGATGATTCATCTGGAATGGTGATATGCTCGAGGGGTCTCTGCATCTATGCATGCAAGTGGGATGGGCCTATGTGTGATCCCGTTTTGTGCCGGCAAAAGTAGCACTGCCGTCCCACTAATCCCGTATGTAATCCTTCAGCGTACTGCTATTGGCTGGGAAGAGCTCTCATGTGTGCAAAGGAATTAATCAGGCGGTGTTGAGCTGTTGAGCTAGTTGAATTTTACATCCGCACGTTAACTGATGGGTCTCACGGGACCCATGTTGTCCGGCCCCCAAATTCTCATTCAGGGCCTCTTTGATTCATGGATTGTGAAAACTTAGGGATAGGAAATGTGCGGCATTACAATGTCCAGCCCATTCTAATTCTATAGGATTTCATATGCACCAAACTTTGTTTGATTTCATCATAGGAAAAGTAAAGGAATTTTTCATGAGGTTAGAGCTCATGTTTTTTTTCTATAGGATTTGCACTACTTTTATAGGAAAATTTCCTACAAAATTAATTCCTATAGGATATGATCCTACAAATCAAACAAGCTATAGATTCAATCCTCCAAAAATCCTATATTATTTCTTTGAATCAAAGGAGGCCTGGGTGGAGCATGCGGGAGACGGGATATCCCACATCCATGGGTACCACTGCATCTCAAACCTATACCGGTTTGGCCTGGGTCTTCGATGGTCGGGACCGTGGTTCCAGTGAGCTTGATCAAACAAGAGTAGTACGTTTGGAGATCACCACTCCATAGCAAATGCCTTCAATCCAGGCAGCTAACCAAATAAATGACGTCAAGTGATACCAGGCCATATGACGAAATCGTCATGCCTCCGATCCAGCCACAAAACCGATATAGAAAAAATGTGGTGTAAGATCATCGTACGAAATAAAGGCCTTTTAGAAAATAATAAAGGATGGACATCATTAGAAAAAATCCCAACAATATCTTGCATACATTTCAGAGGAAGATTTCATCAACTCAAACCTCTTGGAAAGATCCTCTTATTTTTCATTTGGTGCCATCAAACAAACTTCAATGCAAACAAATCATTTAGGATTGGAATGCCCCTTTTTTCATATTAGTACTACATTTTCAGAATCGTGTGACTTAAAGGCCTAATGAATGAGTGGAGATTTAGTGCTCCAGTGATCCTGGTGGTTTAAAAATGTCGAAAAAAATATTTACGAGTTTAAAAATTTGGAAAAAATCCCGGATATATCCCATAAACCTAGAAAAAATCAACTTCAAATACCTTGTATTCTAAGCTACACAAAACGGCAAAAGTGTGGATCTGAGTATGCATATTTTAAATCTCCAAATTTTATCAGATTTTGTAATTTTGTGTAGCTCAGAATACAAAGTATTTTAAAGTGATATTTGGATGTTTGTGGGATATATCATTAGCTACATATGAAAAAAAATAAAAAAAAATTGGAAACTTGTAAATATTTTTTCGAATTTTTTAAACTAGCAAGAGCACTGAAGCTCAGGAGCAAAGACACTTTTGGCTAATGAGTGCATATAACTAAAACTCATGTGACATGTGAAGGGTGAGCTTATGCTTATACTCTACTCACGGTTTGACATATTAGGAACAAAAACTTAACTAGAGCGGGCAGCTGGCATGTACACGCTTTTCTAATCAAAGATAGGAGGGCACCCACATACCAAGAAAATAAATAGCAGTTACCCAAACAAAGACCACAAATTTGAAGGTTGGCTTAGGACACCAACAAAAACATACCCTAGAAGAACACCCATGACCATCCAAAAAGAAGAAAAATAGATGAATACAAAGATAACGGCTCACAGACTAGAACAGCAGAAAATTCTAAAAACAAAGTATCTCAAGGTTCAACAAGAGGTTCCCCAACTAGCATAGCCCGATAACCAACCAGCCAAGCACAGCTACATCGCTACAAGCTTCCCTACCACAAAACAAATAGAAGCTCCAAACCACAACTCTACCATCTATACTGAAGAAAAGAAACCCAGAGCACATTGAGGTCTCACTCGAACACAGAACGCTATGATCCACGATACAGGCACATAGACCATGTTTACTGTCCATCTCCAGATTCAACCTTAGGAGCATCCTTGATTTCTTCAGTAGCGTCCTCCTACAGCCAATCGCATGAACTTTACATATTTAGAATGGCTAGAGAAATAGGATGCGAGTGAAAATGTTTGGGACAAAGGAAATACGAGATGTCAGAGGTCCACAGCGTCAGGTTATCACGCAGCAGCTGCATGATCAAGGTGCTGTCCTTGTAGGATTCCTCGCTCAGGGTGTCCAGTTCTGAGATGGCCTCATCAAAAGCCTGACATAAGCAACCAGAGTAAGGCTACAGTGCATTTGTACTATGTTGAAAAGTTAACAGGCCTAATGAGGCTTCAAAAACTATTAAGGGAATGAGAAAATATACAGAGCTAAATTGCCAATGAGATTTATCTCTGCCATGACATGAGTAGCATGATATCGCTATAAAATTGATTAAGTCAGATAAAAACAAGCTCCTTGGAATGTTAGAAATACTGTAGAAAAAGTGAATGGGTACAAATGAAATGATATTTGATATCCTATGGTTCTTTGATCCGGATGGAACTGGGACAGTGCAGAGGATGCGCACTTCCATTGAATGCAGACCACCATATCAAGACATGCTAAGTTGCTAACTTGCAAGTGTTTCTTCACGTCACGAATCTGGTCTAAGGTGTTGCTCTACAAATAGCCTCTAACTTCGACAGTTAATTGATTAAATGGCCACTGAGAAATCGGTATTTGTTGTTTGATTCAATTCACAGTTTTATCTGAACTTAATGGGGGCTAACATGTCGGCAAAATGTGATTAACTAATTCTATTTATTGGCTTTGAGAAGCCTACATCTGTAATTTTATTTATCATGATATCTTATGACCTTTTTACACTCTGCGGAACAATCAATATTCCTTATTCTGCCTTTCAGGTTCAACCACATACGATATTTGCCTACACAACTGTATAGCACTTGTCACTGATGCCGTGTTAACTTACACTTGTTAGTCCGTTGTTGATATTTAATCCCAATTATCAGGTTGAAATATTACATAAAATGTGTATTGACTTCAATATTCTCAAATCCACATGGTCTATTCAGTTCAGAAATAGTGATAAGTCGGAGACCAGCAGAACCGGTTATTGTAGAACACAAACCTGCTTGGCGAGGTTGCAAGCACGGTCAGGAGAGTTGAGGATCTCATAATAAAACACTGAGAAGTTGAGTGCCAGCCCAAGCCTGATAGGATGAGTTGGGGGCAGCTCTGCCAGTGCAATATCCTGAAAGATTTAATATGAACTCAACTGAGCAAACTTCACCACTGGTGATAAAACTGGACAAAACACACATGAAACAGATTCCCTGCAAGGGAAATTCAATGTTAGATATGTGAAATCCAGGGCAAGCAAACCACCTGGGCAGCTTTGTATGCCACCATGGTGTTCTCAGCAGCATCCTTCCTCTCGGCTCCATTCTTGAACTCCGCAAGGTACCTATTAAATAATATATATTCAACTAAGTAAATTAAGTAATTTCATAAAAGGAAACATGCAGGAATTCTATGGTGGTCATTACTGCAATACCTATAGTAATCACCCTTCATCTTGAGGTAGAAGACCTTGGACTCTGGAGCGGTTGATGAGGGGACAAGGTGGGAATCAAGAAGCTTGAGGATGCCATCACAGATCTTCGTGAGCTCAGTCTCAATCTTTCCACGATAGTCCTTGATGAGTGTGACACGGTCCTCATTGCCACGACTCTCTTCCTTCTGCTCTATGGAGGAAATGATACGCCATGAGGCACGGCGGGCACCAATAACATTCTTGTAAGCGACTGATAGAAGGTTGCGCTCCTCGACAGTGAGCTCCACGGAGTCAACTGTCTTTGCCACCTTCTCCATGAACTCAACCATCTCTTCATATCTCTCAGCCTGCTCTGCAAGCTTAGCCATGTACACATTCTCCTCACGAGAAAGCTCAGCAGGCTGCGACATCTTCACTTTCTCTGGTTTCTACCAGTCACTGATGGTCAAATCTGGAGTATTGTGAGAAATTTAGTTAGCTATATGTCGGATAACATCTTACTAAGACCACCACAAGCAAGCATGAGTCTAGCTATTGTTGCCCAAGTACAATAGCATTAAAGCAATACACTCCTTACCTCGACAATTTTATCACAAGATTTCACATTTTCAGTTCAAATCTTTAAACCCGGAAATTTAGAGAAGAATCCAAACCAACTCATGCTACATATCATGTAGTGTTGAATAGAAACGGAGAAAATTAAGGGGAATAACACCCAGCTAACCATCGCCCTTAGTCCCTTTGAAATTTAAAGCTTAAATTGTTTGTTCTATCGTCACAAGCTTCAGAATATTATGAATACACACCTCTCCATAACGTAAAAAGAAAGCATTTCATTTACGATCACAATATTTTCTACAGAACACAATCACAATACTTATGAAGACATGGATATAACCACAAGTCTACATTAAATAAAGATAAAGTCATAAAGCAACTAGCATAGAACAATAGGGAAGATCGAGATATCAAAATCTGAGAGAAGATTAAACTGCGATTAACAGAAGTATTCAATACCTCAAGTCATTCCTCACATTGCACCAAGCTTAATCCAGGAAAATCCATTGCCTTTATGTGGCAGTGAAAAGGGCATCCAAGCCAAGAATGGCACCCATCTCAAGAGTTTCCCTCTAGCGCATGGTCTAACTTGGGAAATGGCATAGCAACATGGCACACGGTGCATACTGCTCTTGACTTATCAAGGCATGCTTGCTGAAAACAAGTATATCAGATGCCAGAACTCACTGAATTAGGGTCATTTCTCCGCTAAGAGCTTCATGTGCCATGGCATCCCAGTTGACCCATGTGACTCGAACTAAACCACCACCCATCAGTATCCATACACCTATCCACATTCCCAAAAATCCAAGTGACGCTATCGTCTAGCACTTACAAGTATACTAGAACAACATAATTCGACCATCTCAAACCTTGCACTTGTTGAAGTACATCTCTGCCATGTCTCTTATCATCCACCACCACTTTATTTTTTTTTGCTATATCTCCTCTAGTATCTCCAGCCAGCCAAGAAGGTATCCAAAACTTCATGCCACACTCACAGGAACAGACGGTGATGCTGCTGGAGGGATAAGCTTTGTTTTTGTGTGCGAGGGAGAGATAAGCTTGTTAGGCGAACCAGATCACCCGCACTGCCCACCTCCACTCTTATCGCTGTCACCGCCCTTGTCTTTCTTAGGCATAGGATGATTGGGCATGTTCTGAAAGAACCCAATCGAGAAGAGAGACAGCGAGAGCTGAACCTGGTCCCTGCCCAACCTCACAGGTAACTGCCGCCTTCCCTGCCTGGGCGCCGCCCCAGCACCACGCTGCTGGAGGGGGCGGATGTAGACGGCGTGCAGACGGCGGAAGCCACCGAGCGAGAGCACGACCGCACGGAGCTGCCGCTCGGAGAAGCCGAGGTTCGCCCACTCCCGCACGCACGCCGCCTCCCACAGCCGCTCGTCTTCCGCCAGCTGCCGCCACCCCTGGCTCACGCACGCCGCAGCGGCCAGTGTCCGTGCGTCCGCCCGCCGCAGCACCTCGAATATCACGTCCTCCCCGACATCCGGCACCCTCGGTGGCTCAGCATCATCCTCTCGTGCATCCGTAGGCGGCGGCGGCTGCTGCTGCTGTGGTGGTGGAGGCTGGGAAGAGGAGGACGCCTCGGCCTGGCTTGAGCTTGCGGCGGGCGGCTCAGTGCGCTGCTTCTTGGCTGGCTCGTTGGAGCTGCCGCCGCCGGCAGCAGCAGGAGGAGCCCAGGGATCATCACGACCCGAGGAATCAGGACGGGACTTCATGGCGGAGGAATCTAGCCTTGGTCAGACAGAATCAGGAGCTGCTGCGGCTGCCTGCGCGAGGGAGCGATCGATCACCTGTAGACACGACAGCTTTATATCTATCTTACACCAGACCAGAATCATCCCACGCAATCAAACTTAAAACGCCCCCAAATTCTACCAAGCTGACGCTAGAAATCAGCACAGATTCGCCCGATTTAGCTCTCTGAAACCCAAACCAAACCCCCCCGGAAGACACCAGATCTGGCGGAATCTAACTACCAGCGGACCAAAAGTAGGTTCGGAGCAACTCGAGAGGGATCCGTGAGTGGCAGTAGTTTACCTGCGCTCCGGCGGCCACTCGCTTCCCGTGCTCTCGAGCTCGAATCGGGGGACGGGAAATGTTTCTGCTTCTGTTCTCCCTTTTCGCGGCCGAGGCGCTCCAGCCCTACAAAAGCAAGCGGTGGATAGCCGACGCCGACGCCGGGTGCAGCCCGTCCAGTCCAACATCGACACGTGGTGCGCCTGCTCCTGTCTGGTCCCACAAGCAGCTATGTCTCGCAAATGTCATGTCATGGGGTGTGCTTGCAAGTGCACCTGACTGTGGTGAATCCACCGGCTCAGCCAGGGTCGGAGCGGGGCTAAGAATGGTTATCTAAAAATGCTACCTAAATTATCTTTGATCTTTTCGGTCTATCAGTATTCGTTCTTTGGTCTTTTCGGTTCGGTCTTCGGTCATGACCATATAAGCCAAATAGAAAAATGTGACACCAGTTTAATTATATTTTCAGATTTCAAACAACACAATTATATACAAAACGAGCAGTAAAAGTCGTCACTTGACAAATAAATGCACACATAATTTCACATGGTCTCACACATATCACAACAAGTGCACACATGAATATATGATAGAAAGTTTCTGGACAATGAGCATTCCATACAAATTTTGCCTTATTTTTCTCTGTACAAAACGAGCATGATCTCCGTGCATGCGTTCTATGCATGCATCCATACAAAATAGGTGCCCTAGTATGAGAGAAGCAAAACAAGCAGAGCATAATCTGACATGCGTGAGCATTAATCCTTCGTGAATTAAAATCTTCGGTCATAATGGGTAATTCGGTCTCCTGATGGTGAGGACCGAATAGACCATATTTAATTCGGTCTTTGAGTTTCTAGGACCGAATTTAATTCGGTCTTTTAATTTTCGGTCATTACGGTTTCGGTCTCGGTCTTTTCGGGTTCGTTGTTCGGGTTCGGTTTTTTATGCCCACCCTTAATAATGATGCCCTGGTGTGGTGTTGGCCTCGTGGAGTGTCTCGGCTGCGTGCTGTGGAGAAATGTTGAGACCTAGAACAGGAAAAATGCAGAAATAGGTTGGATGGGAGAGGCTACAGGAATTATTTTTTGTTAAGAAGTGTTTGAGTCGTAGGAAAATCAAATGAATTATAACATGAGGTTTGAGTGGATGGAAATTTTTCTACAAAACATAGTGCAACGTAATCCTACAGAAAAAATTCATAACAATTCAATCCTATAGAAAATTTTCTAAGAATCAAAATCCTATAGAATTCCTATAACACTGTGTTTGGATGTAGGAATTGGGGGTCGGAATTGGGCAATCTGGAATTCGAAACCCGAATTCCCTAGTTTGGGTGCGTTCCGAATTTGGGCCTCGGAATTGCTTGTCAATTCCGAGGTGCCCTCCCCTTGTACGCGAACCGTCCCGCAACAATTCTGAGCCCGCAGGCTTGGAATCGCTTGGAATCGTCCTCCGCCCGCGTACCTCTTCGTCTCTCAACACAGAAAAAAGAGGACTCGCGTCCTCAACTCACGCTCCCGCGACTGGCGAGGGAAGACCGGCGGCGGCGGCACAGGTACCCGTCCGTCCTCTTCCATGTCCGTCCCTCCTCTTCCTTCTCCCCCCAGCCCTTCTGTCCCTTCCCTCCCAGGCCCGGCCGTAACCCTAGATCGAACGGCGGCCGGTCTGAATCGCTGCCGTGGCGGTGGGTGCGAACGGCGGCGGCGGGGCCTGAATAGTGTCCATGGCGGCGGGTGCGAACGGCGGCGGGACCGAACTGCAGCGGCGGGACCGAACTGCAGCGGCGAGGAGTGAATCTCTGAATCGTGGCCATGGCTGCCCTCCCTCTTTTTCCATATCGTGGCAGGATCTTGGGTATTTCACCAGCTACTCATATTTTATCTTGTTTCATTTTTGCAGGATCTTGAGTACTAGCAGCCCCTGCAGCAGATTTGAGGTATATAATTTGTATTTTTCGTGTTAGCAGCAAGTGTCCTGATTTATTTAGCAAGTTGAATTGCGCATGATCTGAATAATTCATTTGCAAATGGTGTGTATTGTAGCTACATTATGTCTCAACTAGATTTGGTTGCTTCCATTACCGAAGAGAATAAAAGAAGGAAAAGGATATTGTTGACAAAGAAATATTTTGAGATGTCCTGTCTTGCACTTGCTTATCTTAGTTCGCAAAGGGTACCGAGGAACCTAGGATGTTTCAATGATGATGAGGAGAAGCTTGCATATAGGAAATACATATTGAAAAAAACATATGATGGGTCCGAGATAACTTGCTATGATAAGCTACGTTTAACTAAAAGAAACTTCCATGATCTGTGTGCTATGTTGCGTGAGAAGTGTGGTCTGAAAGATAGCATGTTTGTGACCGTAGAAGAAAATGTTGCTATGTTTCTACAAGTTGTTGGACATGGGCTTAAAATGAGGATCTTGGGTAGCACATATTGTCGGTCTTTAGAGACCATCAGCAGGCACTTCTCTACTGTTTTATCAGCCATCCTGTCTTTAACCGGGGAGTTCATCAAGCTTCCCGATCCTTCTATCAATCCTCCTGATGATTACAAGTGGAAGTGGTTTCCTAATGCACTTGGAGCACTAGATGGGTGTCATATTCCTGTGTTTGTCAATGCTGCTGACAAAGGGAGGTATAGGAACAGAAAACAAGAAATCACCACTAACATGCTAGGTGTTGTTGACTGGAACATGAAATTTCTCTATGTTCTACCTGGTTGGGAGGGTTCGACATCAGACTCGAGAGTGCTAAAAGATGCTATGAGAATCGATCGTGAAGATGCATTTGTTGTACCACAGGGTACGACTCTTTCTCTTTGCGTTTCATTTCTCATATTTAATTATTAGCTAACTTATGTACTTGCCAAATAGGGAAGTACTATCTTGTTGATGCTGGCTATACCAATGGACCTGGATTTTTATCCCCATTCAGATCCACTCGATACCACTTGAAAGAGTGGGTTTCTAGTCAACAAAAGCCCCAAAATGAAAAGGAGTTGTATAACTTGCGCCATTCCCGTGCTAGAAATGTTGTGGAGAGAACCTTTGGCTTGTTGAAGAAAAAATGGGCACTCCTACGTTCATGTTCTTACTTTCACATAGAGGACCAGGTAACACATGTCCATATGGTTGTTCATATGGGCCATCCTGTGTTCCTAAAATTTGCAGATTCGACTTATTAATGCGTGTTGTGTGTTACACAACTATGCAAGGGATAGGCAGCATCTAAGGGATGATTTGTTGTTGGAGGAGGTCGACGCTGAGCTAGCGTCTATGACTCCGGAACCTGCAGACGATGCTACTTTAATTAGAAGTGTCCAACAAACTGCTGCTTGGTCCAATTTTAGGCAGCAATTTGCTGACGACATGTTCGCTGAGTACCTTGTGGCACATGGAGAACTAGAAATGGAGTAGATAAGTAGTGATGGAGTATATCAGTACTGATGCAGCCCTGTTTTGTGCTAGCTTCTGTGGTAGTATGCTGACCATGATGGTGCTTTTTTTTTGTGCGGTAGCATGCTGCATGTGATGGTGGCTTTTGTGTGATATTTTGTACATGCGTCATATTGAAACTAATATATATATATATATATATATATATATATATATATATATATATATATATATATATATATATATATGTAGCATGGCTGATCCATTTATTTTATGCACATCCATTTATTTTACTTGTAGCATGGCTGATCCATTTATTTTCTGCACATCCATTTAATTTACTTGTAGCATGGCTGATCCAAAAGCGAAGAAAAATAGGGTTTACCTTACATGGACTCCTGAGATGGACACGACATTGCTGGCCGTTGTAGTGCCCCGACCCCAGAACTATACAATGGAACGTTGTGTAACCGGTCATGCTACACAACCGAGGGTTGCTGAGTTTACCAATCCCAGGCCAAAACTCATTGGCAGGCGTGCTCGGAATACATCATCGGCACACAACACCTCGATCATGCCATAAGCTCAGACATCGCTTCCATGTATAGTAGAGAGACCGAGACTTGTAGAACAAACTGGCACATCACGAACTCTACGACACAAAACTCATATAGCAACTCATATATGAGAAAGATACAAATATTACACATCAAAAGGTCACAGACCAACAATTCATCAAGCGGAAGCGAAGTAGTGTTGTCTAGCACAACAAGATCCAAATATAGGGCCTAAGAGGTCTACACATAAATAAACCTAGCCAGCTTGCTCCACGGTCCCAAGCTTCCACCTGGGAACCCCAGACCACTAGTCGATGTCCACGTAGAACCCACCTAGCGGCTCGGTGTCGTCCTCCTCTGAAATACAAATATAAATGCAACAAGAGAGACTGAGTACGATGTACTCGTAAGTTTAGTAGGGCGATATAGGCCTAATGACTGACGGAGGCTCTAAGGCTATATATGTATTTCTTTTTGCATAAAGCTAGTTTTCATAAGCCGGAACTTAATTAACACATGGCATTCGTCTACTCGGAATAGTTTTATAAAGGGGTAAGAGAGTAATCTTTCCTCTTCGGTTCTCGTCGAACCTACTTGTAGCCAAAACCCACTCATCTCCACCCAGGCACCCACTCGAATCACCCTCGAGGAAATGAACCTTTACCACACGTTGGTTATGCAACCTTTAGCTGCCATATCAATTAGATTAACGTTAAGATTCTCTATGATCTCGTAATCTGTTCCCAAGGCGTCCATAACCGTGGACACGACTTTCCGAAAAGATTAAACCCTACAGGGGTGTACTAATTTACCCATTGGTACCGTCCGGCTCACCTAATTGGCCCTCTTCCGGGGAAGGCCGGCGAGCGGGCGCGGTTAAACCTTTACCGTGAGACTATCCAAGAGTCATCAGTGGCCACATGGCAAGTTTACCCAGCCTATTTCAGCCCCTGCCCCATCGCCACGTCCTAAACACAAATCCTCATCAACATCATCTTTCCACTCACACGCAAATGGAAAACCGAACTAGAGGACCCTTGGATACGCCCGCACAAGTTATTCAGTTAGTAAGGCGCCCATACACCCACCAATGGCAACACGCTCAAACCTTGGTTCTAGAGACAAGAACTCGCACTTAGGGGCATGAGTGAGGCAAAACACCATCCCCGATGGCAACTCACCCAAGCCTACTTAGCATTTTAATTAAGCACCCACATATCCACCATGTCCGAACCATTCCATCAACATCAACAACTATGGAATTAAACAACGGACATTGCTAGCATTTGACTAAGCATAAGTACAACAATTATATTTTGTCTCCGAGCAACACAGCAACACTAAGGTTCATAGGTAGGGATACATGTGATTGGCTCGGGAAAACATGCATTCATAGGATTCTCTATATTTTGATCAAAGAGACATTTAAACCGCATGCAATATTATGGTGGATAAAATAAGTTGATAAAAACATAGGATGCTAGAATGCCAAAAAGGTTAGGTTATCTCTTGCCTTGCTGCCGGGGCGTGTAGTACGGCTCTTCGGGGTAGGAGAGGGAACCCTCGATTCCGGAATCTATCGATACCCAAAATGAAAATACAAAGAACACATAAATCACCAGAACACAAGGTGCGATGCTCAATCACATGATGACATGTCAAATTGATGCAAAGCTATTATCATTTAATTTATCTAACAATTTAAATGGAGTTCCAAATAATTAGTGCAATTATTTGGAAGCAACCCCATATTTATCTTAGTGACCACATTCTTCATAAATTATCAAATTATTAGAGAAGTGGCTCAAATATGCATGAACATGACATGAAATGGGAAGGGTTTGTGATTCCGATCATTTTGATACTTTATTTGTAATTTTCGGAGCACCGATGAATAAACAGCAAATTAAATAAATAAACGAATTTAATTTATTTAATCAAATTATGAATAATAACAAATAAGAATTTGTGATCATGACATGATATCAGCATGGTTGAGTAGCATTTGACAAGTTGATCACATTGATAGTTTATTCATAATTTTTGGATCAATAATTAATAAGTTAAGAATTTTCCAAATTAGGTATTATTTATACCATTTTGCGAATTCTTACATAAACAGCAAAAATATAGTTTCAAAAATAACATTTCAATTACTCTAACATGTGGAGTTTGTTTTTCTGATCAAAATGGTATTTTACTTGTCACATTTGGATAATTATTTGAATAGTTATGAATTATTTCAATTTAATTTACTTTTCTGTTTTTACTGTGCGGGCCGGCCCACGGGTCGGCCCAGGCCGGTTTGCAGGCCGGGTTGGTGGCAGAGGAGGCCGGCCTCAGAGCCGGCCCAGACCGGGGCCAGGCCGGGGCAGCGCCAGAGGCTGCCGGCCTCGTGGCCGGCCCAGGCCGGGCGTTAGGCCGGGCCTCCATCGGAACCAGCCGGCCTGCTGGCCGGCTCAGGCCGACGCCCAGGCCGGGGCGCGCTAGAACATGCGGTGACGGCGACGGCTTGAGTGGAGGGGAGGCAGAGTTGCGGGGCGGCAGAGTACAGGAAGCAACACGACAGGGACGCGTTCGTCCATGGCCGAACGGTGATCGACGGTGTCGCGCCACGGCCAGGTCACACAGAGCACGAGGGAGAGAAAGGAGTGGTCCAGGCGGACGGAGGGCTCACCGAGAGGCAGCAGCTGCAGTCGCTCGAGCGTGGGGATGACTGGCGGCGGCAAATTTCGGCATCGGAGCTCCGTCGGTGTCGGAGGAGACGAGGAAGAACGCGTCGTGTTGGGGAAGCTCCAGCTCGATTCCATTGCCAGGAAGGAGGAGGACAGCGCGTCGGTGACAACTGCGCGCTCGACGGAGCTCGAGGAGGTCACAGATGGTGACGGGCGTGACGGCGGCGTCCGCGGCGTTCGGGGCGTCCTCGCCGTTCTCCGGCTTCAGGGCCTCCCAGCACGGGCGCCTTGCACCGGGAGGGAGAGGGAGACGAGGCGGACCCGTGGGACACCTCAGGCGAGCTCAGCGCGGAGTAGAACGTCGGCGATTCGAGGGGGCAGCGGCGGACAGCAACCTGCCTCTAGGGTTAGGGTTCGGCTTTTGGGCGGCCAGAATGGGGAGTGAGGGAGGGGAGAGAGTTAGGCAGGGCACGAGATGGTCCTCTTGTCCTCCAGGGAGCAGGTCGAGCTTGGGCAGGGCGGCATGGGAGGACAGGCCGCGGCATGGCGCCAGTGAGGAGGAGGAGGAGAGGGGCTGACAAGAGGGTCCACAAGTCAGGTGTTTGACCTCTTTCCATTTTTCCAAATTTAGAATATAATCAGCAGGGTTTGGCTATTTAAACGAGTCACTTAAGAATTTTCAGAAATTAAGGAAAAATTCATGTGGGCTCCCTATGTCATGGGTAAGCTCCACAAAATTTGTTGTTCCAAAATAAAAAGGTTTGCACCACATTTGACCAAAGGGTTTAATTAAGGTAATTTTTGGCAATTACCAAATTGTATTTAATTGGGGCATTTAAACAATTCCAAAAATAGTGAAAATATTCATGGAGATTCTCACAATCATATCGAAGTTCCCCATGATTTTAGTTTGAATTTTTGGAATGTTTAACTTGGTTCCAAAATTAGAAATTGAATTAAGCCAATTTAAATCCTCATATTTATTTCTCAATTGACAAAGTTTGGAAAAAGAGAATTGGGGATAAGAAGCAAATTTGGAACTTCCTAAACAATTTGGAAGCTCAAGAATAATGTATTTTGCCAACTTGAGCTTTGCATTTGGTTTGGCCATTTTGGCAATGCATTTAGTTTGGAAATGTGAGGAAGGGTTTTGCTTCCCTAGCCTTTAATTTCCAAGTGTTGCTTTATTTAGATTAGCAAATTTTAAATGGATGCCATGATGCAATGCAAATCAAAAAGTGAAAATTTGGCCCATATTTTAGGGTGCTAATCTGGGGCTGTTACAGCCGTCCTTGTTGACCATCACAACAGAGGTGACCATGCTCAAAATGGTTGGAAGCCACATGTGTACAATGCTTGCATTAAGCATGTCAAAGAGACTTGCGATGTTGACATCACGAAGGACAACATAACAGGAAGAATTAAAACATTTGACAAGCATTATGAGATTATTACCAAGATGCTAGGTCAAAGTGGCTTTGGATGGGATTGGGACAAAAACATGGTGATGGTTGATAGTGACGAAGTGTGGACTCGATATGTGGAGGTATTGTGTGTATTCTGTATTGTGGTCACTAAATTTTATTTTGTGCTTACTTTTGCAACTTCACTAATATCTGTGTGTTTTACAGGCTAACAAGGATGCACGTGGGTACAGAAACAAGGTAGTGCATAATTGGGAGGCTATCAATACTATATATTCAAAAGACCATGCGACCGGTGGAGGTGCTAGGACAGGAGGTGAGTGTGTTCAAGAACAAAACACACCAGTTGTTGAAGAATCTCCTGAGATCCCCCAAAAGAGGCAACGCACTGGAGATGCTATCTTGTGTATGATGGGAGAGATGAGGACATCTTTTGAAGATGCTTTGAAGACAACCGAGCCACTTCTTATGCCAAAGGTGACTTCTCCAACTGAAATCATTGCTGCACTAAAGAAGATACAGGATTTGGAGGATGGTGATATGCTAAAAGCTTACGGAAAGTTGATCGTCAATGAGCGCTTGTTTGAAGCACTCATGGCGCTACCCGAGAACTTACGTAAGCCATGGCTCTTGACCTTGGCTTGATGTTGCTACCATGTGCGGTTGTTACAAACTACTATGTAATTTGTGTTCTATGTGTAAGCCATGGCTCCTGAACTACCAACTTGTGTTATTTGTGTTCTATGTGTAAGAACATAAGCTACATATTTGTGCTATTTTTAGAGACAATATTATCCTTGTTTTCTTGTTGGTACTACAAGTATTTTGTGTTGTCTTTCGGAGATTATTCGTAATACTATGAATTATTATGTGCGAAAATAATAAACAAATAGTTAAACACACACATATTATTTTTCATACATATAGACAAGATTATATTGTCTAACCGAAACAAAACATCCACTTCCATAGTTTTTACATCCAAACATGAATTGGAATTGGGTGCTATCCTCTAATTCCAATAACATATACCATGAGCATCCAAACAGCAGAATTGGAATTGGAGGCCAATTCCTTTCCATCTTGGTATTGGAATTCCCAGACCAATTCAATTCCAAGCCAGTTTTTCCTACTACATCCGTTCCGAAAAGGATGTTATTTCTTTATCTAAATTTAAATGTATCCTATCACTAAATAGTGTCTAAATACATTTAACTTTAGACAAAAAAATGACATCTTTTTTGGACGGAGAGAGTACATCCAAACATAGTGTTCCAGAAAACCGAAGCCTCCCTTTCGAACCGACCGCCGGTCCCGCTCCGTCCAACACAAAATTTCCCAGGCTCCCGTTCCGATTCGTCGCGACGCAGACCAACAAACCCCACCAGCCGACGAGACGAACCAAGCCGCTGCCCGCAGTTCCCCCGGAAGAAATTTCCGCGGCGACGTCTCCATCATTTCACAGTTGAGTCCACCAGCAGGTCGTCGCCGCGCCTCCTCGATGACCGAAAACGGTTACTGCGCTGTCAGAGCAGTTACTTACTCCACCCCCCCTCGCTAATCGCCAATGCTAATCTCCCTCTCCGACTCCCAAATCCCCACCGCTCTAGTAATCCCGTCGCTGTCTCTCTCCGCGCGGATCGCCGATCGCCGCGATGTCGTCTTCCTCCTCCTCCATCTCCTGTGAGGAGAGTGGGAACCCTAGCCCCCACCACCCGGCGGCGGCACCGGCGGGGGTCAGGCCGGGCCCGGGCCCCGGGCCGGCGGCGTGGCCCAGGCGCCGCTGCCGCGACGTGTTCTGGCTGGTGGTCTTCCTCCTCCACCTGCTCGTCTTCGGCGGCACGCTCGCGCTCGCCGGCCTCAACCGCTTCCGCACGGCCGACCGCTTCAACTTCGACCCCTACCTCAACCGCACCGCCGCTGCCCACCCGCCCTCCGCGGGCGGCGCGCCGGAGCCCGCGCCGCCGTCGGGGCCAGATGACGTCGCCGTGTCCAAGCACAAGGCGCAGCCCTCCGAGCTGACGGAGACGTACTGGAAGTACTACGGCGCCGCGGGGGGCGTGGGGACGGTGCTCGCGTGGGCGTGGCTGGCGGCGGCGGCACGGAAGAGGGACGGCGGGAGGGTCGTCATGCGGGCCGCGGTGCACAGCCTCACGGCCTACCTCGCCGTCGTCAGCGTCCTCTGCTTCTGGGGGAAGCACTTCTTCTGGGGCGTCGCGCTCGCCGTCGGCGCCGCGCTACACTTCCTCTACGTCATGTCAGTGATTGATAGGTAGGTATAGCCAACCTCCTCAGCTGCATTTTGGAACTGGTTTGTGGGTTTTGGCAGTTTCATACACTCAACTTGGACTCTAGTGTGTGAGGATGTGACATCGAATTTGAAAAAGAGAAGTAGTAATTTTCTGCACAATTGAAGAAGGAATCATGCCCCCTTTCAAACAGTTGGGCCTTGTCCGCGTACAGTTTGTGTGCCTCCACTCCAGTTCGTAGGCAAATTTTGTATAGTTGAACAGAAAAAAATATGGTTTCTGAAATCTTGTCATTATTAGGTGCATGTCTACATTGCTAGCTTGCGAATAAGCAGACTTCAATGATTTCTTCATGTTCGAAAATGACAAAGCGTCAATATATCAATCCAATTCTAGTAACATGAATAAATGCCAGTAATATCAGCAACTGTAATCTGGCGGAAATTGCTGCACTGCCCCTTATATTTGGGCACTGATGATAGTACACAATCAAACAAGTCCATCGATCGGCTCCGGTACATGCATTGGTTGAGTTGCCATGTCGATATGCTTTCTGAATGCAGCTTTTCTCAGTGGAGCAAGTTGGAAAATGCATTCTTCAGGTGAAATATGCATGTTGTGTAGGACAACTGCAGTTTACTAGTAGAGGCTTCAATACTTGTATAGTAACTTTGTAGGCCAATGGTACCTTCCCTTCTAGGCCTTAAAACTTGCATACAAACTATGTGGATTGCGAAGCCAAAAACTTCTGGGCATGGCGCAACATGCTATTGAGTCTTGCTTTTCAGAGTGTAAACAATATTAGAGTGAGATGAAGCCACAAAGATGGCACCGAGTGTCTGAAAAAGGTGGCCAAACGAATAAGTTTTCTGCTTTAGTTTATCTGTACCTAACCAGTTCACTCAAAAGCTTAAGTTGTTTGGGGGAGGTGGACGATATATATTAACACTCCCCCTCACGTGTAGGCTCCTCCAGGCCTTATATGTGGGATCAATGTAGGCTGCAACTATTTTCTTTAATAGTGGATTGGCCGGATCTTCAACTCGATACCGTTTGGCTTTGGTAGCATAACTGCATGCACTTAACCTAGGCATGCAGGCGGACGTCCGCCACGACGAAATTTCTGACCGCCAGGCTGCCTCATTTACTGATTATCCGATTGGCTAGGTAAAATTGGCTGAACAGAATTAGCAGAAATGTGTCTAGCGGACAGCCCGCCACGTCCGTTGGACTGTCCGTCTACATCCCCAACTTAACCAATTCTTCCAAAAGCTTTTAGTTCACCGTAAGAATGCTACGACTAATTGTTCAAATTTTAGTTTGAAAACCTAGTGTCCTGTAACTGGCTGATGGTTTCGTATCTGTGGAATATGATGTAATTATTTGTAACATCAGAAAATGGCTTTCCCCAAACCAGTATCAAACTGGATGCTTATTTCTATTAGTAGTCAATAACTTGCCCCCATTGATATTTTTTGTAATTTTCTTGCATTACCACCATGTATTGCATTGCCATAAAAGTGGAACCAAGTGGTTCCTCTATAATTGACACAGTTAAGCCATTTTCTAACAAAGGCGGTGTTCAATTTTGTTCTAAACCCTCGTATGTTTCTTCCAAGTTTAACATGAAAGTGGCATGGTAACTTATTTGCAACTCATGGCGGTCTCCAGAAGAAAGCTGTAGTGTCGATGGAAAAAACTTCAGAACCTTGTTCAGTTTAAAAAGGGTGGAGCATTCTAGTGTAGATTTCTTGTTAAATCATGTAGGCATACTTGGGTCATTATATTTCTCCTTTTCTTATAATCATGGCTTGGTTTGTTGGCAGATGCCAGCTGGTCTTGGTTTAGGAACAAAACATCATACCATTCTATTTTGGATGACTGCTATCTCAAAGTTATGCTGGGCGATAGTCTTGCCGCCTCTGTTTGATGACATGGGGCCTCAGTTAGGTCCTAAGGACTTGATCAGTCTGGATTTAGTCTCAGAATTATTGATGTGCTGCTATATGATGTTCTATCCATTAGCCAATATTATTAATTGCCTAATTTCTTCTTTAATTATGTGGTAAACTAAAGAAAGACATTGTTATCCTCATGAAGTCATGAGTAATATATTTGTTTAAAACTGCATATTTGTTTATTTGTTAGCAGTAACTGGGTAATTTTTTTGCTAGATTTCCGTTCACAATGCTAGTACTTCAGAAGGCAGTAAGGATGGTATGGGAACTTCCTGCTGTGATGAGAGTAGCATATGTATTTGTACTGGTAATGATTTGTTGGATGGCATTATGGTCCTTTGGAGTTTCTGGTATTGTTGCTATGAACATACCTAATCGTGGGCAATGGTGGCTTGTTTTGGTGAGGGCAAGTTGTTGTCATTAGTCTTTTCTGGATTTCATTGTTTTGTTATTTTTAGATATTTTATGATAATTATCCTGCCATTTGCAGGCTTTATCAGTCAGTTTATTTTGGACTGGAGCTGTCCTTAGTAACACAGTGCATGTCATAGTATCAGGGATGGTATTCCTTGTTCTAATTCATGGTGGACAAGCTGCTGCATCGATGCCCCCGAAACCACTTTTAAAGTCACTTCAGTATGCTGTAACAACTTCTTTCGGAAGCATTTGCTATGGATCACTCTTTACAGCTGCTATTAGGACTCTACGCTGGGAGGTCTGTGACTTACTGGCTAGAGTTGCCTGGTGCGAAATTTTCAATTATCAACTTCATTCCTTTTGATATCATTGCTTCTCATTTGCTTATTCCTTTTCATTATTTATATTTAATTTCAGATTCGAGGGGTTCGTTCTAAAATTGGTAACAATGAATGTCTGCTGTGCTGTGTTGATTTTCTCTTTCATATTGTGGAGACGCTTGTTCGTTTCTTCAACAAATATGCATATGTACAGGTCAGTGATTCTCAGGCTGTATAAGATAAATTTGGAAGTGTTCCCATTCTCTGTGTTTCGTTGCTTTGTCATGTATATATGTGCAAGGTAGTTTTTTCATCTTTCCTCAAACTATAAACTTTTTTACCATATCAGAAGTTCCTAAGCGTACCTGGATTTTTGGTACACAAAGCATGCGTGTTGTGTCCAACCCCTGATTTTCTTTTTGAATTGGTAAAACTTGATATACGAAAATCAATTGTATGCTCGTACAACTGGTTATTGACATCAAGTTGCCGGTCATTATCTTAATAAAGATTTGTGGTGTACTGCATTACACACTGTATCACACTGCTTTCCACTTTCAGATAGCTGTAAACGGACAGAGTTTCAATCGTTCAGCTAGGGATGCTTGGGAGCTGTTCCAGTCAACAGGCATCGAAGCACTTATTGCTTATGATTGTTCCGGTGCTGTTCTTCTGATGAGCACAATATTAGGTGGGTTAATTACAGGAACTTGTACGGGTGTTTGGACATATTTCACACAAAGTGATAAAGCAATTATTGTTGGCTCAACCTCTATGTTGATTGGCATGATACTGGTAAGTGCTTACACGTATATGAAGTTTTGATTGAAGTACTTCAGAAATGTAAACCTCCCGGTTCATGTGTTTGTCTGGCAGTAGAAACTCCAAAGATCCCCCTTATGTACATATCTCTATGGGGAATTGTGCTTTAATTTTTCAAAGCATTAAATATCTTGAATAAAAAAAAGGAAATTTGATATGATATAGATGTTGCTAGGAGCTGCACCGCAGAACTCTTTGACTAGTATTTTGTTGGATATTTCCAGTTAAATATGTTTTGCAGAGTTTATTCAGGACTGAGAGACGCTTTGTTTTGCAGGTTGGGCTGACTGTTGTGGTTGTCGAAAGCGCAGTTACATCAATATACATATGTTATGCTGAGGACCCCCTTTTAATTCAGAGATGGGATCCTGAATTTTTTGAACAATTGTCAGAGGCACTGCACAAGCGACTGCAGTACCGAAGCTCACGAGCCCGCCAAATACTGAACGGCCGTCTTGATCATTTGCCAAGTACATCGAGTATCTGAATCACTTGTCCTATAATTCATTTTTTGTTTATCCATTGAAAGGGCAGCAGACATAACCAGAACAAGAAGTTTTGGATCCTTCTGCCATCAAAATATAGACCGAGGAAGCTTTCTCCGTCAGTTAAATATAGAGAATGAAGCGCCAAAGCAATCTTTGAGCCCTTCAAAGCAACAATCCATCTCTCTCAAAAAAGAAGAAGGAACATTCCCAATCGAGCAGCCATATGGTCATAGCTTTTTTTTGGAGTATGTTCATAGGTGTGTAGAATTGCAATGCTAGCTTTTGTTTGTCAGGGGCATTTGTGTGTGCAGCATTTTAAGGGAAGCATAGAAAAACAAATCTGTAACCCGTTTCAGGCCTTGGGTTTTACGTGATTTGGGTAATCGTGTTGCCCTTGCTCATGAATGGAAATGCTTCATCTTCACCAAGATAATGTGGCAGCTTCACGTCTTTAACTAGTAAGGTACCTGTGTGTTGCTACGGATCAAAAAAAGCAAAGTATACAAAGATTGTTCAAAAGGCTGCTTTATTTCGTGGTGCACACTTAGAGCACGACACGCATAATGTCAACTTAAAACCTCTGTTTCATGAAAATTTGACATTTGACATCGACATGTTTTTAAGACGCAACTTTGATCACTGATTTCTATTGTAATATATATAAAGGCCAAGAAAAATATAAGATTGTAGAAGCACATTTTGAGACAAATCATGATTTTCAGTTTTCAAATCTAAATAATTAAAATGATATTTATTGTCAAAGTTTTAAAATTTTAACGAAATACATGTACAAAAACACTCTTATTATATGGAGGGAGTAGACTAGAGAAAACAACTATGCATAAAATGCTACATGAACTTGCAAATTACAAGATACTATTAAAGTCCCTTCGGGGACATCCGATACAAGATACTATTAAATCACATCAGCCCACATACAACTAACTCAAGAAGCAGAGCCATCTCGAGTCATCTTTACAAGCGGATAACATGACACTTGTGAGCTTTCCCCATTAGATTGACTAAGGGATAGAAGGATCTGACTCCGTACACATGAGGTTGTTGCTATGCTTGTAATTTTGTGAACCAAGAGTAAATTTCTAACACAAAAATTATGAATAGCAGGGGGCAAGTTCTATTACCTCGTGATTCTTAGTTCAAGGCCGCAAGCGAGGCCATGGATGTCCTCCTCCTCCATGTGTTGCTCTGACGGCGAGAGGGGGAGGAGACCCCGGATCCGCGTTGCAGCGCTGTAGTTAGGTCCCTCGGTGGTGACACTACTATGGCGATGGCGGCGCTGTGCGACATAAGAATAAGGTTTTTCCACTCCTGGTCTACCTCGTTGGCGGTGGTCTCGTCGGCGACGTAGAGGAGGTTGGGATCATCTGGTCATTATTTGAGTAGTGGATTTGGTTATGTCTATGTGTTTTGCACATGGCTATCATGTCTTGGTGCTTCTTCTATGAACAACGGGGTTCGGTCAGCTTCGACTCATGGAGCAACTGAGATTGGGTCTCCTTAGATCCGTCTGGCCGGATATGGGGTGGTTGCCTATCTGTCTTTGTTGCCTTCTCCTCTGGGACGATGATTTTTTTTCGGACCACTATTGTAGCATCTTCTGGGTACGGCAAACGACTTCGTGATGAATACGTATATAGCGCATGCCAATTTTATACTCGGTTTGTCACGTGGGATGGATGGCCGACATTGCCCCAAATTTGCAACGCAAGGATGGAGTACATGTCTGTTAGAGTATAATGACCAGCCCACTCTGTATGTTCGGACTTTTCGATTAGATGGCCAACACATCAATTCAATATGATATCAGAGCCAAGTGGTCTCAAGTTCAAGATTCGACTTGCGCACTATTGAATATAAAATAGTAGCGGCCTTTCATCGATCCCACGTCGGAAGGTGGCTTGTCATTATACTCTAACAATGTCCCACATATCAGATTAGCTGAGCAAACGAGTTAAACCGATAAAGCCATATGCGCTTTGATTAGCCGCAACACAACAATTACTCAAAAAATTGTGGTTCTATGCAAAAAGTAGTAAATATGCGCTTTGTTGCAATAATTTCGATAAAGCCATATCACAGAAAAAAAAAACAATCTTCAGTGAATTGCCCACCCAGAGTATATTACAACCGCCCATTCATGTCTAAAAAGACAAGCCCCGTGGTCACGTCTACGGAACAAATCAACCCTGTCTAATTACGAACAAGATAATGCCTGCGCGGTCCCCCGCCGGAACGCCACGTACCCGAAGCCGGACGCCGCCACCGCTGCCCTTTACCCGAAGCCTGAGTCCGCTGCTCCGGCGACGCCATGTACCCGAAGCCGGACGACGCCATGTACGATGTTAACCTTTTAGTTGGTGGAGGACGAAAAAAATTGAGGTAGCGCGAAAGCTACGAAAATAATGCAAGAACCAAAATAGTCTCAAGACACTAATCTATACATGAGTATAACATAATCACTTAGTAGAAATAGAAATATATTTGAATATAAATAAAACCTAAAAACATACTAATAATGTCCGATAATTTTATTGATCAACATTTTGAATATGCTTCGCTCAATGTAACATACCATCAAGTCATAAGGCCTCCTTTGATTCGTAGGAATTCCGTAGGAAAAGTGTAGGATTTCTGTTTCTATAGGAACTAGCACTGTAACAGTGTTTGATTCACAGGAATACATAAAAGGAATTCTGAAAGAACTTTCACTTTCCGGGCAGATTCGAGGGAAAAACATGGGATTGAACTGGCCTCTTTTTTCCTTTCCTTTGCAAGGAACTAAACGGTAATGAGCTGAGTTGGCAGCGCTTAAGAAAACATGTTCAATTCCTCTATTTTTCCTTTCCTATATTTCAAACGACCACTAAGGAAAACATTACTGCATTCTCCATTCCTTTGTTTGCTGGTTGCATTCCTATGATAATTCCTATTCATGCATTTTGACATCCTACGAATCAAAGGAGGCCTAAGAAATCATCATGGACGTCTTATTGCAACCCGGTCTTCATGATCTTCATCATAGAGAAAATCCTTTCATCATTATCGTCCCCACGGTAAAATCGATGCCATCTCAATGGGGCGATAAATCGCATAAAACATGAGGAGCAAGATAATCTCTAAGCGATTTGAATGCTCAAGTGATCAGTACGTCTCAACGGTTTGAATGCTGATGTGACCAGTGCCTAACCCGATCGCGACCGGTTTAAACAAAACTTGCCGGTCGCACCGGGCGGCCGGCCGACGACTTGACTCCGAGTGCTTCCACCGCTGAGATCGCGCCATTGTCAGTCCATCACTCATCACGCCACGAAGTGGACTGCCCCTCCCGCCCCCACCCCAGCTGTTTCTCCGCCTTCGCCTCGCGCCGGCCGGAAAAATCTCGAGATAGTCCAACACAACCGTGGAATCGTAGGCAGAAGTTTCTTGGAAAATCAGACGGACGGCAGCCGGTCCAAGTGAACGGCCAGGAAGCGACGCTCCCGATCGGCTAGACTGCACAGTTACCATCGCGTGGTGTGTTCCGTCGTCGATAATGGTCGCTGATAAATACGGGTGGTGCGGTCCATTGCAGTTCCCCTCTGTTCCGCGTGCGCCGTCTCCCGCCGGAACGCCATGTACCCGAAGCCGGACGACGCCGCCGCTGCCCTGTACCCGAAGCCGGATTCCGCTGCTCCGGCGACGGGCATCCCGATGAGCGGCGCGGGCGGCGGATCCAAGCCCAACCCCAACGCGTACTACCAGCAGCAGGCGCAGCCGCCGCTGCCGACGGCCGCCGCGTTCGCTATGCAGGCCCCGCCGCTGGCGGCGTGGTCGACGGGGCTCTGCGACTGCTTCGACGACTGCGGCAACTGCTGCGTGACGTGCCTGTGCCCGTGCATCACGTTCGGGCAGATCGCGGAGATCATCGACCGGGGCTCGACGTCGTGCGGCGCGAGCGGGGCGCTGTACGCGCTCGTCATGCTGCTCACCGGCTGCCAGTGCGTCTACTCCTGCTTCTACCGCGCCAAGATGCGCGCGCAGTACGGCCTCCAGGAGAGCCCCTGCGCCGACTGCTGCATCCACTGGTGCTGCGAGCCATGCGCGCTCTGCCAGGAGTACCGTGAGCTCAAGAAGAGAGGATTCGACCTCAACCTCGGTATGTACACCTTTGTGCTATCTCCATGGCTGTATCATCTTTGTGCTAACCTAACGGAGTAGTGTTGATCTGTGCAGGATGGCACGCGAACATGGAGAGGCAGGGGCGTACCCCGGCTACCATGCCGCCCCTTATGCACCCAGGGATGACCCGTTGATCTCACCACTTCAGCTGCACGCCGGGCGCTGTGAATCGGACGTGATTTCGCCACGCGCGTACGTACGTGTAAATTCCCCCTGCTTACGGACGGAACAGAACGGAATTAACGCGTTATGTAATGCATGATCGATCTACCAACGTATTTGAACTTGTTGCTCATGTGCATGCTTTGCCAAAGGTGAAACCTGTAGCCAGTATATATATATGGCTTGTTCGTCCATTATATGGTGAGCAAGCATCCCTGTGGAATCAAGATATAAGGGGTGAACATCGTTAACCTAAAACCCAAGGCCTAACGCTCTCGTCCGCATGGACTCAAATCTGGTCTGAAATATAGGTCGGATTTGCGTCGACTCCGGATGTGAGTGGAGCCCTGCAAAGTCCTCGTCTTGCCCTGGTCTGCCCACCAGTGGCACAAGCTCTTTTCTTCCTTATCCCTAGTCCCTCTCGCCCCCCGCGCTATCCCTCCCTCATCGTCCCCGGCACATACTTCATCAAGCTTTTGTTCCGTATCAAAAAATTCCTACCCAAAACATAGAGTTCTTACGAGGGTAAAGGTATCCACAATTAACAAGTGTGGGAGGGTTGCCGGGCGAGGCCGAACTACTGTCCTCATACTGGGTAAGGGTTGGCTTGAATTCATTGACGGCGATCACATCGCGGCCACGCTCGTCGCCGTCATCTCCGCATTCTAAACTTGGCTCGACTCCACTCTTGTTCGTGTCAAGCCAACTGGGAGATGGTCAAACCAAAATCCTTGAAACAAGACTAGACTAGTGCACAAGCTGGTTTGCCATGTGGGACATGCTACGTAAGCACTAACGTGCGAGCGCGTGGATGAGATTGGCTATTAAACGAGCTAAACTGATGTTTGGGTGCAGCACAATGGTTTGCCTGAAAAGTTGGGGTTCTGTAAAAAAAAAAAGTAAAGTTGTAATCCAATGCGCGTGGTGTAGTTTGTTGCAAAAACTACCCCAATGCTAGGTGTTTCGTGCAATGCACTTGGCTCTATCACTTAACCAGTCGAGAAAATTGCAAAAACCCACCACAATTTAGAGCATTGTCGCAAAAAACCACCAGGTTTCATTTTTTCGCCAATACCGACCGGTTCTGGGAATGAACGTTGCAGATAGCATTGATCGGTCAGATTAGCCACCTAACGTTCTTTCTGACCAATTGGGCCCGCTGTCAGAATGACGTGGCACATGGTAACGGCAAGGGAAAACGGCCGTTAGGCACCCTTCCTTTTTTTCCTACTTCTTTTTCCCCATTTTTTATTCCTTATTTTACTTTCTTTTTCCACCGCACCTTGCGTGGAAAAATCTGGTTGGAGACCTACACGACTCCACGTGCGTTCAGCCGGAGAGCCGCGGCGGCGGCCGGCCGCACTGGCGAGTCCTTGGTGCGCGAGGGCGGTGTCCGCTGCAGCACTGTTGTAGCGAACTATCTTCCCTCCACGCACTAGTACCGCCGCCCACACGCCCCCGTGCATATCGGCCGTCAGCCATGGACGACGGCGATGCTTGCCCGAGCATCAGAGTCTTCTTCGATTCCGGCAAACCCGAGTTCCTTCCCATCTTCCTCGGCTCCGGTACAACGCCACCACACCTCGTCTCCGGCCCGATTTCGTTGATGCTATGAAGCTACAAGGGAATTGTATCGGGGCTCTGTGACACGACGGCAAGGTCCTCGTCTCCGGCCGGATTCCGTCGTAGTTCCTGTCGTCCTCCTAGATTTTCTCCGTCCGCGTGGAGTACCATTCGGAGACCTCCTCGTTCTTCTAAGCCATACTCCTTGTGCTCCCTTGCCCTCTACCGCCCTCGCATCGACCGCCGCCCCCGCCACCATTAGAGCTTGCTGCCAGCTTTTCCGCAGGCTAGAAAGAGCATTAATGTGGCTAATCTGACCGTTCAGTGCTATCTACAACATTTGTTCCTAGAACCGGTGGGTATCTGCGAAAAAAAAATGAAAACCAGTGGTTTTTTGCGATGTTGCTCCAAATTGTGGCGGTTTTTTTGCAATTTACTCCAACCAGTCTCTACCGTCTCACCCTTTCACCTCCTTCCCTCTTTAGCGTTTCATCGTCTTGCCGCCCTTTCCCTCTTGTTCCGACCGGATCAGCCTATGTTGTCTTAACGAAGCATCCCATTCTCCCCATCTTGTCATCTCCCTCACTCGTGGACTAGTATTTGGTTTTCAATTGTTTAACCGTGCAACATTGTGTTGTTTATGTTTTACTCTCCATGATTGTCATTTGATTTTTTTCTCTTGGTATAGAGGCTTAGCGGCAGGGTGTGTCTCCAATGCCTTTCAGCTAAACAAGACCTTCTTGCGAGGAGGTTATGCTTGACTTGTAGGAGATTTGGGCCTTCTTATTTTGTGCGAGAATGCCAGGAGATCAACCGATCCTTATAAGGCCATCCTTAAAGAAAACTAGTCAGATTTGGGCGCGGCGTCATGCCACGTTGTGTTTATAATTTTCGTTTTTTTGTTTGTTCTTTACTGTTGATACAAAGTATTTTGGCCGCAGCGGAGGGAGCAAATGGAGGCTCAATAGTCCGATAGAGCAAACACCCCAACTAAGGAAACTAATTAACCCCACATACACGGAGCCATTCACCATGTGCATTTAATTTACAATAAATTCAAATAGTCATAACTCTTAAATTGTGTATCGGAATTGCGACTAGTTTTCACCGTTTGGTCTCTCGTGACGAGCTCTTCGAAATAACATCCCATTTATATATATTTTTTTAAAGCAACTCTAGTGTCTTATGACAACAACTTCGTACTAAGAGTTGGTTACAACACATTTATGTATTTTGTAGTCAACCTAATTTCTGTGGTATTACTTAGCAACGGTAGTGAGCAACTTCATAGTACCGACACAATCAAGTTTTTACTACTACTTGCCTACCATACTTTCTAAGATCGTAGGCAACTTGGTTTACGAGGTAGAAAATCTTAGCGAAAAATTAGTTAGTGCATAGTATTGTAAAAGGAACAACAATATATTACTTAGATTAACGATAGGAAATTTTGCGACAATAATGGGAAACTTCAGAATCCATACGAAAATGTGGTTGCATTTGGTGCGGGCATAGTTAGTATTTAGTTACAGCAATCCGCTTGTGTTTCAACTAGAGAAGACGCAATTGCTACACTCCTTCAATATGTTGCTCCTGATGGTGTTTTAGTTGCCGTCATCCCCCAATGGGTTGCAACTGGAGCATACACGGTTGCTGAACTCTCTCGAAGTAAGTTGTTGGTGGTATTTTAGTTGCAACTATCCTCCACCGGGTTGCAACTCGAGCATGCACAGTTGATACGCTCCTCGAATAAGTTGTCCTTGTTAGTGTTTTAGTTGTAGCCATCCACCACTGGGTTGCAACTGGAGCATAGACAGTTGTTGCACTACTTTATTCTTCGAAAAGCAACTCTAACGTGTAGGCAAATAACTCTTTATACGTAGTTGCATATCGTTAATGCTAAGTTGCTTATTGTTGTTTCTTTTGTTTTGAAAGGATCATTATTCCTTAACAGTACTATGGAGTTGCAAATCGTTGCTAATAATTTGGCTACTTCAGTAACAAAGTTACCTACAATACGGTAGACAATTAGTGCTCCCTACGGTCCATAAGAAGTGTCGTTCATTTTGTACTAAGTTAGTACAAACTTTGTACTAAGTGGGCGACACTTTCTATGGATCGGAGGGAGTATTAGAAGTTGCTGGTCATAGTACTAAAGTTATCGTTCTCGGTACTAAAGTTGTTTTCAAAATAAAGTTTGTTAAAACATATACAAATGGTACCTAATTTGGAAGAGCACGTCGCGAGAGGGCTAACGGTGAAAACATCCTAATTTCGATTCACAGTTTAGGAAGTATGACTTTTAAAAAGAAAACAAAAGAAATATCCATGAGGTAGAAATCCCAGACGCACCACTTTGCTCATCGGTGTCCGTTGTCAGAACCGAGCGGCTCTCGCGTCTCGATCACGCGCATCGACTACCTCAACAAGCCAGACATGATGGTGACTATCGGAGTTGTTCAAGAATCATATGCAAAAAAAAATGCAAGTAGTGTAAAAATTGAAGATGTAGATATTTGAATTTTATGATTTAAAGAAAGATAATAGAAACCAACTATTTTTTGTGGGACCAAATTATGTGGTCTATGTTACTGTAGTTATAATGAGAAAAAGGTACAACTTTTGTTTTGGTGGGACAATAGATTGTTTCTTTGAAAATAGTGTGCACCCTCAAACGCATGCACACACAAGCACAAACTCGCGCACCACCTACTCAGCGCCGGCTCTAAATTTTACAGGGCCCTTGGCAAAGTTGATGAGATGGGCCCCTATGGCTAAAGTATTAAACTTGACATTTGACCATATGTTCTTACATAATATCATATTATCGATAGAAGATAAAATGTGTAGCAAAATATAACAAGTATTATTTCCTGCTAGTTTGATTACCTCAAATAAGAACCAAATTTAAGTAAGTCCATCGATAATTGTTTGATTTTTGCAATCTCCCGCTGCATGTCATCATCAATTGTTTGATTTTTGCTTAACCTCAACCTTAATTCTTTCCATATATTCATGTTTGTTAAATGCACAACACTTCTCTCATGTTCTTCTGAGTCTTACGGTGATACGCTTCTAGTCTCTCAATCCATCAGATGCTAGCAAAGACTGACTCTGATTTGTTTTGAACCACCTGCAGCAAAAACAATAAACTGTGTCCACCTCTATAGAGTAAACAAGCCACTTTCTATCAATAAACTCACGATTAGCTAACTTTCTCGATTAGTAATCATATGAAAACCGTCTACCCTCGACATCCTCAGGGAACTCCACGCCCAATTCTCTTAGAGGCCCCTTCTCAATTAATATATCTCTTTTGTGATTGTCAATATTATCCCATGTTCTGGGATCATATATAGATAGAAGAGATTCATCCTGTGAATCACCATTCCGAGCATCTGGCGTAGGCTGCAAATTTTCCTTCCCCGTATTGTCCTTATTAACATCAACATCAATATCTGCATTTAAATTCAACAAATTTTAGTTAGCTACTTACTTCTACAGAAAATCGACAGTAGTTAGTTACTTACTGTCATCAAAAGTCCGATCATTGACCTCATGATCGGCATTTGAATTATGATCCTCATCTTGTCCAACTTTAGAGTCTTGCCTTTGAATATTTTCATTGATGTCAACACTACTTGCTGCTTGGAAAATACCTATATAAAACACCTCTTTGTGATTCAATAAGTTCATTCTCCCTTTTTCTTTTCTTTATTTTCTCAGCACCTGACTTATGTTTTGTCATTCTAACACCTAAGTTTAAAAATAACTATCAGGCAAAGGGATCAGAGCAAAGCAAATTAAGCAATATGTACAACAGGGCATCAATATTGTAATTTGAGGTTAAGCTAGTCCTGTCCTGCTATCAATAGTAATTTCTAAATAACCTATAAGACACCAACAAACATGGACACTAAAATCCCCAAATCTGGCGTCAAGCAATCAGGGCAACGTACAAGGAGCAGAGGCTGCGGGACACAAGGGAGGCAGGGCCGCCGGGCGTCCGGCACTTCGGCGTCGATCACTTGGAGCCAATTCAAATCGTCACCACGGACGCACGTCACATCGGCGGAGGCGGCCAGACAGTGCCCTGCCGCCCTGGAGGATGGAGGCGGGCAGACGGTCCGTCGATCTGGACTCTGGAGGCGAAACAACGATCAAATCGAGCAGATTGATTGATTCCTGCATATTTGCGCATAACATTGGCCGTTGGGCCGCCTCACAACTTTTTTTCAGCCCAAATCGAATAGCAGGTAGTGTACAGAATGCGGTGCCGATAATGGGCCCTTGGCCTGGGCCATGGTCGCCATACATCAAAGCCGGCCTTGTGCCTACTAAACACGGGAGTTGCTTACTACCTAGACTTACAAACTTGCACCCTCACACGCATGCACACACAGGCACAAACTCGCACAACGCCTACTAAACATGGGAGTTGTGTACTATCAAGATCAGAGCTGCTATGCGTCCGACGTTTTTCGTCCGACGTTTGTCTGACGAATCAATTGGGCCGATCGATGGCACCAGATTTGCATGCAGGTCCATCGGATTGCTGTGTCGTACCAGCATCGGACAAAGAACGTCGGATGCAAAGCAATTCCGTATCAAGATTTACAAAGTAACCACAACTGTCTTGCTATTGATGGGTTCTATCAATAAATAGCTATTAAAACTATGCGTGTTATTTACATATAAAATTACTGTAGGAGTGAAATAAATTAGCTAGACAACAATCTGCTAATATATGCCAGAATGTACTGGCATTTATGTGTTTCTTGAATGTATGAACATGATGGGTCGTTAGCGGGGAAACGGTCAAAAGAAGTAGAATAAGCATTACTGTGGAGTAATACGTTTATAAGAACATATTAACATGAAGGAATAAATGGTCAATGCAAAGTTTCGAAGGGCTAAAGACGAAGATGAATTTGTCGACTAAGTAGAATTAAGACTTTATGCAACACCCCAAATTTTGAATCTAGAAAAACCTTAGTTGTAATGGACCCAAAATTTAGAGCCAACAAAAACTTTTTGAAATGCTTCACTAATGGTTGTGTTTTCCTTCCCATTGCTTGTTTGACATATGCTGTGTGTTGTTTGTGTTGATGGTCACCAAGTATCAACCTACAAACCCAACCAAATTGAACTATAACCCTTGTGATCGTATCACGAGAAAAAATGTTTCTCATTGTTTCTACAACCTTATTTTGGCTAAGACTCCTTTTAAAAGGTACTTTGCTTTTACCAAACAACCCGAAAGGCCTAGTCTTTGATAAAATAAAATTATTTTTAAAACTACATGTTTATAAACTAAGGATACCTATGTGCTTCTCCTACTTATTTTTGACCATAATGCTTTAACAAGTATTTAACATCTTATTTTAAAGCTTTGATTAGAAAAACTACAAGTGGGGAAAATTCTAACTTTGCATACTGTTAAGGTTACACACTCACCCATGCAGGGGAAACAAACGAGCATCCATACCTCACTCAATTGTCACACTCAATATCTTGAATAATCACTACTACTGGTAGGGGATGTTGACGCGGGGGTAGATACGGTGCAACGTAGCCGGAAAGGCAGTTGTATCCGACGATTGCGAGGAAGAAGGCCTGGATCCGGCGGTTGTGCTTGGTGACGATGGAGCTATATTTGTCCCCAGCCTTCTTAATGGGCCATGGATGACGTGTTGATCGAGCCAGCTGCGGATGACCCTGCGATGGAGCAACAACATTAAGAATTATTTGGAATTTCCGATTACAGATCAAGCCGTTGGATTTGGGATAAGTACGAACCTGAGGAACGGTGGTGGGGAGAAGGATCAGAAGCCGGCAGCGGCGCTTTGGCAATGCGGCGGCCGGCGAGAAGAAACCCACGGTGCAGCATACTATTGAATTGATGCACTAGCCAATTATCCCAAAAGTTCGAATTTATGGAAATGACTGTGCAATATATTATATTGTTGACACAGACGCCCGATCGCAAACATATTTTCTCGTGATCGATCTACTGTTTCCTCGCGTCACGTCTTTGTCCCGTGAATATATATGCTACTCGTGCCTCTCTGTTTTAGATGACTTCTTGTGTGGCAAGAGGTTCCAGACCTACGCGCTTAAATAATACGGAGTAGTTACATGACGGGAGGCCGACTGCTCAACTCGGGCTTGGACTCCCGCCAGAACCTATGCCGCGCGGGATCCAGGGGCGGACCCACGCTGAGCTGAGTGGGGGGAGTGGCCCCCACTCAGTTTTCTAAGTTCTAGTGTATTCTATTCACATTTTCAAGAAAAATTGTTAAAAAAATATCAATTTTCTACTATAATAGCCCCACTCATTTGAAATGCCCCCACTGAACTTTTGGTCTAGGTCCCGCCCCTGGCGGGATCCAACTCGACTTGGGATAATGTCGTCCAATGTCTCTCAACCTCGGTATGTACACATATTCACCTTACCTCTTCATGTCTGGATCATTTTTTTTACTAACGGACTAGTGTTGATCTGTGGAGGATGGCACGCCAACATGGAGAGGCAGGGGAGCATGGCAACTAGTGTGCATGTGTGCGTGCGCGCGTGCATATGTCTATGTGTTTGTAAGGACTTGGTGGACAGGGAGCCCCTATCTACTAGATACCCTCATATGTTCGAGATATCCTATCATCCTTATTTTTTAGATAAAAAGTGTTAAAACGGTCAGCTTTAAATTAATAAAGCCTACGAACAGCTTACAAAGAAACGAAGGTTACAAGCAAACAACAGAGAAAAAAAGGTAAAGAACAACTTGCCGATCTCAAAACCCTCCTGTGCAGGAAGATTCCTGGAGAAAAGCAAGTCGAAGAAGATAACCAGTCAAGCAGGAAGACATGTCATCGCCTACTCTTGAGCAGCTCAATGCATCAACAACCAATCCAATCCACCTACAAAGGAGAACCCCTGCCCCGCATCGCCCTGGATTGTAGGACGTCGCATCGTCGGCATGTGGAGATGCTCACACTGGGCTTGGATGGAAACTGATGAACAAGGCATCACGAGATGTCCAACCGCCTCGTCGGAGAGCGGGTATACATAGACTGCCTTGTTGAGTTTATGCCCAAGAGGCAACATTAATTGTTACTTATAACCTTTTCATATTAATATTTATGCTCTATGCTGTAACTGTTGTGTTTTCTGAACAAAAGATTCAGAGCGAAACCAAAACACACATGTAGAGGTATGAACACAATCCATAGGACCCTAGGCTTTCCTCCTAAACTAACTTTTTGATTGCTTGATGACTCTGTTTTCCTGGTCATGAGTACGATTTTGCTGGTGGCATCAATGAGAACACATTGTTGGCACAACAATGTGGCTGGGTAGACCCAATTGTTGATATGTTATGAGATCTTTTTGTCACATCGTCAATAGTATTATCACAACAAGGTTGACATATATATATAGATATAATATATATATATATATATATATATATATATATATATATATATATATATATATATATATATATATATATAGGGTCGCGCTATTTGACATCCAGGGAGTAGAATAAGTTATTCTACACCCACCCCATATCTTCTAAACCGTAAATGATTATTACGTCACGTAAATTTTGTATTACCTCGTAAGTCAAGGAGAACGTAAGAAAATATCGACATGACGTAAAACTTTTTTTTTACGTGACGTAAAAAAATATGTCGTAAAATATGCATTTTTTTATGGTTTTTTACACTGTTATGACTCATAAAATTGCATTTTTTATGTCAATTTTCATTGTGGGTAAATATGAATGTAATTATTTGTATATCAAACATAAATTCTAAATAAAAAAAGTAAAAGAAACTTAGGCTGCAAAATAAGTATTATGCACCCTGGGCGTCGAATAGGGTTTATATATATATATATATAGGACAGGACTAACAGGAACCTACCCCTAAGAGTACCTAAAGATTCCCTGTTTAAGTAAACAAGAAACTACTCCGTTGTTAGAAGCAACCGACCCGACCCCTCCACAAAAAAAACTCCACCCTCTTCCTTCTTCTCGACCCAGCGCGCGCGGTCGGCCTCCCTCACGCGCACGGCTCCCGTCGGCCGCCCTCCGCCACGCGCGCGTCTCCCGCCAGCTGCACTCCGCCCCGCTTCCGTCTCCCACCGGCCGCCCTCCCGCCTCCGTCCGCCGCCCTCCGTCCCGAGTGCGGCTCCCGCCCGCCGCTCCTCCGTCCCTCGCGTGGCTCCCTCCGGCCACACCTCCGCCCCGCATGTGGCTCCCGCCCGTCGCCCCCTCTGCCCCGCGCGCAGCTCCCGCCGCCCCGCTCTACGGCTCCCTCACCACTGCCGCCTCGGGAGGTCGAGGCCTCCTCACCGCCGCCGCCCCGGGAGATCGGGGATCCCGCACCACCGCCGCCACTGGGAGATCGAGGCCCCTCCACTGCCGCTGCACGGGGAGGTCAAAGCCCACTCAGCGCCGCCGCCCTTGGAGGCCGAGCGCAGCCTCCATGCTAGTGCCGTTCTACACGCGAGCTTGAGCGCCGCGCGGCTTCCTTGCTACGCTCGCTGCGACACCCGGTGCTTGTCCCTACTCGTGTTGAAGCCCGTGTGTGTGAAGTTCAGAAGGAGAGCGTTGTAAGTTCAGAGCAATTTGCACAGAGGCTCGGGAACTGTTGCTAGTACGTGCGATTAACTGCTAATTCGTAACCGAATTACGGCAATTTTGATGAACTGCTAAGACAGTGTGCCGTCTGCTTCGTAAATTGTAAAAAATGCTTAAGAAGTGCTCTATTATTTCACCTCGGGGGTTCACTTTTTTATTCAATAAATAAATAAATTTATCCGCGAGAAAGAAGTTGACATTTACTGTAAACTGAAGTTCATTTGGCAAATTTTAGAAGTTCATCGTATAAATACAATATTAACTTATAAAATAAAAAGGAAACAAAAGTTCACTTGATTAGCTTCAGAAGTCCATTATTTTTCTAAAAGTTCACATCAACTTCACGAAATAAAAATCAATTTGTCAATGATAATTTACAAAAGAATTCACTTTAAAAAGTTTATTTGGAAGTTCACTCAAAAGGCTTTAGAAGGCCACTATTATTTCTGAAGTTCACTTCGAACTCGCCGAAATCAATTTATCATTTATAGTTCACCTTTTATCTAGAAGTTCACTTTGTAATATTTGAAAGTTCACTTTATAACGCGCAGTAGTAGTATACAAAAAACGGAAGTTCACCGTATACAAAAAAAACTCACTTCAAAAAATAATAGAAAACGGAAGTTCACTTAGATAGCTTTAGTAGTCCACTTCGGATTCTTTGGAAGTCCAGAAAAGCGAGAATTCCGGAATAACAGAATTATGAATATTTAAAACTGCTCCTAAACCGTAAGGAATTTCGAAAAAATACCTGAGATAACAAAGTTGCGGATTTTTCATAGCTTTCCAACGGCGTATTATTTGCATCAATCCGATTAACGGTTTGCAAATGGCGACCAAAATACTGTACGGTCGCGAAAAAAAGTGTTAGTATGTTTGAAATTTTTAAAAACCGTAACTAATTTCGAAAACTTGTGAAAATGAAAAAGTTTCGTAATCTTGATAGCTATCTAACGGTATATTGCATGCATCTTTCTGATAAGCGGATCAAAAAATCGCTCTAGAAAATTTTCCCGCGAAGGTAGGGAATCAGTGTGTTACGTGTGGAAGTTCAGATGTTAATTTTGCTGGAAGTTCACTCAATAGTGCCGCGGAGTTCACTTGATTCCCTGTTTAGCTTAAACCCAGTTCCTGTTTAGCTGAGTTATGTAACTCAGCCATTCTACAACACCCTGTAGAATAACTATTCTACAACACTTTGAACTTTGCCCGTGACAGAAGTGAACTTCAGTCGTCACATAAGTGAACTTCACAGAAATTCACAAATGAACTTCTGAAAGAACAAGCTTTGCCCGGATGTCGCCTAGAGGGGGGGGGGGGGGTGAATAGGCGATTAAAACTTTTTCTATTCAGGGGCTTTAATAATTGCGGAATAAAACTATGTGTTTAAATTAACAATCCAACAACCTAATATTTTAGGTTCACCTATGTGCACCAACAACTTATGGTAAGCAAATCAAGCAACAAGGTGATAGCAAGAAATGAACTTCAAGCACAAAGGCTATCACAATGTAGATTGCATAAGTAAAGCTCGGGTATAGGAATAACCGAGGCACGCGGAGACGAGGATGTATTCCCGAGTTCCTCCTTGTTAAGGGAGTACGTCTCGTTGAAGGGGTGTAAGCTCGCCACAAGAGGCCTACTCAAGATGCCACAAAGGCCTCACCCTATTCTCCGATGAACCTCACCCAAGGGATTGGTTCACCTTCCACTATCGGAATCCTTCGAGGCGGATTCCGGAGCCCTTTACAACTTCCTTGGGGCACACACCCACAACTCAATTGGGGGCTCCCAAACTTGTGCCGAAGCTTCACAACTTGAAGTACTTCGCGGCACCACCAAACCGTCTAGGGTACACAATGCACCCAAGAGGCAACAAGCTCTTGGGAACACAATGCATCCAAGAGTAACAAGCTTCTCAACTTCGATCTTCACGTATCACCGCGGAGAGAGCAACCCGATGCAACTAATGCAAGAGGCAAGAACACACGAAGTGGTCAAGTCCTTCACTCTCAAATTCTAACCAAGCCAACAAATGCTTTGGGGGGAATAAGAGAGGAAGAACAAAGGGGATGAACACAAAGCAACCCCAAATCTAGATCCACAAGGTTCCCCTCACTTAGAAGAGAATTTGATTGGTGGAATGGTAGATCTAGATCTCCTCTCTTGAATCCCTAAGTTTGGGCAAGAATCATTGGAGGGATTGAGAGGAACGAACTGACTTAAAGCACGAACATGAAGGAAAGGCTGAATTCGAAACATCTTGAATCGGATTCTCTCTTCTCAAGCTCATAAGGTTAGCAACAATGGAGGAAAGAGGAAAGCAAGTGAGCAAGACCAGCAGCCAGGTTTTGGGGAGGGAGGAGGCTTTTTATAGCCTCCCCCAAAAACTAGCCGTTGGGGCCTTTTCAGGCCGGAGACTCCGGTGTAAGTGGGCCGGAGACTCTGGCCTTGGCCGGACATTCCGGCCAGGCTCCGGGTGGCAGGATCATCGGGGAGGGCCGGAGATTCCGGTCCCGAGGGTCGGAGACTCTGGCCTGGCCGGAGACTCCGGACACTCTCCGGGGGTGATCCGGACCCCTATCTAGTGCCGCACCACAAAAACGCAGAAGAGCTGAGAAAAGCCTGGGGCCGGAGATTCCGGGTCCCTTGGGCCGGAGACTCCGGTCCATCTCCGGGGTACCTCCGGACCCCAGTCTAGTACCGCACCGCAGCAACAACGTTCGGCAGCGAAAAACCAGGGGGCGGAGACTCCGGGTCCAGAGGACCGGAGACTCCGGTGTAGATCCAACAGAAAAACCAAAGCACCATAACTTTTGCAAATGAACTCCGTTTTCGATAATCTTGGACTCGTTGGAATCGTCACAATGAGCACAACAAGATTATGCAGAGAAACATCATAGTCCAACAAAATATTGTAAAACCAAATGGGGAAAGTTTTAATAGCTCTTTTTCGCAAACCGAAAAATTGTTTCTTTTGCAATTGAAGTCCGAAAGAAGCAAAAACAATTTTGTTGGAAAGAGGACGACAAAAGCAACCTTTGAAAATGGCAAACTAGCAAAGGAGATTTTGCAAAGGGTTGGAAAGGTGAAACCTTCCAAAAGGATGAACCGGCAAAATCTCCAATACCGAAGATGCAAAAGAAGACGCAAATGCAAACTGTTTTCGGTGAACTTAGCCTTGTCATGACAAGCACCAAGACCACACCACAATTTGAGATAGATAAGAACCAATAAAGATGATTGCATGGATGGAAAGGTTTGAGCTCTCCACGAACGATACGATCACGAAACTCGGTCGAGAGCCCCTCTTGATAGTACGACTATCTATCCTATAACCCGGTCTCTCAACTAACATCATGAGACCGGTAAAATAAAAGCCCTATCAAGATCATACCTTTGCCTTGCACATTAATCCACTTGAGGTCAATGAAGACGATCTTCATCTCCTCAAGACACACCAACTTCCTCGATTGCGCTTCGCTTGGTGAAGATTCACATGACGCTCCCCCATACACCAAGATGGGGAAAGCACACCTTTGGCATAACTTCACTTGGCCTTTAACTCGATGACGAACACCTTGGCCTTGATCAACAAATGATGTTCTTCCCTTAACCTTGACTCCAACACATGGAGAACAAGCAAGACCTTGACTCCAACAAATGGAGACAAGCAAGCTAATGGACACCTACAAATATAGCTCAATGCAAATATTAGTCCATAGAGATTGTCATTAATTACCAAAACCATGCATGGGGGCAACCATGCACTTTCAATCTCCCCCATTTTGGTAATTGATGACAATCCCGTTTTAAGAAGGTTTATATAAGATAGAGGGTTTATATAAAGAATAAAGCAACCTTGCACGACAAACAAGCAAGGATGCAAAGCGCATTAAAGGCAAATGCAACAAAAGCATAAAACCCAAATTCCCTTAAACCCTCTAAACTTCTCCCCCATTGGCATCGATTGCCGAAATGGGAAGAAAAATTTAGAGAGCCAATATAATAAGAGTTCCTCCATAAAGATGTGCATTTCTCAAGATATGAGTGAAATCAAATGCACTTATTCATTGACGAATAATTAGAGGTCCAAAGATTGCAAAGAAAGATGAAATCATTTTAAACATCTCCACAAAGGAGAAAAGCAATCAAAGATCCAAAGCGAGAGTTCGAAATAAAACGGAGAAGCTCCCCAATGTTCATGCACAAAATGAAGAGTGCACAAATATGGTATCCTCACTCCCCGAAAATCATCTAGAACACGCAACAAGTGCAATTGTGCATAATGCAAAAGCAAATCATAGCACTTGCACCAAAGATGTGGTTGAGCCATAAAAGATACCAATTTTCAAAAAATTCACCATAAGATAGGCCCAACCGAGATAAAAGGATCTTTTAAAGAGATATGTTCACAAGCTTAGGGATACCAATTGGAAACTAAAACCAATTGAAAATGCCAAAAGCTAGTGAGAACATTTAGCCAAAAAATTCAACATGCTCACCATGGTAAGCATGAAGTCAAAAGATCCAACAAATACATGAGTGTGTAAAGATACCAATAAACATAAGACAAGCACTCACGAGACAAATTTGGAACCACCAAGGAATTATAGATGAAAAACAAGGTGGCTCAAAGAATTAGGATACCAACTAAGAGGTGACCTCTCTCATATGTATAGGTTTCTAATTGGACAAACCATTGAAGATATACATCCACAAAGAAACATATACATACGAAATGGTTTGGAAAAAAAGGAACAAGGTATCCAAAAGGACGTCATAAATATACAAATGAGATTGTTGCTTAAAAGCTTAGTTCATAGCTCAAATTTATCTCATTGTACATCAATGAACTTCAAATATATCAAATGCATCGCACATATCACTAAGGGAACAAGAGATAGTGTAGATGCTTTGAGATAGGCAACAAGTATCACAAGGAATAATATCAATTGAAGAAAAGGTTTTTGCAAATTCATCACACATATCACAAAGATACATTAAGTAAAGTAAATAGGCCAAAACCACAACAATTGCATATAAAAGCTTTCATGCCAAGAGGCAACCTACACAAGGTTGATACTAAAAGGTATGCATGGGATAGATACTTGTTACCGAGATGACATTGGTGATGAAGATGATGAGAGTTGATTTGACATCAAAGCTTGACTCTGACAATCACACGGTGAGAACACCTTCCTTATGAATGAGGCAAGCATCCAATGCATCTCCATTGTACCTAAAACACAATTAGAGTACAAAATGGTTCCCAAACTCATTGGGGTCCCATAGTAGTTGGATAAACTACAATATATAGGAAACACTCCACATAAATATGTGCATATGGATATGAAATTGAATTTCATGCATATCTTAGCCGATTTAGGATTCGGTGGAGTATCCCCAATATATTGGAACTAGAAAGACAAGCATGCCATAATATATAAGTTAAAGGATATACATACAAAGCCTTTTAAGAACTAAACGAGATACAATTTGGACAAAAACACCAAGTAAACCAAGAAAGCACACCAAGGTGTGACCCAAAAAGGTTGTCCAAATTATATCAGAATCCAAATCAACACATGATTGAGGAAAAATCAAATCAACAAATGATTGATTCCAAAACACATCAACACATGAAGTGTGATATCAAAAGGAATCAAATCAACACAACAAATGATCGATAAGACACCAATTGAAAATAAGATACCAATTAAAACAAAAATATCAACTAGGAGAAAAGATACCAAGAAGAGGGTGATACTTGACCGAAATCAAGTAAAGTAAGATAAAGCAAAAAGATATCAAGACTCCCACAATAAATATCAATTGGAACAAATATCTATGGAGGAGATATTAAATTCCAATTAATACCAATTGAAGGTATCAACACAAGATAAAGAATCAAATGCCAATTGAAAGGATCAAAAATTGATAGATAGGTTAGTGTTCTAAATAAAAAGGAATGCTCCCCCAATATTCATGCATTATCTTTGATATTTGCATTTGAATACAAAATGCATGCACAAGGGATCATTACTCTCCATATTTTATTTACAACACTAAACACTACCAATTGAAGAGTAGGATCCATTCAAAAGGCAAGGAAGGCAATAGATAGAGCAAATTAAAGCAAGAGACAATGTGAAGATGATCTACAAAATCCACCACAATTACTAGAAACACTTGTCATGGACAAGGAGTATATGGAGATATTTCTCGGTGGTATAAAGGAATGATGTTCAAGACCAACTTCACAACAAATAAGCATATGGCAAGAGATAGAAATAAAGCGCCATATTTGAATAAGGTTTGTTGGTAGTTTCAATTATTCGAACTAACCGGCAAAGTCATAGTTAGAATAAAATGAAACAAATGGTTTCTCACATAATATATGGAAATGGATATTAGAGAAAAACCACACCAAGCAAACTCACACAAACAAGAACCAAAGGGTAACCACAAAGGAAAATTGGAACTCGTTTGAGCACACATGCCACATAGGAAAAAGATAATTTACAATATCAAATCTAAGTGGCAAACCTCAAATGTTCACATTTTGTGGGATTGTAATATGCACATAGCTTATTACTCCCCCATGATGTGATAATTCATTTTATTTTAAACAAGAGACAAATAAAACCAACTAGAGAAATTAATGGACATTATAGAATTTGAATTTCTCGTGAATATGACATACCACATAGTAGCTAGATAATATGAAATATCAATACTAGGTGGTGTGACTCATGTACACACATTTTTAGGTTTGTGAAGTGCACAAAGAACATCACTCCCCCAAAATGGGATAGTCCATTAATATCTCAAAAAGCCAATTGAAATCAACACAAGATTCAATAAAGCTCAACACACAAATTACACATACATGATATACAACTATCATACATAACCTTGAATAACAAGACAAGTAGGAAAGGAGCATATCATATACAAGCACATGCTAGGAACAAAACTAACACATGCAAGGGAGCAAGCAACTTTCAATGAATATATGAATTAAATACAAGTTACCGCAAGGAGGAGCATTGGATATGAGATAGATATGTGGTAATCCAATTGACTTGGCTTGAGAAATAAACCCATGAAGATCCCTTAATTCTTCAAAAATAGCCAAGTCACCAATGTCCTCCACAATCACCTATTGATCAAGTTGAAGCTTGTTGGTCCCCAACCAAGTTGGGTCCTAAGAGGTTAGTCACAATAGGCTTGAGAACCCAAATGGTGCTTTTATTGACACCACTTTGATCTCCCACATATTTGGCAAACACATTGCCAATTCTATCCTTCCCAAGAGAATAAGCATCATCAACTATAATAGGGTTGGATACGGTACCGTTAGTACATGAAGAAGCAAAATGACCTTTGCCATGGCAAAGGTAGCAACACCGACTCTTCTTCTTCTTAATAGGCTCCTCAACTTGACGAGCATTGGCTTGAGTCTTCTTAGGAGGTGGCCGTTGTTCAACTCGTGGTTGAGCACGAGATTGAACAAGAGGCCGCTTCCCTAGTTGCTTCTCACTAAGAGGCTTCTTCATTGGGCAATCCTGAACATGGTGCCCTTCAACCTTGCACTTGAAGCAAGTGATCTTGGCCGGATTCTTGACTTGAACTTGGCCCTTCTTCTTGTTGTCAACCTTGGACTTATTCTTGTTGTTGGAGTTGAATCCAAGTCTACTCTTGTCATTTGGGGATTGTTGCAAACTCAACATGTTCTCAAGTGCACTCTTCTCCCCATGACGCTTTTCCAAGCCCTTCTTCAAAGAAGCGACTTGGGCCTTGAGGTCTTTTATTTCCTCTACATGGTTAGTGGCAACAAAAACACTAGAGGAAGTAGAAGCTTCATTGTTAGAGCAACAAGGCAAAGCAAGTAATTCATCACATGATGTACCAATATTTTTAGTGGATGAACTACTAGGACTAGCACATGGCATTTTAGCATTTTTAGTTATGGTTGTGCTATTATCCACATGAGGCTCACAAGATGTTACCTTTGTAGTGACGGCCTCATGAGCCAACTTGAGACAAGCATAGGATGCTAGAAGTTCATCATTAGAGCTAGATAGCTTTTCATGACTTGCTTCCAACTTCTCATACTTGCTAGTTAGCAACTCAAGTTGAGCCCTTAGCTCAACATTCTCCTTCATAATAGATGCTTCACAAGAAGTGGAGTTAGTAGCACAAGCATCATTAACTTTAGGAATAGAAGAAGATAACTTGGCAAGATCATCATTTAATCTAGCATTTTCATTTTTCGTGACTTTATATTTAGCATGAGCATGGTCACGTTCTTTAATGATTTTAGCAATTATATCATTATGAGACTTCTCGATAGATTCTAGTTTCTCCTCTAGAGAAGCACGAGTCTCTTGCTCTTCCACAAGAGCATCTTCTAACGATGCTTTCTCCATAGTATCATCTCTTTCTATCTTACCTTTTCTTCAAGGCTTGCTTCCAAAGTCTCAATGGTTTCCCCACGCTCAATTAGGGTGCTCATGATTTCAAAGAGGTTAGCTTGGGCACTTTTATTGCTAGGAAGGGCTTTAAGAATCATTAGACCTTTATTTTGAAGAAGGGCATTAATTTTTTCCATATCAACTTCTTCATCATTATTATCATTATCATCATTGTCATTACTAGAAGAAGATTTAGCCATAAGACAATGAGAGGTGGATGAATAAGAATAATTAATTTTTGAACTACTCAAGTTCAAATCTTGTTCCATAATTAATTGGGTTTCCTCTACTTTAATATTCATGCAAGAGTTAGAGGGAACACAAGCATTTTCATCATGGGAACAAGATAAAGCAAGCATATCATCATTAGATTTATCTAAGCAATTTTTGGATGATATGCAAGGACTATCAACACTAGCATGTATGACATTTATAGTGCTAGAAGAGTTTAAGTCCAAAGATGAGGCATTACAACAAGATAGCGATAAAAGATCATCAAAGTAGAGCTCACTATCAATATTGCAAACCTATCACTACTCACCATCACATTAGTTGTGGCTTACCAAATTTTGGTGAAGTAGATGAAGACGAGAGCTCATCACGGCCGGAGGTGGAGGGAGAGCAATCATCCTCAATAGAGTTGGACACTTCATATTTATCTTGTAGCTTGGTCCAAAGCTCATGAACATCCCGGAGAGGCATGATTGACTCGAAAACTACAACACTTATAAATTTGCAAAACTCATTAGATGCTAGAGCATCTAGATATAAGTTTTTCTCATCCTCTAAAGTCGTACTTTCGTAGTCCTTTGGAGGAGAAAAACCTATATCTAAGATACGCTCAATATTGGGGTCTAATAAACGTAAGTGACTAAGCATATGAGATTTCCAAACATTAAAATTTGTGCCATTGAATATAAACATGGAATTGTGCACTAAATCCCTAGACGACATCTTTACTCTCTAGGCGGTAAAGCCAAACAAGAGAGACGAGGCTCTGATACCAATTGAAAGAACAAGCTATGCCCGGATGTCGCCTAGAGGGGGGGGGGGGTGAATAGGCGATTAAAACCTTTTCTATTTAGGGGCTTGATAATTGCGGAATAAAACTATGTGTTTAAATTAACAAGCCAACAACCTAATATTCTAGGTTCACCTATGTGCACCAACAACTTATGCTAAGCAATTCAAGCAACAAGGTGATAGCAAGAAATGAACTTCAAGCACGAAGGCTATCACAATGTAAATTGCATAAGTAAAGCTCGGGTATAGGAATAACCGAGGCACGCGGAGACGAGCATGTATTCTCGAGTTCCTCCTTGTTAAGGGAGTACGTCTCGTTGGAGGGGTGTGAGCTCGCCACAATAGGCCTACTCAAGATACCACAAAGGCCTCACCCTATTCTCCGATGAACCGCACCCAAGGGTTTGGTTCACCTTCCACTATCGGAATCCTTCGAGGCGGATTCCGGATTCCTTTTACAACTTGCTTAGGGCACACACCCAGAACTCAATTGGGGGCTCCCAAATTGTGCCGAAGCTTCACAACCGAAGTCTTCGCGGCACCTCCAACCGTCTAGGGTACACGATGCACCCAAGAGGCAACAAGCTCTTGGGAACACAATGCACCCAAGAGTAACAAGCTTCTCAACTTTGATCTTCACGTATCACCGCGGAGAGAGCAACCTGATGCAACTAATGCAAGAGGCAAGAACACATGAAGTGGTCAAGTCCTTCACTCTCAAATTCCAACCAAGCAACAAATGCTTTGGGGGAAATAAGAGAGGAAGAACAAAGGGGATGGACACAAAGCAACCCCAAATCTAGATCCACTAGGTTCCCCTCAATTAGAAGAGAATTTGATTGGTGGAATGGTGGATCTAGATCTCCTCTCTTGAATCCCTAAGTTTGGGCAAGAATCATTGGAGGGATTGAGAGGAATCAAGCTCACAAGGTTAGCAACAATGGAGGAGAGAGGAAAGCAAGTGAGCAAGACCAGCAGCCAGGTTTTGGGGAGGGAGGAGGCTTTCCCCAAAAACTAGCCGTTGGGGCCTTTTCAGGCCGGAGACTCCAGTGTAAGTGGGCCGGAGACTCCGGCCTGGGCCGGACATTCCGGCCAGGCTCCAGGTGGCAGGATCATCGGGGACGGCCGGAGATTCCGGTCTCGAGGGCCGGAGACTCCGGCCTGGCCAGAGACTCCAGACACTCTCCGGGGGTGATCCGGACCCCTATCCAGTGCCGCACCACAAAAACGCAGAAGAGCTGAGAAAAGCCTGGGGCCGGAGATTCCGGGTCTCTTGGGCCGGAGACTCCGGTGGGCCGGAGACTCCGGTCCATCTCCGGGGTACCTCCGGACCCCAGTCCAGTACCGCACCGTAGCAACAACGTTCGGAAGCGAAAAACAAGGGGGCGGAGACTCCGGGTCCAGAGGACCGGAGACTCCGGTGTAGATCCAACAGAAAAACCAAAGCCCCATAACTTTTGCAAATGAACTCCATTTTCGATAATCTTGGACTCATTGGAATCATCACAATGAGCACAACAAGATTATGCTGAGAAACATCATAGTCCAACAAAATATTTTAAAACCAAATGGGGAAAGTGTTAATAGCTCTTTTTCGCAAACCCAAAAATCGTTTATTTTGCAATTGAAGTCCGAAAGAAGCAAAAACAATTTTGTTGGAAAGAGGACGACAAAAGCAACCTTTGAAAATGGCAAACTAGCAAAGGAGATTTTGCAAAGGGTTGGAAAGGTGAAACCTTCCAAAAGGATGAACCGGCAAAATCTCCAATACCGAAGATGCAAAAGAAGACGCAAATGCAAACCGTTTTCGGTGAACTTAGCCTTGTCATGACAAGCACGACAAGCACCAAGACCACACCACAATTTGAGACAGATAAGAACCAATAAAGATGATTGCATGGATGCAAAGGTTTGAGCTCTCCATGAACGATACGATCACGAAACTCGGTCGAGAGCCCCTCTTGATAGTACGGCTATCTATCCTATAACCCGGTCTCTCAACTAACATCATGAGACCGGTAAAATAAAAGCCCTATCAAGATCATACCTTTGCCTTGCGCATTAATCCACTTGAGGTCAATGAAGACGATCTTCATCTCCTCAAGACGCACCAACTTCCTCGATTGCGCTTCGCTTGGTGAAGATTCACATGACGCTCCCCCATACACCAAGATGGGGAAAGCACACCTTTGACATAACTTCACTTAGCCTTTAACTCGATGACGAACACCTTGGCCTTGATCAACAAATGATGTTCTTCCCTTAACCTTGACTCCAACACATGGAGAACAAGCAAGACCTTGACTCCAACAAATGGAGACAAGCAAGCTAATGGACACCTACAAATATAGCTCAATGCAAATATTAGTCCATAGAGATTGTCATTAATTACCAAAACCATGCATGGGGGCAACCATGCACATTCAACTTCTCTACTGACATAATTTTTTCTGAACTTCGCTCGTCACTTAAGTGAACTTCACAAATTTTTGCAAATGAACTTCTCGGCTGAGCATTTTTTTGAACTTCGCTCATCACATAGGTGAACTTCACAGAAATTTTACAAATGAATATCTGAGTTGACCACCATTTTTTCTGAACTTTGTTTGTCACATAAGTGAACTTCACAGAAATTAGTTCTTGGCGGACCACCTTTTTCTATACTTCGTGTAATTCATAAGTGAACTTCATTTTTTTATTTTCGCAAATGAACTTCTTAGCCAAATTAGTGAACTATGTGAAATGACCAAAGTGAACTGTTATTATGATTTATTAGTCAAAGCCGTGTAAGCGAAGTAGAATTTGGTGAACCCAAAATCGAAGTTGCGAACCCCGAAATTCACAATAGAGATGCGTACGCCCAAAATGATATGGCTCACAAAACTGTTCGAAACCGAATTTTTTTGTCTCTAAACTTCACATATTCATCTCACCAAACTTCACTGCAATCTATTTCTGCACTTCACGTATCGCAGTGCTGGAAGCCATACACTACAAGCATCATCACGCCGACATCTTCGAAGTGAACCCCGGGGTCGCCGCACGGTGGACTCCCATGGCGGCTCGGGTGAACTCCATGGCCGTGGTGGTGGGATGGGCCACGTCCGCAGCAGCTCACGTACGAGGGCGGTCCCGCTGCTCCGGTGGTGCTCTGTCGGAAGAGATGGGGTTCTCACGCGCCATCGAGCCGGAGGTCCCGCGTGCGTTGCAGGAGGCAGGTGCGCGCGGTGGAGGAGGTTGGAGCAGCTGTCGGCACGTGTGGTGGAGGTCAGAGGATGGAGCAGATGCGCGCGGTGGAGGAGGCCGAGTGGCGGAGGCGGCCGGAGACGAGCAGGGTGCTCATTGGGAGGAGTTGGGGAGGCACTCGCCGGGGAGGAGTGCGGGCGGCGCGCCTGAGACGAGCAGGGCGTGCACCAGGGAGAAGGCGGCGCCGGGCAGGAGGTGTGGGTCTCGGCGGCGCACATGGAGGTAGGGCCGCCGGCGGCGCGCGGTGGAGACGGGGAGCCTCCCGGCGGCGCCGGTGGGTCTGGGGATCCTACCAGCGACGCGCTATTGTGGGAGGGCGGGGGTTGCGCTGAGAGGCGCTGGGGCGGCCCAGTGCTGGCGACATGGACGAGGTCGGGCAGGAGTTCGTGGGGATTTTTTTAGATGGTTCGTGCGGGAGTTAGGCAGGAAGATGGTGGGAGAAAGTGATAAGGTTGGGGTGGTTCAGATCGAGTCAGGCTGGGTTTTCGCGGGGCGGATGGTTTGGTCGATTTTGCCGGGTTGGCTAGTTCAGCGGGGTTGTAGAATAAGTATTCTACAATCACTTAAGGGGGTTGTAGAATAGTCCTGCCTTAAGAGATTCCTATTTAGCTTAAGTAGGAACTATTCCTAATTTGAGGACCCCGGGCCCAACAAAACAAAACTACTTCACCGCACCAAACCACCCATATCCCACCTCGCGACCAACCCACTCCCACCTTCTTCCCCATCTCCTGCCCACCTTCTTCCACACCGGCTCCCTCCACCTCGCGCGCCGCCGGGGCGGCCTCCTCTCTCCACTGTGAACCGCCGGGGCGGCCCCCTCCCTCAACCGCACGCCACCGTGACGGCCCCCTCCCTCACCCGCGCGCCACCGGGGCGGCCTCCTCCCTGCACCGCTCCACTCCACCTCCCGCCCCTGGCGACATCCCTCCGCGCGCCTGCCCCCGACGACCTCTCCCCTGACCTCGCCGGCGGTCGAATCGCCACCCAATATCCCGCCCGCCTTCTACCACCCCGGAGGCCATCAGGCGCCGCCCCTGGCTTGCACTAGTGCCGCCGCACCCCGGGGATCCATCGCACCGCCGCCCTACGGGCTGCATCACGCCGTCGCACCCGAGAACCACCGCTTCGCCTCCCCGCGGGAACCACCGGGCGCCGGCCGCCGGGAACCGCGCCACCCCGACGATTTCTGTTGCGCGCACTGGGACGACAGGCCAGATGCCGGCGACGCATCAGCGCCCCCTTCACCACTCGCGCCTCTGAGGCGAGCGCATCCCATAGCACCAGCATTGCTCCCCCACTGCACGTGCTGCCGGCCTTCCCTACTCGAGCGCTCCTTCTCGCCGGCCTCAGATGCGTGCATCGCACCTTCCCTGCCTCATGCTGGAGCGGCGCATCGATATGTAGTTGTTTTCCCGATTGTGAGGTTCATATTTTTTCTAGGAAAAAGTTCATTTTGTTAAGGAAAAAAGTTCATGTGTAGATAAGAAAAAGTTCACTTCATTCAAAAAAAAAGTTCAGGATAAAAGTTCACTTTGGTCAGAAAAAAGTTCATTTTGTTCAGCAAAAAAGTTCATAGTCAGTTCAGAAAAAAGTTCACTTCTTAGAAAAAGTTTCAGAAAAAAGTTCATGTGCAATTAAAAAATAAAGTTCACTTCTTACACAAAAAAAGTTCACTTGGTTCAGAATAAAAGTTCATGTGTATTTCAGAAGAAAAAAAGTTCACTTGGTTCATAAAAAAGTTTCAGAAAAAAAGTTCACTTCATTCAGAAAAAAAGTTCATTTCATTCAGAAAAATGTTTTGGAAAAAAAGTTCAGAAAAAATGTGCAATTCGCTGAGAAAAAAAGTTCACTTTGTTGAGAAAAAAGTGTGAGGAAAAAGTTCACTTCGATCATAAAAAAAGGTTCACTTGGTTTAGAAAAAAAAGTTCAAGTGCAGTTGTGAAAAAAAGTTCACCTTGTGCCGAAAATTGTTTAGGAAAAAGGTTCACTTCATCTTGCAGCTGAAGGTTCACATGCATGCGCGAGAAAAGTTCACATATCATTCAGAAAAAGAGTTCACGCGGAGTTCAAAAAAAGTTCACTTTGGTTAGGAAAAAAGTTCACTTGAATTAGAAAAAAAGTTCATTTGCAGTTCAGGAAAAAATTCATTTCGTATAGAAAAAAGTTCACTGCGAATAAAAAGTTCACTACACGGAAAAAGAAAGTTCACTACCATATACAGCAGTTCAGGTCCTCTGTTTTTTCCGGGGCGGAAATGTTACACATAAAAATCATCCCTAAACTCTCCGTTTGTCCAAATCGATCACCTCTGCATGCAATTAGCAACTAAATGATTCTAATTGTACCTCCCTTGCCACCACCCTCGACCCGAGCACAATAATCATGCCAATTTCAAATATTTTCCGTCATAACGTGTTTTGACGTTTTCGGTAAATTCAAAATTAGTCCCAAAACCGTATGAAATTTGGAAAAATGATTAAAACAAAAAAGTTGCGCCTTTTCAATACCTTTCCAACGGCATATCATTTGTTAAATTTTGATAAGCAGTTTGAAACTAATTGCCAAATTACTGTTCCCCAAAATTAAAGTTCAGAAAACAATATCATGTATTTTCAAATCTGCTCTTAATCCGCGACGAATATCGAAAAATGTCTAGATATAGAAAAGTTGCGCATTTTCCGTAGCTTTCCAACGGTGTATAGTTTGTGTCAATCCGAAAAAAGGTTTGAAAATGGCGACTGAAATACGGTGCAAAAACGGAAAAGTTTAGGAAAACTATGTTTCGTATATTTAAAATTGTTTTAAAACCGTAACGAATTTGGAAAACCTGTAATGATGAAAAAGTTGCACAATTTCATTACCTATCCAACGGTATATTGCATGCGTCATTCCGATAAGGGGTTCAAAATTCATGCTAAAAATACTGTCCATGAAAAGAGAAATTTCATGGGTTCCGTCAGAAGGTTCATATGAAGTAGAGTTAAGGTTCACTTACCATATCCGAGAAGGTTCAGAAAGTTCCTGTTTAGCTTAAACAGGAATAGGTTCCTTTTTAGCTGAGTTATATATATATATATATATATATATATATATATATATATATATATATATATATATATATATAACTAGTTCTAGAATAGTTATTCTGGAACCACTTATGATCTTCCCTCGCAAAGTTGATGAACTTCATTCAATGGTAATGTGAACTTCCTGACGGAACACACTGATTCTCTACCTTCACGGGAAAAATTTCTAGTGCGATTTTTGATCCGCTTATCGGAATGATGCATGTGATATACCGTTGGATAGCTATGTAAATTACGAAACCTTTTCATTTTCACAGGTTTTCGAAATTAGTTATGGTTTTAAAAAAAAATTCAAATATACTAAAACTATTTTCGAGACTGTACCGTATTTTGATCGCCATTTTCAAACCGTTTATCGGATTGATGCAAGTGATACGCTGTTGGAAAGGTATGAAAAAGCCGCAACTTTGTTATCTCACGCACTTTTTCAAAATTCCTTACGGTTTAAGAGAAGTTTTAAATATACATAATTCTATTGTTGTAGAATTCTCGTTTTTTCTGAACTTCCCACTTCACAACACTGAACTTCTTCATAACACTATGTGAACTTCTTCACGGAAAACCAGATGCACGCGCTACCTCATGTTTTTGACTTGTTTGATATTTTTTTGCCTGTTTGATTTTTCGTACTCGGACCATTTTTAAACTTCCCTTGTCACGAAAGTGAACTTTTACGAGAGACGCAAGTGAACTTCCTCACGGAGCATGAGACACACGTATTTTGCCATGGTTTTGACTTCGTTTGATTTCCAAAATATCAAGTGAACTACATGTATGCGAAGATCTGAACCGCAAAAAAAAATTAAGTGAACTACAGGTATGCCAAAAAAATCAAGTGAACTGTCAGAGAAGTTCAGCCTCATCCTCGCAGCTTCTCGTCGGCGTTGGAGCAACTAGTACGGCAGATTCTGGCAAGGTAGGGGAGAACGGGGCCGTTGGAGCTCGTCCCATGGTCGGCCTGGTAGCAGCCGCACCATCACTCGGAGTCCACCGGCGGCTCGCATGGAAGTCCAACTACAACGGCAGGGGAGGGCGGAGGGCCGGTCGGAGGTCCGGATCGTGGGGGGCGGCCGCGAGGACCGCGTGCTGCAGGCGACCTTCACCTCGGCACCCATGGCGGCGGAACCTCCAGCGGTGCGCCATGGTGTGGGCGGGGGCGGGGCGGCGCTAGTGGGGAGACGGGGCGGGGCGCGATGGGATGCGGGGAGGCGCCGGTGGGGGCGGCGATGCGCGCGGAGCAGAGGAAGTTGGCCGGCGGTGGTGGGGAAGCCGCCGACGGAGGAGCACGACGGGGCGCCTGTCGCTGCGGCGCCCGGAAAAGGAGGCGGGGTGCGGGGTAGGCGGAAGAGCTCGGCGGGGCGGGGCGGGACGGCAGCGGCTGCGGCGCCCTGCCGGAGGAGGCGCCCGGGGCGGGACGACGGCGGCGGCGGCGCTCGACCGGAGGAGGCGCGCGGGAGGTGGGGCGTGTGGGGAAGAAGGTGAGGTGCGGGGTAGGTGGTGGTGTTGACCTGCAGGGTCGCACGGGCGGGTCGGGCGGTTCGTGTTTAGAAGGTATTTAGGATGGGTGGGTTCTAGAATAGCTATTCTAGAACCTCTTAAGGGGGGTTGCAGAATAGTCCTGTTCTATATATATATATATATATATATATATATATATATATATATATATATATATATATATATAGAGCAGGACTATTCTAGAACCACCCTTAAGTGGTTATAGAATAGCTATTCTAGAACCCTTCTAATCCCATCCCAAACTCCTCCTAATCACCTTCTAATCCCGACCCCACCCCACCGAACCACCTTCTTCCCCGCACTCAAAACGAACTCCTACGATCCAAAATTCTCCAACCTGCCCACCACCTACCTCCTCCATCGGCGCGCCTCTGTCCTCCTCCCCGGCGAGCCGCCGTGCTACTCCTCGGCGTGCCCCGGAGCTCCTCCCCGGCGACCCGACGTGCTCCTCTTCCGCATGCCCATGTGCTCCTTCCCCGGTGCGCCCCGGTGTTCCTCCTTGGCGCGCCCTTGAGCTCCTCACCGACGAGCCGCCGTGCTCTCGCTCGTCACGTCCCCGCGCTTCTGCCCCGGGGATCTCCCCCTCGTGCCGCTCTGGACATGTCGCCGGCGCGCCGCCCCGGACTTCACCCACACGCGCTGATCCGGAGATCTCACCGGCCATCCCGGCCCCCGGTCGCGAGCGCGCCCAGACCTCTACCTAGCACGCGCGCGGCTTCCCCAAGGCCAGCTCCTCCAGGAGTAGTGGAGCTCCTCCGCATCGGGCATGTGCCGCATGACCTCTGCCGCCAACTGGGCTCCCGATCTCAAGCGCCACCCATCCCCTGCGTCCTACTCTGTCGGCGCAGCCCTATCCCTCGCCTGCGTCTCGACCGGCTGGCACCTCCCCTCTTTCCCACTCGACAGCCGTGGCCCCGCCATAGCCCTGCATTCCGCTCAACCTCCAAGGTGTCAGCTCCGTAGCTCCGGACTGCCTAGTCTCCTCCTCTGAACCTTGTCTGCATTTCACCTAACCACTTCAGTCTACTGGCTGGTCCGGCGCTTCACTGCAGCGCCAGCAAGGACCAGGTGCATCTCTCCCTGAGTGTGGGCTGGAGGTGCCACTGATGGCCGCTTGGTCACGCTGGATGGCCACACAGGCCTAGTCCACTTGCCGCTGCCATGGTAGTCCATCTCGAGGATCACGAGTGGATCGCCGGCAGCGACCGCATCCGCACTCTCCCGTACCAGCCCAGTAACCACGCAATCATCGCCTTCGAGGTCGAGTACATAGAGACCATGTTAAATTTGAGATGTATGAAAATGCATCGAATCTGGGAATTGTTCTGTTATTTCTAGGTTTGAAGTTCACAGAAGGAGAATCGTGAAGTCTAGATTGATAAATGTGAACTTCATCGATAGCCCAGCCAGTCGGCGATTTGCCTATGCAGTTCAGTTTTCTCTGTATGAGAGTTCACAGAGCTTTTGGTTCATTCATGTACTCCTACTAGTTGAATTTTGGCGTGGCGTCACGCCACGCCCTTGGTGTTTTTTTTGTGCAATATATATATATATATATTTTGCTAATCAAAATGTTGGCTAAATTGGAGTGTTGAAACATTTGTTTGTTTTCTTATGAATAGGTAGCATTTTTTGTGTGTGCATTTCTGGTATATTGTGTATAATATTCAAATGTTTGAAGGTTTGAAGTGCTCAAACATGTTTGCATTTCGACATCAATATTTAATTGAAATAAGAACAATCCACTTGAATTTGATTATACATTTGGGGAAAGTTTGTTCGTGTGGTGTCTAAATGTTGGCCAAAGTGAAATGTTGAAATAAGTTTGGTATTTGTTATGAGTATACTGCAGTTATTTTTGTGAGCATTTTTGTTTTATTTTATGGAATACCGGAATATTCGCTCAAATGTTGGATAAATTGCATCTTGCAAATATCTTTTTTATTTTGTTATTGTAAAGTGGAACCGTACTTGTAGTTTTTAGATAAATGGCACCATTATTAAGTGAGATGTGAAGCATTTCGAGATTTGGAGAAAAAGAGGATTCATTATCATTTGTTTAAGAAATTAGAACATTGCATAAACAGTGCTTCCTTTTGATTTTTTTTATTGTTTAAATAAAAATCGGAGTATTTCACATTTCTTTTATCTTTTGTAGATCGTAAAAACATATTTGTTGAAATTAAATATAAACAGATCTTATATTCCATCATTTAGTAGACCCCATCCGGGACGGTGTGATTTGAAATGTTAAAATTCGTTGTTATTTGTCGTCCGGAGTAACTCCAATTTTTTTAGCGAATTTAAATGTTCAAGTGTGTTTGTATTTTGGCATAGATATTTAATTAATCTTCTTAATCAGGAGAAATACACTATATAAGTATTTTTTGTAAATTCAAATCAATTTTTTAGAAGGAATGCATTTAAGTTTTGTCGAAAATTTTGGTAAGTTGAGTTGTTGAAAAATGTTTGTATATTGTCGCAAGTAGGTAGCATATATTTTTTGGTCATTTCGATATTTTTTCCATTTTTTATGGCTATTTTTTGAACTAATGCTTGTGCTATTTTTTTTCCGGGAATTAATTAATCTATAATTTGAAGAACCGCACCTGAATTTCATATGTTGAGGAAGTTAATTTTGGTTGTATCCAAAATATTTTCCAAATTTAAATATTCAAACTGAATCCATAATTGGAGGGCATGTACTGTGTGAGCATTTGTTAAATTCAGCTCCACATACTTAGGGGAAGTTCATTTAGAATTTTTGTAAATGTTCATCAGTTCAAAATATTCGAACTTTTTTTTGTCCAAAAATTATGTTTGCATTTTAACATAAATAGTTGGCAGTTATTTTTCATGAACATGTTTGTATATTTTGAAGTATCTAATTATTTGAAGCATATTCTAATATTCGAACATGTCTTTCCTTTTCTCCATTAACATTTAATTTAAGTCCTTAATGCGTAGAAATGCATATTTGTTTAGCTGGATCTCATATTAGGCAATGTTCTTTTGCATTACATCCAATTATTTATGATTTTGAAATGTTCATTTTGAGGCCTTTTTCACGACGCGCCTTCGCTAGTTTTTTAATTTTTTAGTGGCGATATGTTGTTGTAATATTTCGCGAACAATGCTTTATTAAAGTATTGCAGATGTCCAAAGCGTATTAAAGGAATGGTTTAGAATTGAGAAGAATAAGAAACAAAATCACTTCGGTGGCCTGTTGCTTCCGGACCATTATGCCTGTACCCGTTAGCGTTTGGCTTAACATAGGGAGGAGGCCGCATATTGACTGCTTTCTTCTCTGGCATTTGCTGCCTATCTTGCACCGAATGTCCATACTCCCCAATATGTCGTGCTTGATTGCACAAACCAATACTATCTTCATCAGCAGACTTCTCGCTTGTTGCTCTGTATGGCTTAGAATAAGGAGGAACCTTGTTTACTGTTTTACCGTTCAAGGAGATAGCTGGCTCGGTTCATTGCTTTTCCAGGCCCAGAGTTTTAAGCCCCAAGTCACCATGTCCCCAATTACGCTCAGTGCCACCAGCCATGTGGGACCGATGGTAGCCATCTTTCTTCTTAGTATCCTTTAGTTCTGTGTATGGAGGAACTAATTTTCTTGGTTTTTCTTTGAACAGGTTTTGCCACAGCAACCTCCTATTTTTTTGAGCCATTGAGATCCAACTCCTCTGCATGCATCAATTCCCTCCAAGATTGACCACCCTTTTTCTCATCTTTCTTAATATCCGTTTGACCATTCCTTTGCTTCATGTCCGAAGGAAGCATATCATTATCCATATGCTTCTTCTTGGCGGGTTCATCAGAATAGTTCTTCCTGCTTTTCTCTCCAATTTGAGCAACACAATCAGGAACAACATGAATATCTTTTGACTTTATCTGAACTTCCTGCCTCCATTCACGCCCTTTAGGTATGGATTTAGATTTCCTTTCAATCACAACATGCTTATCCATCTTGTGTCCATTGCACCCTGATGCTTCAACCTTTACGCCTTTAAATGAACCCTTCTTCAGAAGATCCTGATGGCAAAAAATTCACAAGTGAATGATCGCACACATAATTAGTAAATGACCATTCGAGTAGTTAATAAAAAGGATGGGTGTAAGTTCATGAAAATATACATGTTTGTTTGGAGGTACACCAGATATCTTTTGTTTGACTGCCTTAATATTAAATGGAAGGGCAAATTCTTCAGCAATGTCTTGCATCACTAGCAACTTCTCCTCGTTAGTAAATGACTTGTCCTGAAACTTCTGAACAAAGTGCCCACAGAATTTTTAATTAGCATAGGTGCAACAAAAGGAAGCAACTCAACACCAAAAAGGTGAGCATGATACGCACCTCAGAGCTAACAAAAGGTTCAATGGAAGCCCCATATCTCTCTGTGAATACATGTCTTAGGTCACACAGTTCAGGTAAGTCAGGATATCTAGCAGCAGCAAAAATTAAAGTTGAAACAGCTTCCAAGGCTTCGCGAGGGCATTCACTGTAAATAGACCACCACAGATTAGTCATCAATCACACAAGGAATTTTTGTAATCTAAATTGAATGACACCAGAAGTATTCCTAACTTTTGTAAGACGTGCAGACTTATGCGATGTAGCAATTCTTGCCACCTTCGCCTTCCTTTGCGAGGGTTTCCTCGGCGTTCGACCATCCGTGGCCTTCTTCCGTGTAGCGCCCCGACCCCAGAACTATACAGTGAAGCATTGTGCAACCGGTCATGCTACACAATCGAAGGTTACTGGGTTTACCAATCCTAGGCCAAAACCCATTGGCAGGTGTGCTCGGAATGGATCATTGGCACACAACACCTCGATCATGCCGTAAGCTCAGACATCGCTATCACGTATAGTAAAGAGACCGAGACTTGTGGAACAACTGGCACATTGCAGACTCTACGACACAAAAGCATATAGCAACTCATATAAGAGAAGATACAAATATTACACACAAAAGGATCACAGATCCAACAATACATCAAGCGGAAGCGGGTAGTGTTGTCTAACAACAAGATGCAAATATATGGCCTAAGAGGCCTACAAATAAAAGATCCCAGCCAACTTGTTCCACGGTCCCAAGCTGCCACCTGGGAACCCCGGACTACTAGTCGACGTCCACGAAGAACCCACCTAGCTACTCGGTGTCGTCCTCCTCTGAAATACAAATATAAAGGCAGCAAAGAGAGACTGAGTACGACGTACTCGCAAGTTTAGTAGGGCGATATAGGCCCAATGATTGACGGAGGCTCTAAAGCTGTATATGTAGTTATTTTTGCATAAAGCTAATTTTTATAAACAAGACATAAATGACACATGGCACCGTCTACTCAGAATATTTTTCATAAAAGGGGTAAGAGGGTAACATTTCATCTTCGGTTCTCAACGAACCAACTTGTAACCAACACATCTCTCATCTCCACCAAAGGCACTCCCTCGAATCACCCTCGAGGAAATGGACCTTTTACACACACATTGATTATGCAACCTTTAGCTGCCATATCAATTAGGTTAAGGTTCTCTATGGTCTTATCGTCTATTCCCAAGTGATCCATAACCGCGGACACGGATTTTTGAAAAGATTTAACCCTGCAGGGGTGTACTAATTTACCCATTGGTACCGTCCGGCTCACCTGATTGGCCCTCTTCCGGGGAAGGCCGGCGAGCAGGCGCGGTTAAACCTTTACCTCGTGTATGCCAAAAAAATCAAGTGAACTGTCAGAGAAGTTCAGCCTCATCCTCGCAGCTTCTCGTCGGCGTTGGAGCAACTAGTGCGGCAGATTCCGGCAAGGTAGGGGAGAACGGGGCCGTTGGAGCTCGTCTCGTGGTCGGCCTGGTAGCAGTCGCACCATCACTCGGAGTCCACCGGCGGCTCGCATGGAAGTCCAACTACAGCGGCAGGGGAGGGCGGAGGGCCGGTCGGATGTCCGGATCGTGGGGGGCGGCCACGAGGACCACGTGCTGTAGGCGACCTTCACCTCGGCACCCATGGTGGCGGAACCTCCAGCGGTGGGCCGTGGTGTGGGCGGGGGCAGGGCGACGCTAGTGGGGAGACGGGGCGGGGCGCGATGGGATGCGGGGAGGCGCCGGTGGGGGCGGCGATGCGCGCGGATTTTATCAGCACTGGACTTGAATCGCGTCGATGACTCTAATCTTTAGAGACAGAAGCAGATGGGAGAAGGTTGGATATGGATCATGATCAAGTCTAAGCAGAGGAAGTTGGCCGGCGACGCGCGCAAGCGCAGGCAGTAGGCGGCGGCGGTGGGGAAGCCGCCGACGGAGGAGCACGACGGGGCGCCTGTCGCTGCGGCGCCCGGAAAAGGAGGCGGGGTGCGGGGTAGGAGGAAGAGCTCGGCGGGGCGGGACGGCAGCGGCTGCGGTGCCCAGCCAGAGGAGGCGCCCGGGGCGGGACGGCGGCGGCGGCGGCGCTCGACCGGAGGAGGCGCGCGGGAGGTGGGGCATGTGGGGAAGAAGGTGAGGTGCGGGGTAGGTGGTGGTGTTGACCTGCAGGGTCGCACGGGCGGGTCGGGCGGTTCATGTTTAGAAGGTATTTAGGATGGGTGGGTTCTAGAATAGCTATTCTAGAACCTCTTAAGGGGGGTTGCAGAATAGTCCTGTTCTATATATATATATCTATATATATATATATATAGAGCAGGACTATTCTAGAACCACCCTTAAGTGGTTATAGAATAGCTATTCTAGAACCCTACTAATCCCATCCCAAACTCCTCCTAACCACCTAATCCCGACCCCACCCCACCGAACCACCTTCTTCCCCGCACTCGAAACGAACTCCTACGATCCAAAATTCCCCAACCTGCCTACCACCTACCTCCTCCATCGGCGCACCTCTATCCTCCTCCCCGGCGAGCCGCCGTGCTACTCCTCGGCGCGCCACGGAGCTCCTCCCCGGCGACCCGACGGGCTCCTCCTCCGCATGCCCATGTGCTCCTTCCCCGGTGCGCCCCGGTGTTCCTCCTCGGTGCGCCCTTGAGCTCCTCACCGACGAGCCGCCGTGCTCTCGCTCGTCACGTCCCCGCGCTTCCGCCCCCGGGGATCTCGCCCTCGTGCCGCTCTGGACATGTCGCCGGCGCGCCGCCCCGGAGTTCACCCACACGCGCTGATCTGGAGATCTCACCGGCCATCCCGGCCCCCGGTCGCGAGCGCGCCCCGACCTCTACCTAGCGCGTGCACGGCTTCCCCAAGGCCAGCTCCTCCGGGAGTAGTGGAGCTCCTCCGCATCGGGCATGTGCCGCATGACCTCCGCCGCCAACTGCGCTCCTGATATCAAGCGCCACCCATCCCCTGCGTCCTGCTGTGCCGGCGCAGCCCTATGCCCCACCTGTGTCTCGACCGGCTGGCACCTCCCTTCTTTCCCACTCGACAGCCGTGGCCCCGCCATAGCCCTTCTTACCCATCGGTACCGTCCGGCTCACCTGATTGGCCCTCTTCCGGGGAAGGCCGGCGAGCAGGCGCGGTTAAACCTTTACCTCGTGTGAGACTATCCAAGAGTCATCTGTGGCCACAGGGCAAGTTTACCCAGCCTATTTCAGCCCCTGCCCCATCGCCACGTCCTAAACACAAATCCTCATCAACATCTTCTTTTCCACTCACACGCAAATGGAAAACCGAACTAGAGGACCCTTGGATACGCCCGCACAAGTTATTCAGTTAGTAAGGCGCCCATACACCCACCAATGGCAGCACGCTCGTCTTGGTTCAAGAGGTAAAGAACTCGCACCTAGGGGCAAGAGTGAGGCAAAACACCATCCCCGATGGCAACTCACCCAAGCCTTTTTAGCATTTTAATTTAGCACCCCACATATCCACCATGTCCGAAATATTCCATCAACATCAACAATTATGGAATTAAACAACGGACATAACTAGCATTTAAATAAGCATGGCTAAGCATAGCTAAGCATATAACTACAACAATTATATTCTTGTCTCAGGCCAACACATCATCACTAAGGTTCATAGGTAGGGATACATGTGATTGGCTCGGGAAAAAACATGCATTCATAGGATACTCTATGTCTTGATCAAAATTGACATTTGAATCGCATGCAATATTATGGTGGATAAAATAAGTTGATAAAAATCATAGGATGCTAGATGCCAAGAAGGTTAGGTTATCTCTTGCCTTGCTGCCGGGGCGTGTAGTACGGCTCGTCGGGATAGGTCGGGTTGACCTCAACTCCGGAATCTATCGTTACCCCAAAAATAATACAAAAGAACAAATAAACCAAACGAACACAAGGTGCAATGCACAATCACATGATGAGATGACAAATTTATGCAAAGATATCATCATATAATTTAATAGCAAAATTAAATGGGGAGCCAAATATCTAGGGCAACTATTTGGAAACACCCCATATTTAACTTAATGTAAATTGTTCATAAATGATCACATTATTTAGAATTTGCTCAAATATGCATGAACATAACATTATTAAAAAGGTTTTGTTCTTCTGATCATTTTGGTACCTCCTTTGTAAATTTCGGAGCACCGATGAATAAATAGCGAATTAATTAATTAATTGAATTTAATTCCTTTAATCAAATCATGAATAACATCAAATAAATATTTGTGATCATGATGTGAAATTAGCATGGTTTGATTGCATATGAAGTATTGATCACATTGATATTTTATTCATAATTTTTGGATCAATATTTAATAAGTTATGATTTTCCCAATTTTGGTATTATTTAGACCCTTTTTGGAAATCATATATAACCAAAAGAATATAAATCCAAAAGAAAGTTACAATGATTCCAATTGGTAGAGTTTGTTTTACTGAACATTTTGAAATTTGATTTGTCGAATTTGAAGCATTTGTCAAGTAGTTATCGACTATTTAAATTTGTTTCAAATTCAAAAAGGGAAACAATTTTCCCAGACAGGCCGGCCGGCCAGGCCGGGCTGCAGGCCGGGTGGGTGCCCGAAGGCACCGGCCCAGTGCCGGCCCAGGCCGGGCGCTCAGGCCGGGCACCAGCCCGAGGCCTCCGACCTCAGGCCGGCCCAAGCCTCGGCCAGGCCGGGCAAGCAGTGCACGACGACACCGGCGACCATGTGACCGATCGGCGGCGAGGAAGGGAAGAAGGGTGCGGGAGAGGGCTAGCAAGCACGCAGGCCTCACCATGGATCTTATGGAGGGGTCGGTGTCGGCGGGGAAAGGCCGGAGACGCCGGAATCGTCCCGGCGAGCGGCGGCGGAGGCGGAGGTGCGTCGGGGACGATTCCGTCGATCCCGGACCACCCCGGCTCGAATTCGACGGTGAGAAGGGAGAAGGGGATGCGGCGGACCTCCCTGTCCTCTTCGATCTAACCGGGGTGCACTGGAGTGACGGCGGCGAGCTCGACACTAGCTGCGGGAACGGAGGAGCTCGAGAGAGGAGAGAGGACGAGGCGAGGGAGCAGCAAGTGGGGAAAAGGGGGCAGGAGCAGGTGGGGGTCCTCGCCCACCAGGGAGGCACGGCAGGGAGGGCCCCGACGGCGGCATGGGCGTCGGCCAGCTCGGCGGCATGGCGCCAGTGGCTATGGCCGCCACTGTGCGGGAAAGACTTTTTGCAAAACCCCCCCACGTCCATTTTCTGTAATTACAAAAGAGCCCAACAGCAGAATTTGCAATTTAAGTGGGGTCTTTAAACAATTTTATAAAATCTGTAAAAAGTCATATAGGCTCCATTTAGCCTTTAGAATATCCACAAAAATTGGTGGGGCAAATTAAAATGTTTTGGCCAACATTTGTTCACAACTTTTAATTTAAAATAAATTTGACAATTTCCAATTTGTATATTATTGAAGCACTTAAACATTCCCAAAAATACTGAAAATATTCATGGAGGCTCTAACAATGACAATGAAGATCCCCATGATTTTAGTTTGAGTTTTTGGAATGTTTAACTTGGATTCAAAAATAGAAATTGAATTGAACCAATTTGAATTCTCAAATTCATTTCTTATTTGACAATATTTAGAAATTGAGAATTGGTTTCAAAAAGTAAACTTGGAACTCCCTAAACCATCTGGAAGTCCAAGAATGATTTGGTTTGCTAAGTTGAGCATTTGCATTGGTTTGGATGTTGGGAAGTTTGCCTCTCCATTTCAATTTGTTTCCAAGTGAAAGTTAGAAATAGCAATTGCATATGGATGCTATGATGCAAACATGAAAACAAAAAGTGGAAAAATTCTTCGTATTTTTATTACCAAGTTGGGGCTGTTACAATTCTACCCCCCTTACAGGAATCTCGTCCCGAGATTCTAGGCTTGAGTCAAGAAGGTGGGGTATTCCTGACGAAGGCTAGTTTCTCGCTCCCATGTGGCTTCTTCCTCGGAATGGTTATACCATTGGATTTTTAGGAACTTGATAGTCTTGTTCCGGGTTTTCCTCTCCACTTCATCCAAGATGCGGATAGGATGCTCGCGATAGGTCAAATCCTCTTGAATGTCCAATGCCTCACGATCAACCCCACGGATTGGATCCTTGAAGCAACGACGGAGTTGGGAGACATGGAATACATCATGCACATCCGGGAAGTTGGAAGGCAACTCAAGTTGATAGGAGAGATCTCCTCTCTTGGCTAGGACGGTGAAAGGGCCAACATAGCGAGGTGCCAATTTGCCCTTGATTCCGAAGAGACGAACGCCTCGAAGAGGAGAGACTCGAAGATAGGCCTTGTCAACAATTTCATAATGGACCTCTTGATGGTGCTTGTCATAATAGCTTTTCTGCCTGGATTGAGAAGCCTTGAGATTATCCCGAATGATACGGACCTTCTCCTCGGCTTCATTGATCACATTAGGACCGAAGAGTGATCTTTCTCGGGTTTTAGATCAATTGAGAGGAGTTCGGCATTTTCTCCCATAAAGGACCTCAAAGGGAGCCATTTGCAAACTGGCTTGGTAGCTATTGTTGTAGGAGAACTCGGCGAGGGGGAGGTACTTTTCCCAACCCTTGCCAAAGGAGATAACACAAGCCCGAAGCCTATCCTCAAGAACTTGGTTCACCCTTTCAGTTTGGCCATCGGTTTGAGGGTGATACGAGGTGCTGAAGTTGAGACGGGTTCCAAGAGCCATTTGGAAATTTTGCCAAAATTTGGACACAAAAAGGCTTCCACGGTCTGAGATGATCCGCAATGGAACCCCATGCAAAGGAACAATCCGGGCCATATACAAGTCAGCAAGTTGGCTTGCTCGAATATCATCACGGACCGGAAGGAAGTGGGCGACCTTTGACAAACGGTCGATGATGACCCAGATGGCATTGTTGCCCTTTTGTGATCTTGGAAAGCCGGTGATGAAATCCATGCCAACTTCATCCCATTTCCACTCGGGGATGGCTATGGGGCGAAGGGTACCAGCTGGCCTTTGATGTTCAGCCTTCACTCGGCGGCAGACGTCGCATTCAGCAACATACTCGGCGATCTCGCGCTTCATGCAAGACCACCAGAATTGTGGGCGCAGATCTTGATACATTTTTGTGCTACCCGGATGAATAGAGATGGGTGACTCGTGAGCTTCTGAGAGGATCAATTCTTTTATGTTCCCACTCTTGGGCACCACTAAACGGTCACCGAAATAGACAACACCATTGTCATCAACCGAGAAACAATTTGCCTTCCCATTAGCTATCTTCTCTTTGATCTCGAGGATTTCAGCATCATTTTGCTGGGCGGCCTTGATATCATCCTCGAGAGTGGATTTGATCTCGAGGTTAGCTAGATATACGGAGGGGACAATCTCTAGATTTAGCCGAGCAAATTCCGCGTGGAGAGCCGGTTGTGTCTTTTCAACCATCACTGTGTTACAATAGGCCTTGCGACTCAACGCATCAGCCACGAAATTGGCCTTGCCGGGCTGATAGTTGAGGGTCACATCATAGTCTTTTATTAATTCAAACCATCTTCTCTGCCTCAAGTTCAGATCTGGCTGGGTGAAGAGATATTTTAGACTTTGATGGTCGGAGTAGATCTCGCAACGGTTGCCCAATAGGGAGGTCTTCCATTGCTTCAGAGCATGTACCACGGCGGCAAGCTCCAAATCATGAGTTGGATAATTTTGTTCATGTGGTTTGAGTTGACGGGAAGCATAAGCGACAACATGGCCTTCTTGCATCAACACACAGCCCAAACCCTGGAGGGATGCATCACAATAGACGACAAAGTCTTTGTCGGTGTCGGGAAGGACAAGCACCGGAGTGGTGGTGAGCTTGACCTTGAGAGTTTGGAAACTTTCTTCCGCCTTGTCTGACCACACAAATTGTTTGTTTTTCTTGAGGAGGTCAGTCAGTGCCTTGGCTATCTTGGAGAAGCCCTCGATGAATCAGCGGTAATAACCCGCCAATCCAAGGAAACTTCGGATATCTTTGGCGGACTTGGGAGTTGGCCAATCCAGGATTGCCTGAATCTTGTCAGGTATCACCGCTACTCCAGCAGCTGACACCACATGACCGAGAAAAATGAGCTCTTTTAGCCAAAACTCACACTTGGAGAACTTGGCATAGAGGCGGTGATCTCGAAGCTTGGTCAAGACTAGTCGAAGATGCTCAGCATGTTCGTCTTCGGTTTTGGAGTAGACCAAGATGTCATCAATGTAAATTATGACAAACTTGTCGAGGTACTCGTGGAAGATGGAGTTCATCAGCCTCATGAATGTAGCCGGAGCATTTGTGAGGCCGAAGGACATGACGGTGTATTCATACAGGCCATAGCGAGTGGTGAAAGTCGTCTTCGAAATATCCTCCTTCCGGATTTTAATCTGATGGTAGCCTGACCTCAGATCCATTTTGGAGAATACCGTTGCACAAGCTAGTTGATCGAACAAGTCGGTTATTCTGGGAATTGGATACTTGTTCTTGATGGTCACCGCATTCAGAGGGTGGTAACCAACAACCAGACGAGGAACATTTGTATCCCTCTTCTTGACAAAGATGACCGGGCAGCCCCAAGGTGAGCTACTCGGCCGGATGAATTCCTTTTCTAGCAGCTCATCAAGTTGCTTCTTTAATTTAGTTAGCTCTTCCATTGGCATACGGTAGGGCCTCTTGGATATTGGGGCGGTTCCCGGAACCAACTCGATCACAAACTCCACGCTGCGATCCGGTGGCATGCCAGGCAATTCCTCCGGGAACACATCGGGGAAATCACACACCACAACAACTTCATGCATTTCGGGTGGAGTGGTTCCTTCCAGGAAGCATAAGCTGATCTCCGGTGAGAGTGGAGTGGCAGCGGAGGGAATTGCGGACGAGGGTGACTAATAACTCACCAGCCCGACGGTTGGGTGGATCACGGTGACAGACTTGGCAGCACAGTCCAGGTTGGCCTGATATTTGACTAACCAATCCATCCCCAGAATTACATCTAGCCCATCTGACTTCAGTGCTATCAGCTGGAACGGGAAAGACCAATAGCCTATGGTAATCTACACTTCCAGAGCAACCCATTTTGTGTGCCAACTAGAGTCTGGGGTCTTGACCACTAACGGGGAGTCCATGTTCACAAATGGAATTTGATGGTTGTGTGCAAAAGCTATTGATATGAATGAATGCGATGCTCCAGAATCAAACAAGACTGAAGCAGGGTAATCATTGATTCGAAGCGTACCCATGAGAACTCCGGGGTCCTCTTCGACTCCTTCAGCCGAGATGTGGTTTAGGCGGCCACGACTGACGGTTGTGGCCTTGGCGGCTGGGGTAGAGGGTGCTGGTGATGGGGTCGCAGCATAGAAAACAAAAAATTTCCTACGCAGCAAGCGGAATAAACCCCAAGGATCTAGACCTACTAGATGGAGGTAGCGAAGATGAGATCCAATCTCTTACCCTTGAAGATCAACAAACGCGTTTTGTCGGTGCAGGGGTTGGCTAGTCGATCCCCGCAACTAGACTCATCTAGTCGCGAGGAGATGTATTTCCTCGAAGTCCAATCCGACGAAGTGCCACAAGGGGTAGCACCTCCGCGGTATCCACACGTACGGCTCGATGTAGATCTCCGCCTTCTTGATCTCGCAAGCAAGGTGGAGATGGCTAGATGGATCTCGGCACCACGACGGTTGTGGTGGCGTTGATGGTGTAGTCTCCACGAGCAGGGCTTTCGCCAAGCCAAGCAGAGGAGAGGGAGAGGAGGGCATGGTGCAGCAGCCCTACGGCTAGGGGTGGTGCAGCATCTATGGTGGAGGAGATGGCGGCAGCCCTTCGGGGAGGGGTGGCGCCATGGGGAGGTGGTGCGGCAGGGGAGGGGTGCGGCGGCTAGGGCAGGAGGGAGCTCCAGGGGTGCGGCAGCCCTCCCCCAGCCCCTCCTTATATAGGTGGCCAGGGGGCTGCGCCCCTTGCCCTCTTAGGGCCGGCGGCTGGGGAGGCTTGGCCCCCAAGCCAACCCCCTAGGGTTTGGCCGCCCCCACTTGGGCCTTTCAGCCCACATGGGCCCTTTGGGCAGGTGGTGCGGCTGGCCCTTTAGGCCAGTCCACCCCTTCATGCCACGTGGCCCCATACTCCTATGGGCCCACTTCTAGACTCCTCTAGAACCTTCTAGAATATTCCGGAACCCTTCCAGAAAATCCCAGAACTTTTCCGATACCTCCGGAAACCACTTTCCTTATATGAATCTTATTCTCCGGACCACTCCGGAACTCCTCGTGATGTCCGGGATCCCATCCGAGACTCCGAATCACCATTCGTTCATTCCATCAAAATATCTCATCGTAAACCCTAGCTACATCGGAGCGTTAAGTGTGTGACCCTACGGGTTCGAGAACATGCAGACATGATCATATCAATAATCAATAGCGGGACCGGGATGCCCATATTGACTCCTACATATTCAACGAATTTCTTTATCGATTGAACCACGATGCCGGAGATTCTTAATCTCATATACGATTCCCTTTGTCTCACCGATATTTAATTTGCCCGAGATTTGATCGTCGATATCTCCATCTCTAGTTCTATCTCGTTACCTGGCAAATTCTCTTTACTCGTCCATAATATAGGATCTCCGTGATTAACACTTAATCACATGGTTGCAACCTTTTGATGCTATATTACCGAGAGGGCCCAGAGATATCTTTTCCGTCACAAGGAAGGACAAATCCCAGTCTTGATTCATGTCACCCAACAAATACCATCGGAGATACCTGAAAGCCACCTTTATAATCACCCAGTTACGAAGTGACGTTGATGTCCACAAAGTACTCCTCCGGTAAACGGGAGTGACATAATCTCATGGTCTAAGGAAGGAAACTATACTTGGCATACAAAAAGTGTTGGCAATAAAACTGTTGTGACACGATCAATTGCAACTCTTTATTATTTGGGTCTTGTCCATCACATCATTACTCCTAATGATATGACTCCGTTATCAAGTGACTATAACAAGTCCATGGTTAGGAAACTCTAACCATCTCTTGACTAACGAACTAGTCCAGTAGAGGGCTTACTAGGGACACCTGGTGTTATATTCCACACATGTATTATGTTTCCATNACCTAGTTGCTCGGTGTCGTCCTCCTCTTAAATACAATATAAAGGCAGCAAGAGAGACTGAGTACGATGTACTCGCAAGTTTAGTAGGGAGATATAGGCCCAATGATTGACGGAGGCTCTAAAGCTGGATATATATTTATTTTGCATAAAGCTAATTTTCATAAACAAGACATAAGTGACACATGGCACCGTCTACTCAGAATATTTTTCATAAAAGGGGTAAGAGAGTAACATTTCATCTTCGGTTCTCGTCGAACCTACTTGTAGCCATAACCATCTCTCATCTCCACCAAAGGCACTCTCTCGAATCACCCTCGAGGAAATGAACCTTTATCACAAGGTTATTATGCAACCTTTAGCCATATCAATTAGGTTAATGTTCTCTATGAGCTAATCCGCCTTTCCCAAGAGTTTGTCCATAACCGTGGACACGGCTTTTCGAAAATATTTACCCTACAGGGGTGTACTATTTTACCCATTGATACCGTCCGGCTCACCTGAGTGGCCCTCTTCCGGGGAAGGTCGGCGAGCGGGCGCGGTTAAACCTTTACCTCGCGTGAGACTATCCAAGAGTCATCTGTGGCCACAGGGCCAGTTTACCCAGCCTATTTCAGCCCCTGCCCCATCGCCACGTCCTAAACACAAATCCTCATCAACATCTTTTTTTCCACTCACACGCAAATGGAAAACCGAACTAGAGGACCCTTGGATACGCCCGCACAATTTATTCAGTTAGTAAGGCGCCCATACACCCACCAATGGCAGCACGCTCGGTTCTTGGTTATAGCTAAAAGCACTTTCATCCTAGGCGGCAAGAATGAGGCAAAACACCATCCCCGATGGCAACTCATCCAAGCCTTTTAGCAAATTAATTATTCACTACAAGTAACCATCATGTCCGAACATTCCACCACCATTCATAATAATGGAATTAAATCACCGGACAAAAATATATCATTTGACTAAGCATGGCTAAGCATAGCTAAGCATATATAACAACAATTATATCTTTGTCTCCGGCCAACACATCAAACCTAGGGTTTATAGGAGGGGAAACATGTGATGGTTCAGGGGATAAACATGCATTCATAGGATACTCTACATCTTGATCAAAAGAAACATTGGAATCGCATGCAATATTATGGTGGATAAAATAAGTTTGTAAAACAATTGGATGCTAGATGCCAAGAAGGTTAGGTTATCTCTTGCCTTGCTGCCGGGGCGTGTAGTACGGCTCGTCGGGGTAGGAGAGGGAACCCTCGACTCCGGAATCTATTGATACCCAAAATAATACAAAAGAACAAGTAAATCACATGAACACAAGGTGCAATGCTCAATCACATGATGACATGTCGAATTGATGAAAAGATACCATCATATAATTTAAATAGCAAAATTAAATGGGGAGCCAAATAATTAGTGCAATTATTTGGAATCAACCCCATATTTATCTTAGTGACCACCTTCATTATAAATTATTAGAGAAGTGGCTCAAATATGACATGAATGGTTAGGGTTTTCCCTTCCGATCACTTTGGTACCTCATTTGTAATTGTTCGGAGTACCGATGAATAAGTAGCAAATTAAATAATTATTTGAATTTAATTTGCTTAACCAATTTATGAAAAACATCAAATAAATATTTGTGATCAAGAGGTGATGAGTGCATGGTTTGATTGCATGTGAAGTGTTGATCACATAGATATTTTATTCATAAATTTTGGATAATTATTTATCAAATTAGGAATTTCCCAAATTAGGTATTATTTGAACCCTTTTGGAATTCATATATGAACAACAAGAATATAAATCCAAAAGACAAATTTAATGATTCCAATTGGTAGAGTTTGTTTTACTGAACATTTTGAAATTTGATTTGTCAAATTTGGATCATTATTTAAATAGTTATCAAATCTTTAAATCAATTAAATTCTGAAAAAGGAAAACCAAATTTTCCGGACAGGCCGGCCTCAGACCGGCCAGGCCGGGCTGTAGGCCGGGTACCAGCCCGAAGGCCTCGGCCTTTGGCCGGCCCAGGCTGGGCTGCGAGGCCGAGCACCTGCCCGAAGGCCTCGGCCTTTGGCCGGCCCAGGCTAGGCTGCGAGGCCGGGCACCTGCCCGAGGCTTCCGGCCTCAGGCCGGCCCAAGCAATGGCCAGGCCGGGCTCACAGGGCACAGCGACACCGGCGACGGCCGACGGTGACCGGCGGCGAGAGTGAGTGAGGGGGCGCGGGAAGAGGGGCAAAAGGTAGGGGAGCTCACCTCGAGCAAGCACGCGTGGTCGGCGCGGCGAGGGAGTGGCTGGCGGCGTTGGAATCGGGTCAGCGGTGCGCGTCCGGGTGCGGCCGGAGTCGCGGATGCCGACGCCGATACCGGCGTCCTCGGCTCGATTACTTGCACTAGTGGGGAGAAGAGGATGCGGCAGAGGTTCCTATCCACTTCTATCTACACGGGGAGCTCAGGAACGACGGCGGCGATCTCGACTCGGTGGCCGCGATGGAGGAGCTCGGGAGAGGAGTGAGGACGAGGCGAGGGAGCAGCAAGTGGGGGAATGGGGTGAGGAGCAGGTGGATGGCGTCCTTGACCACGGGGGGGCCACGGCGTCGCGCAAGCACGGGAGGCCACGGCGGCAAGGGCGGCATGGGCGCCCGGCATGGCGCCAGTGCCGGCCGGCCACTATGGAGGAGAGGGCATTTTTCCCAGAAACCCCCTAGCAAATTTTAAATAATTTGCAAAAAGGTCCAGCAGCAGGTTTTAACAAATTAAAAGAGGCACCAGGACATTTTTATAAAATGTGCAAAAATTCATATGGGCTCCAATTGACCTTTAGGTGCTCCACAAAAATTGGTGAGGCAAAATAAAATGTTTTGGCCAACATTTGTTCACATCTTTTAATTTAAAGTATTTTGACAATTTCCAATTTGCATTTAATTGAAGCACTTAAACATTTCCAAAAATAATGAAAATATTCATGGCGGCTCATATAATAATATTGAAGCTCCCCATGATTTTAGTTTGATTTTTGGCAAAGGTTAACTTGGTTCCAAAAATAGAAGTTGAATTGAGCCAATTTGAATCCTCATATTTATTTCTTAATTGGCAAAATTTGGAAATTGAGAATTGGGGATAAAAAGCAAATTTGGAACTTCCTAAACAATTTGGAAGTCCAATAATGAGTTGGTTGACAAGTTGAGCAATTGTATTTGGTTTGATTGCTTGGGAAGTTTGCCTCCCCATTTTAGTTGCTTGCATATGTTGGTAGTTTAGAGATAGAAATTTTTATATGCATGCCATGATGCAAACAAGGATGCAAAAAGTGGAAAAATTCTTCGTATTTTTCATTCCCAAGTTGGGGCTGTTACAATCTGCTCCTGGAGCATTTCAACCTCGTGTTTTTCACTTGCGGCCGCGGCCGCCGCCGCGGCCTTCCTCGCTTTCTTCGCCTCTGGGTCCTCTTTCTTGAAGTCGCCAACCTTGTCGTACGTACCATAGCCGGACACGTGGCCAGCTGAAGTCGGTGGCAAGGACTTGGCCCTCCCCTTGATCACGTTTATCGCCCTGTTGAAGGGCGTGTCCCACCGTGGGTCCGCCGTCGACCCCTGGGACAAGCTCGCACTTGAGGCACAAGACCTTTCTTCAATTCTCTGCAGAGAAGGAAAGAGATGGCCACTTAGAAATTTAGAACGTAGATCGACTCGAGATTCGCGGTAAATTCCTTACCAGCTTTTTCTGGAACTTCCTCACATCATCGTCGTCGGTAACGAATTCCTTGAGGTCGGGGTGGAGATAGTAGCGAGCGCGGACAAACTGCATCACCTGCTCGTCCGTGAATTTGTGCCACGGGTTCTCTTTCCCTAGACGAGCATACTCGGCGTCCTCCTTTGCCCAAACGGCCTTCTTTCCTCGGTAACCGCCGCCTCCGCAGCGTTGGTTACCTATGTTGAGGTCCCGCATATGCCTCCCCCGATTGGTCCATTCGATACCTTCCAGAGTGCGGCACGCATCCTTGAACTTGATGAACTCATCTTCATCGAGCATCGGCTCGGCCTTCTTTATCTCCTCCCAACTTTTTCCTTCGAGAATCCTCTTCTTCACTCGGCTTTTCCAGCTGCTCAAGGCTGTGCTCATCCTCATGAGGGCTAACTTGTTGACCTTGTTCCCTTTGAGTTTCTTGTTATCGAACGGCTCTGGGACTTGTACCGGTTGTGAAGCTTCCCAATGAGGAGCTCGCGCAACCGCATATTGCCCTTAGCTCTTATGTTCTTCTGGTTGATGGTCATGGTCTCCCGCACGATGCACCCGAGCTGTATGCCGTACCCAGCGGCAAGCTTCTCATGCTCCATGGGTTGGCCACTTGGTTTCACATGCGTGAACTCTTCGCGGTTGAGGCCGAGTGCCGGCGTCCGATCCATCCTTTCCTTCTTCTCCTTCTGGGCGGCGGCGTCCGATCCACTGATGTTCGTGCCATCACCGCCATGACTGGTGCCATCCTCCTCGTCGCCATTACTGCTTCTGGCGTCATCGCCATCTTCGGCCTCGAAGTCATATTCAGACTCCGAGTCATCTCCAGAGACCGCAGCTTCTTCGGCCTCCTCGTCAACTTCATCGGCCGCAGCTTCTTCGGCCTCCTCATCGGACCCGCTGAAGTCATCCTCAAGCCGCCAAAACTTGAGGTTGGCTTTTCTTGCTTTATCTTCGACGCTCATGGGCTGAGAAAGGCCAGCCCCGACGTCGTTGTCTCCGCTCGACATGTCGGCACTTCATAGAAAAAATGCAAGAATTAAGCTAGAGTGGACCGAAAAATTCGGCATGACCTTTGCTATTTTTTTGACCTAGGAGTGCCCATTTCTCAACCGAAACGGAAGTGAATCGACACTTCGAGAGAAATAGGCAGCTCATTTTCAAATAACCTGCAACAATAACGGGCAGTTTCTACTAATGAACAATGACAATGATCAAGATAACTAACTGCTTAGTTTACAGGAACCACAGCAGAAATTATAGTCCTGCACAATTTTTCTTCATTTTTTAATAGTTCAGACCATGGAATTATACAGATTTCACAGCACTGCAATTATATTCCAACTGGACCACAAAATGAAGAAAAATGATTCATGGAGCGGGTCATGCTGATCAACTAAAATCATAGCTAAAAAAATCCTACACTCTAACACAACAAAACAAAATTGCAGTCCAACTAGAGCAAAACTTAAAGGTAAAATAGGTTCAGGGAACAAGTGATATAGTGGCAAAACCTCAACTTGCATGCAATTTGACAACCTAAACTCTCTAGTCCTAAACTACATCCAATTTGGCAAATTTAATCATGAAACTACATCTTGCTGAAGCAAAAAAATCAAAAAATCACTACCGTCTAGTATGACCAAAACTTTGAGCATAAAAAAACATAATCTTAGTACAATACTACATCTGAACATCCATTTGGCAAATACTACATCTTGCTGAAGCAAAAAAAATCAGAAAATCACTACTGTCTAATATGACCAAAACTTTGAGCATAAAAAAACATAATCTTAGTACAATACTACATCTAACATCCATTTGGCAAATACTACATCTTATGTTCAAGAAGTATATTGTACTCCATTTATTTTGAAATTTAATCCAGTATATTGATCAACCACATGCACCTTTATTACAGTACAGGGCACTACAAACAAGCATGCCTACTGTTGAAATCAAATTTTATCATCCGATATTACGGCCCAACTTGCTGACACTTTAGTACAGTACAGGATTAACCATTTCCATGGAAACAATACAGGATTAACCATTTCCATGGAAACAATACTCATAGTTAGAAGCATATTGTTTTAAATAAAGAAGCATGACACTTACTCCAACTTGCTGTGTCAGATTCATCCTAGCAAACCCTACTTTTACTTCCTCGCAAAAAGTAGAGAAATAAGGAAAAGAATGTGAAATACAGATGCCAGTACCAATGATTGTCATGAAAAGCACATAAATTTCTTTAATCAATTTCTTAAGACATGTGTGACTAACTGAACAATTGCACACCTAGTTCTGAACTAAGGTTGTGCAATTTCTAGATATATTGTGTTCACTTCCTTATTCTCTAAAAAAGCAAAAATACACAATTCTAGAAATATAACAATACGGAAGTAAAGCTAGACCAAAAGTCCGAACTGATGGAATGGGGCTAGGCAATATATTTATATTCAACACAGATGAGATACAACTCGATGCAAGACGGCCAGTACAAAATCAAAATAGGGTGAAACTCATATTGGTCTTCTTCCTATCCCATCGATCAATGGCTGCCGGAGCTTGAACAAGCAGCAAAGGACTGGGCCACCTGCAAACGCCCTCGCCAAACAAGACTTTCAAGAACCCAATAGCCACCCGCCGCGAACGACGAGATCGAATAAACGCATATGGAACATCGACTGGAGACACACCCCAAGCAGTAGTACAGGCTTGCAACCCTCCACCCCCAGTCCAGAGGGTTTGAGGAACCAAACCTTACGGAGAGATCGAAGATTCCACCATAGACCACCGAACAACTTCCCTTGAACGACACACCAACTGCCAAGATCCAATAGAGACCAACAAATCTGACGGCACCTACCCTCACTGGCCCTTCGCCAATGCCAGAAACGTTGACGAGGTAGGGAGAGACGGGACAGACCTTATTCCAATGCGTCATCACCGCCACCACCTCGACGATGTCGCTAGAGCCACCAAAACCAGACTCTAACATTAGGGACCTTACAACAACGCCAAGCAAAGGTCCGAGGTCCCCACCCCCTGCCACCGCCAGAGCGGCAAGCAGAGGAGGGACCCGTCAATTCCGGGACGAAAAAGACGGAGGCAGCAGGCGGTGGCGACGGCTATAATTAACCCTAGCAGCACCGCCTCTCTTTTCTTCAGTTCATAGCTCGGCACAGCCCTGGACGTCACTTTGGACTTCTGATTGCGTTGGCTAGTGCACAAAACGACATGGTACCAGAGCAGGGAGGTCTTGGTTTCAAGTCTCAATTTTGCAATAAATATTCACCCGGGACAAAATAGGCACATGAAATTGGACAACGCCAGGTCATCTTAGAAATTCTCCGATAGAAAAAAAAAAACAGATCACCTTGCAATAATCTGTTCCCTCGACACGAAAGGGCCACTGGACACGATTTTAAGTTGTCCCAAGGTTAGAGACGCACTTCTTCATCAATGTGCCATACATGCTTTCATTGCTAGAAATTGTTGACAAACTACACAACACTAGAGGAAAGCCACCCTTGGTCCGAATTCAAGAGAAATGTTCAGTTATCATACTAGCTGTCGCTGTTCAGTCCTAACAGCAGAAGGGCCATAACTCATATTAGCAGACACCACACAGTACATGTCTGCAAAGAAAGAAGAACTAACACATGGTACCACTTGTTAAGAGCCCATGAAAATCCATGAGCCCCTGGAAAATGACAATTTTACATACTTAACTAATGTTACTTAATGTTCCCCTAAGCTTCCTTGCCACGCTTGAGCTGTACAATCATCATATATTCTCTGCAATGATATCACCACCTTAAATGACAGTGATTTTTTAGCTTGAAACATTGAGGCGCTCCAAGGTTTCTGCGACATGCCTCATCGATGGCCTCTGCTCATAATTAGCCTGAACACAACAGAGAGCGACTTTGAGTACTGCAATCATCTCATCTTCCCGTCCAGAGTCCCTGGCTAGGACAGCGTCGAGCACATTAGAGGATGGTTTCTTCTCTTCTATACAGAATTGGACCCATTGTACAAGGTCCATCTGCATAGTTTCCAACAGAACGATGGGTGATCTTCCGGTAATCATTTCGAGCAAGATCACACCATAGGAGTAGACATCCCATTTTTGTGACGGTTTCAGTGTTTTCAGTGCTTCTGGTGCTTGGTAGCATGAAGCTCTGCCCACAACGGGGCTCACTGGGGCATCTGGCTGCTGACTCTTCTCTATACCAACTCGATCTGATTGCGAGAAAGGTGCTCGTCCAGCAATGTTTGCAAGTTGTCCGAGGCCAAAATCTGAAATGTACGGTTCCATGTCCATTCCAAGAAGGACATTGTTTGGCCTCAAGTCCCCATGCACATACTTTTTTGGGCTAAATTCATGTAAAAAAGACATCCCATTGGCGAGCCCTTTCATAATCTTTAAACGTGCATCCCATGGCAATGGTGTGAACGTCATTGTTCCAGATTTACCTGAAAGCAATAAGGAGTTACCATAGCTCATCAACGAACGCATCAGTAGCCTGAAATGACCACACAGGTTCTACTATGCAGTAAGGATGTACTCTAGTAGTCACCCTTGCTAGCAAAGATCTACATTGGGAATAAATAAATGAAATCAGACTTTACCAACTATAAGAGTACAAATGAGAACAGTAATGTATCGATTCACATGGACTGAACAAACAATCTCGGCTGTATTCCTGGTACTAGTTTCATTTATAAAAAAATTGCATGTCAGAGGCAAATCTAACTAGTGTTGAAATGCAATGTATTAGTGTATTAGTATCCTGATCTAACACAATATTATTACTTATCAACAGAAATATTCATTTGACAGTTCTAGGAAACAACAGATATAATAAGAACATCATGTAACCTAGGCATTAGAGAGCTCTAATCAAGTTGATAAACAAAGCAAACCATACCATGAATTGCTGAAGAGAGGCTGCCATTTGTGATATAATCATATATCAACAACTTCTCGTCGAAAGACCAGTAGTAGGCCCTCAAGGTAACAATGTTTGGATGCCGGACCTTGCCAATAGCCTCAACCTCAGACTGGAACTCCTTAAACCTCTGCAACCCCCCCTCACCAAGCCGCCTCACCGCCATTATGAGGCCATCCTCAAGATGCACCTTGTACACAATTCCTATCCCACTCTTCCCTAGCACAAATGCTGATGCCTTTAGCAGCTCATCGAGATCAAACTTCACTTGCCGGTCCAACACGACGAGGTTGCATTGCTCTGCCTGCTCCGATGGTGTATCAGGCTCATCCCTGCTAAAACATCCGCAATCCATGCCAGACCTCGACCATTTAGAGCCAGCAGCCCCACCAAATCCCTTCTCCTTGGGGGAAACTGACCTCCAATAACAGTAGAAGAACACGAGGGCAATGATCAAGATCCCGACCACATCACTAAGAACAATGGCCACAATGGCGACCTTTCCCAGCCCCTTTCTCGTCCCACTCCCGTTGCCCCTGACAGTGGCTGGCGCCGACTCCCCATTCTTTGGAACAAACGGGTTGGACGATGGCAAGCATGCGTTCTTGAGCGGCGGCCCACAGAGCCGTGGGTTGCCCATGAACGCCGTCGGGCCACGGTTCTGTAGCGCCCCATTCTGCGGAATCGGGCCTGACAAATTGTTGTACGCGAGATCAATGTATACCTTCTCCGGCAAGTCCCCAAGACTGGCCGGAATCGGTCCGGAGAAGTCATTGTGCGACAGGTCCACCGTCCCCTCGACCCTGGACAGGTTCCCGATGTCATCCGGGATGGTGCCGGACAAACGGTTGTAAGACAAATTAAGCCGCTCCAGCGCTGAGAGGTCCTTGGCAAAGCCCGGCGGGAGCTGGCCGGTGAGGTTGTTCCGGCCGAGGGCGAGCGTGCGGAGGCGCCTACATCTGAGGATCGAGCCTGGGAGAAAGCCGTGGAAGGAGTTGGCGGAGAGGTCCAAGATTTGGAGGTAGGGGAGGTGCCCGAGCTCCGTGGGGACGGGTCCGTAGAGCTCGTTCTCGTAGAGGACGAGGCTCTGCAGCCCCGTAGCAGCGGCGATGAGCGCAGGCGGGAGGGCGCCGAAGAGGCGGTTCGTACGGAGATTGAGGTGGCGGAGGGAGGCCGGGAGCGCGGACGCCGGTAGGGCGGCGACGAGACCCTTCCTGGGAAGAGAGAGCGCGACGACGCGGCGGATGGCGGCGCCATCGCACGTGACGCCGTTCCAGGAGCAGGGGTCGGCGGCGGAGGCGTTCCAGTTGGCGAGGGCCCCCGTCGGGTCTCGCACGACGGAAGCCTTGAAGGCGAGCAGCGCCTGGCCGTCGGCGGTGAGCGCGACGGTGGCGGCGGGGGGCGCGAGGACTAGCAGGAGGAGGAGAAGCGGGAGCGCAGCGGCCATGGGATGTGAGGAGGAGCGCGATGCTGCTTCAGTGGGGTGGGGGACTGGCCGACTATTCCGGTGACTGAGGTGGGTATTTTGGTAGGCTCGGACTGGGTGTGTCTATCAATTTCAAGAACTGACGTGTTGCTTCGCTTTTAATTGGTTTCCTACCAAAATCCTTCTAACTAGAAGGGAAGGCTCGCTTTGCCACGCCCGTTAAGTTTTGGCGACCGGGTAAATTTGATGGCACGCTCGATTTTTTCTATCAACAAATTGGACATGGATCTATATGAAAGTTACGTCTGAACTCCGTACAAAAATGTAACTCAATTTCAAAATTAAACTGTCGAAGAAAAATGCTAAACACTCGTACTCACTACTTATGTAGTTGACATTACAGGTTTATTTACTCTTTGGACTTAGTTTTGGCGCCTTTGGATTTTATTGCATGGTTAAAGGCGAGAGAGATATTCACAATAAGCCATTACACACGTCTTTAACCACTGGGGAAAGCCTTTAATTTACCGTCTGCACCTAGTTTTATTCTGACAAATATAGATAAACCATTGAAACAGTTGACATTAAAGCCCCGTTATTTGAGTGCAGTACAATGAGGAGCAACGTTTGGATTCAAAGACAGCAGAACATCTACCAATCAATCATGAAGAGCAATTGTTTGCAAAAACATTGGCAAGAGGTGCTCCTAGTAATAGGTTGACTCCTACATGTGATAGAGTAGCACTCACATGGGTTAGCATTTGCGAAAGAGGAGAAACAAATAGTTGTAGTAGAAATGCCACATAAAAGATGACCGAACGACCATTTCTTCATTTCAAGATGTGTCAAATGAGGCCCAAGATATAAAACAAATCTGAGTGAGAATTAACCTTTGTCGCCACGACTTGAAGGAACCAGAAGAAGTTCGACCCTCCGTCAAATCTGAAATCTAGCTGAAAAGTAAGCAAGATAGGTGTCGCAACAGTGGAACATGGGGTTTCCCTACTGCGGCCAAAGTGGGACCACCGCCTGTGGGCCCACCAAGAAGATGGACAAGGCAAGGAGTCAAGACTGGCAGGTGGGCCACCCCATCTGCCCCACGGGTACCTGACAAGCTCGACATCGACAACCACGGCTAAAGGACTAGGTGACCTTAAGGGGTCAGCCCCCACTCGGCGAACAACGCGGAGGACTCGAGAGCCCAAACGTCTGGCAGGAGGCCAGGCTCACTCCCGGGTTTTCCCTCCGTACGGCGAAGTAGATAAGCTTGCCAGCTCCTGCTGGAAGCTCGTAGAAGAATTGGGCGCCAAGAAGATGAGGGCACAGCGTGGGGACATGGACGGTGGGGGTGTCAGCCCCTGTCCACCCTGCATTCCCAAAGGCGGACGACCGCACCTAACCCCCCGGAGAAATACTTGGACTAGAGTAGGCCACGTCGCCTCCTAAAGACCGCTAGGGGGTTTTCCCGCCTAAAACCCCCCCACGCTCCTCGCATGCCCTTGTGGGATCCCCTTCGCCCATAAAAGGAGGACCAAGGTGTAGCGCCCCGACCCCAGAACTATACAGTGAAGCGTTGTATACTGGGTTTACCAATCCCAGGCCAAAGCTCATTGGCAGGTGTGCTCGGTATGGATCATCGGCACACAACACCTCGATCATGCCATAAGCTCAGACATCGCTATCACGTATAGTAAAGAGACCGAGACTTGTGGAACAAACTGGCACATTGCAGACTCTACGACACAAAAGCATATAGCAACTCATATAAGAGAAGATACAAGTATTACACACAAAAGGATCACAGATCCAACAATTCATCAAGCGGAAGCGGGTAGTGTTGTCTAACAACAAAATGCAAATATATGGCCTAAGAGGCCTACAAATAAAAGATCCCAGCCAGCTTGTTCCACGGTCCCAAGCTGCCACCTGGGAACCCCGGACTACTAGTCGACGTCCACGAAGAACCCACCTAGCTGTCCTTCTCTGAAATACAAATATAAAGGCAGCAAGAGAGACTGAGTACGATGTACTCGCAAGTTTAGTAGGGCGATATAGGCCCAATGACTGACGAGGCTCTAAAGTTGTATATGTATTTCTTTTGCATAAAGCTAATTTTCATAAACCGAAACATAATTGACACATGGCACCGTCTACTCAGAATATTTTTCATAAAAGGGGTAAGAGAGTAACATTTCATCTTCGGTTCTCGTCGAACCTACTTGTAGCCAACATCCACTCATCTCCACCAAGGCACCCCCTCGAATCACCCTCGAGGAAATGAACCTTTACCACACGTTGATTAATGCAACTTTTAGCTGCCATATCAATTAGGTTAAGGTTCTCTATGATCTTATCGTCTATTCCCAAGTTGTCCATAACCGCGGACAGGGTTTTTCGAAAAGATTAACCCGGCAGGGGTGTACTAATTTACCCATTGGTACCGTCCAGCTCACCTGAGTGGCCCTCTTCCGGGGAAGGCCAGCAAGCGGGCGCGGTTAAACCTTTACCTCGCGTGAGACTATCCAAGAGTCATCTGTGGCCACAGGGCAAGTTTACCCAGCCTATTTCAGCCCCTGCCCCATCGCCACGTCCTAAACACAAATCCTCATCAACATCATCTTTTCACTCACACGCAAATGGAAAACTGAACTAGAGGACCCTTGGATACGCCCGCACAAGTTACTTAGTTAGTAAGGTGCCCATACACCCACCAATGGCAGCACGCTCGTCTTGGTTCAAGAGGTAAAGAACTCGCACCTAGGGGCAAGAGTGAGGCAAAACACCATCCCCGATGGCAACTCACCCAAGCCGTCTTAGCATTTTAATTAAGCACCCCACATATCCACCATGTCCGAATCATTCCATAGACATCAACAATTATGGAATTAAACAACGGACATTGCTAGCATTTGGCTAAGCATGGCTAAGCATATCTAAGTATATAACTACAACAATTATCATCTTGTATCCGGCCAACACATCAACACTAAGGTTCATAGGTAGGGATACATGTGATTGGCTCGGGGAAAAATATGCATTCATAGGATACTCTATGTCTTGAACAAAAGGTCATTTGAATCACATGCAATATTATGGTGGATAAAATAAGTTGATAAAATCATAGGATGCTAGATGCCAAGAAGGTTAGGTTATCTCTTGCCTTGCTGCCGGGGCGTGTAGTACTGCTCGTCGTGATAGAAGAGGGAACCCTCGACTCCGGAATCTATCGACACCCAAGATAAATACAAAGCACCAATAAATCACAAGAACACAAGGTGAAATGCTCAATCACATGATGACATGTCAAACTTATGCAAGATCTTAGCATTTAGATTATTTAACAAATTAAATGGAGTTCCAAATAATTAGTGCAATTATTTGGACGCAACTCCATATTTATCTTAGTGACCACATTATTTATAACTTATTACTTTATTAGAAAAGTGGCTCGATATACATGAATATGACATGAAATGGGTAGGGTTTGTTCTTCCGATCATTTTAGTACCTCATTTGTAATTTTCAGAGCACCGATGAATAAATAGCAATTAAATTAGATAATGGAATTTAATTCATTTAAACAAGTTATGGATAACATCAAATAAGAATTTGTGATCATGAGGTGATAAGTACATAGTTTGATAGCATTTGACTTGTTGATCACTTTGATATTTTATTCATAATTTTTGGACAAATATTTAATAAGTTATGAATTTCTCAAATTAGGTATAAATTAACCCATTTTAGGAATTCTTAAATAAATGCAAAAATTATTTATTCAAAGGGCAGGGCAATGGTACCAAAAGGTAGGAAATGTTTTTCTGAGCAATTTGATATTTAAATTGCAATTTTTGGAGCAATAAACAATTAGTTATCAATTATTTTAATTTGTTTTAGAATTCCAAACAGGAAAACTCAAACCCTGACAGGCCAGCCTCCGAGCCGGCCAGGCTGGGCTCGAGGCCGGGGGGTGACCCGAAAGGGCCAGCCTTTGGCCAACCTGTTGTAACAGCCCCAGTTGGTAATGAAGAATACGAATAATTTTTCCACTTTTTACTTATCATTGTGTGCATCATGGCATATATTAAATTGTTAAGTGACAACCAACCACTTGGGAACACCTTTAAAAAGGGAAGCCAAACCTTCCCCCAACCTTTAAACCATGAAATACACCAAATGGTACAACCCTTAACATGACAGGTGACTATATGGTCCAACAAGTACCTAAGTTCACTTTTGCCTAAGAACCAAATGGTTGGGCCTCCCATGTGTTTCAAACTTTCAAAACTTCACCTATGGCTCAAGACTTGTCCTATTTTTGAACCCATTTTTAAGTTGCCCTAAAATCGAAAGGAAAGCATGAGGAGCTTCCTATTATTGTTGGGAGCATCCCTAAAACTTTCTGTAAATTTTGGGTTAGTTGAAATGCTCAAATAAAATCTGGCCGTTTCTGCCAAAAACTGGTCATTCGGAATGACCCGGATTTTTCCGGATCCATTCCGGGTCGACCGGAATTTTCCGGACCTTTCCGGAAAATTCCGAATGGTGCACAGTGGCGACCAGGCGCACTGGCACCATGCCGCCACCTCCTCCGCGCCCATGCCGCCGCCCCCTCTCTCGTGGCAGTGCCGCCCGGTGGACAAGAGCATGAGGACCCCCCCACCTGCTCCTCAACCCGTTCCCCACCCGCCTGCTCCCTAGCCTTGCTCTCTCTCCCTTTCGAGTTCCCGCCATCGCCGCCATGCTTGACGAGCTCGCCGTCGACGATTGGGGCCGCCCCATGTAGATCGACGCGGGCGAAAACCTCCGTCGGATCCTCCTCTTCCTCCACGACGAAGCAATCAAGCCGGGGAGCCCGGAATCGACGCAATCGTCCTCGCCATCCTCCCCGCGGCCGCCACACGCCGGAATCCTTTTCACGACGACTCCATCCACCTCCACCGCCGTCGAGCACCCACACGGAACCAGGGTGAGCTCCGCGTCCTTTTGGGCCTTTTTCCGCACCACCCCTTCTTCCTCTTTGGTGCTCGCACCGACCGAATTTCCGCCGCCGCCGTCGCAGTTTGCCCAGAATCGAGTCGTCCGGAATCACCCGGATTATTACGGATCGATTCCTGGTCGACCGGAATTTTCCGGACGTTTCCGGGCAAATTCCGAAACCCTAACAGAAAGTTTTTGAGGTCACCTCGGATTTGGCTCGGAATGAGCCCGGATTATGCCGGACCACCCGGAATATTCCGGACCAATCCGGATATATTCCGAACCAACTTAGAACTTGTGAGAACCATAACTTAACCTCTTTTAATCCAAATCTTGCAAATGATATACCAATGTGATCAGTATTTCAAATGCTATCTAAACATGCTAGTATCACCTCATGACAACAACTTGCACTTTGATATTAATCTTTACTTGGTTAAAGGATATAAATTCAAATAATCATTTAAATTACTATCTATTCATCGGTGCTCCGAAAATTACAAATGAGGTACCAAAATTATCGGAAGAACAGACCCTATCCATTCATGTCATGTTCATGCATATTGAGCCACTTCTCTAATAATGTGATGATTTATAAGTAATGTGGTCACTAAGATAAATATGGAGTTGCGTCCAAATAATTGCACTAATTATTTGGAACTCCATTTAATTTGTTAAATAAATTAAATGATGTTATCTTTGCATCAACTTGACATGTCATCATGTGATTGAGCATTGCACTTGCCCTTGTGTGATTTATTTGTTCTTTGTGTTATTTTTGGGTATCGATAGATTCCGGAGTCGAGGTTAACGCTACTTACCCCGACGAGCAGTACTTCACGCCCGGGCAGCAAGGCAAGAGATAACCCAACCTTCTTGGCATTCTAGCATCCTAATGTTTTATAAACTTATTTTATCCACCATAATATTTCATGCGATTCAAATGACTTTTTTTGTTCAAGACATAGAGTATCCTACGAATGTATGTTTTTCCCCGAGCCAATCACATGTATCCCTACCTATGAACCTTAGTGTTTATGTGTTGGCCAGATACAAGGATATAATTGTGGTAGTTATATGTTTAGTTATGCTTAGCCATGCTTAGTCAAATGCTAGCAATGTCCGTTGTTAAATTCCATAATTGTTGATGTTGATGGAATGGTTCGGACATGGTGGATATGTGGGTGCTTAATTAAAATGCTAAGACTACGGATGGCAATGGGTACCCGATACCCGCTAACCCGACGGGTACCCGCACTAAATGGGAAGGGTTTGGTGGCGAACTGCACCCGCGGGGCTGCTTAGCGGTAAAGATCCAGACCCGCCGGGTCTAGCGGAGGCGGGTATGGGGGTGCGAAACCCGGACCCGCAAACCCGCCGACCCGACATGGTCATGTGAATCCCACGTGTCATGCACGTACACACCACAACACATCACGCATCCATGTTCCACGCACACACACCACACAGCAACACCACGCACGCACCCACCACGTCCCCACACGGCCACACCATGGGCCACATGCACGCACGCGCGAAGTCATCCCCTCAGCGTTGCCTTACGCTGCTACAACTGCGCAGGCGCCGAAGCACGCACGCCGCACGGCACGCGCGCCTCCCAGATCCCCAACTCCTGCGCCGCCGCCGCTCGTGCCGCCGCCTCTCCGGCGCCTGCCGCATCTCGCACTGCACCTCCTGCGCCGCCGCCACATGCGCCGGCACTGCGCCGCCGCATCTCCTGCGTCGCCGCCACACGCACTGCTCCTCCTGCGACGCCGCTGGCCTATCACATCTCCTGCGCCGCCGCTGGACTGCCGCAGCTGCTGCGCCACCGCCCGTCGATGGATGCCACCGCATCTCCTGCGCTACTCCTACTGCGACGGCTACACAGCCACACGGGTACCCGTCGGGTCTGGTGAACCCGACGGGTGGCGGGTATGGTGGAGGTTTGGACCCGACGGCGGGTATGGGGGTGGGTGGCGGGGGCGGGGAGAAGGGCCGGGTGCGGGTATGGGGGTGCCAAACCCGGCCCCGAACCCGACGGGTGCCATCCGTAGCTAAGACGGCTTGGGTGAGTTGCCATCGGGGATGGTGTTTTGCCTCACTCTTGCCCCTAGGTGCGAGTTCTTTACCTCTTTAACCAAGACTAGCGTGCTTCCATTGGTGGGGGTATGGGCTCCTTACTAACTGAATAACTTGTGCGGGCGTATCCAAGGGTCCTCTAGTTCGGTTTTCCATTTGCGTGTGAGTGGATGATGATGTTGATGAGGATTTGTGTTTAGGGCGTGGCGATGGGGCAGGGGCTAAAATAGGCTGGGGAAACTTGCCCTGTGGCCACAGATGACTCTTGGATAGTCTCACGCGAGGTAAAGGTTTAACCGCGCCCGTTCACCGGCCTTCCCCGGAAGAGGGCCAAGCAGGTGAGCCGGACGGTACCAATGGGTAAATTAGTACACCCCTGCAGGGTTAAATCTTTTCGAAAATACGTGTCCACGGTTATGGACAACTTGGGAATAGACGATAAGATCATAGAGAACCTTAACCTAATTGATATGGCAGCTAAAGGTTTCATAACCAACGTGTGGTAAAGGTTCATTTCCTCGAGGGTGATTCGAGGGGGTGCCTTGGTGGAAATGAGTGGGTTTGGCTACAAGTTGGTTCGCCGAGAACCGATGAGGAAAGGATTACTCTCTTACCCCCTTTATAAAACTATTCTGAGTAGACGAATGCCATGTGTCATATATGTTCCGGTTTATGAAAATTCGCTTTATGCAAAAGAAATACATATAAAGCTTTAGAGCCTCCGTCGGTCATTGGGCCTATACCGCCCTACTAAACTTGCGAGTACATCGTACTCAGTCTCTCTTTGCTACCTCTATGATTTTTGTATTTCAGAGGAGGACGCCACCGAGCAGCTAGGTGGGTTCTTCGTGGACATCGACTAGTGCTCTGGGGTTCCCAGGTGGCAGCTTGGGACAGTGGAGCAAGCTGGCTGGGTTTATTTTTGTGTAGGCCTCTTAGGCCCTATATTTGCATCTTGTTGTGTTAGACAACGCTACTTCGCTTCCGCTTGTTGAATTGATGGTCTGTGACCTTTTGATGTGTAATATTTGTATCCTTCTCATATATGAGTTGCTATATGAGTTTTGTGTCATAGAGTCTGTAATGTGCCAGTTTGTTCCACAAGTCTCGGTCTCTTTACTATACATGGAAGCGATGTCTGAGCTTATGGCATGCTCGAGGTGTTGTGTGCCAATGATGTATTCCGAGCATGCCTACCAATGAGTTTTGGCCTGGGATTGGTAAACCCAGTAACCCTCGGTTGTGTAGCATGACCGGTTACACAACGTTCCATTGTATAGTTCTGGGGTCGGGGCGCTACACCTGTGGCCGGCCCAGGCTGAGTGCCAGGCCGGGCACCCTCCCGAGCCAGCCGGCCTTTGGGCCGGCCCAGGCCGGGGCCAAGGCTGGGCACGCAGGGCACGCTCGCGGCGGCATCCGGCGGGGAAAATCGACCGGCGGCAACATAGTTTGGGCGGCGATACGTGGCAAGCGTGTATGCAACGCGTGTGTGCAGTACGGCGGTTCTCTAGAGCATGCTGGCGGATGGAGGGGAGGCGTCGGGCGACGTGTGCATGCACGCCAGCGCAAGGCCGCGCCGGACGGCCAGCGGCATCCGCATGAACGCGACAATGCAGAGGGGGAAGAGGAAGGGGAAGATGTCCTCGGGGAACGCGGGCTCACAGGGATGCAGGGCTGTGCTCGGAGGCGAAGGGAACAGCCGGTGGCGACGGCAATCGTGCCCATCGGCCGCCAGTCTGAGAGGAGGAAGACGACGGCGACGGCGCGAATTAGGGCTCCAGAGCTCGATTCCTGCGGCGAGGAGGCGCAGCTCGGCGAGGCGGAGCGGGTGGTGGCGACGGCTTGCTTCGGGACGGCCGCGGTCGCCGGTGGGCACGACGGTGGCGGCGGCGGGCAAGAGTTCATTTCCGGGCTAGGGTTAGGTTTCCAGGGCGAAATAGGGAGGGAGCAGATGCGAGGGTGAGCGAGGACGGCCTCGGGTTCTTATCCTCAGTAGGGGGACGGGGGAGAGAGGGTCCAGCGGCGACGTCAAGTGCGGCATGGCGCCAGGGCAGCTGCGGTCGCTACAGGGAGGAGGAGGACGATGCTTTTACAGAAAACCCCCTGGCCCAGTTTCCTTTAATTGCAAAAAGGTCCAGGAGCCATCTAAGTGATTTAAAAAGGGCATGTAAACATTTTTATAAAATTTGCAAAAATTCAAGTGGGCTCTCAATATCATCTGGTAGCTCCACAAAATTTGGGGTGGCAAAATAAAATGTTTTGCACCACATTTGTTCTTGGAGATTAAATAGGGCATTTTTGATAATTTCCAAAATAGATTTATTTGGAGCATTTAAACATTTCAATAAATTATGAAAATATTTATGGAGTCTCATATTATAATAATTAAGCACCCCATATTTTTATTTTGAATATTTTGGGGAAATTTAACTTGGTTCCACAATTATAAATTGAATTGAACCAAATTGAATTCTCAATTTTATTTAGTTGCTTGTTAATAATTTAGCCTTTGGCAATTATTTATAAAATATATCCTTGAGTTTCCTGAACAATTTGGAGACTCACGAATAATTGGTTTTACCAAATTGAGTATTGTAATTGGTTTGGACAATTTGGAAGGGTTTTGCTTCCCTAGTTTTTAATTTTCCAAGTGTTGCTTTATTTTAGATTAGCAATTCATAAAGGATGCCATGATGCAATGCAAACCAAAAAGCGAAAATTTGGCCCATATTTTATGGTACTAATCTGGGGCTGTTACACAAGGCATGAGAGGAAAGAGAGGTCGGGACACAAGCGAAGACTAGCTAGGGCCGAGAGGGTAGAGGTGATCTCCTCCGGGTAGGATCTGCTCGTCGTCTACGTCTATCCACCACCTTCTGGGTTCACGCCTGTGACCATCTTTGTAAGCCACACCATGATGATCCTCTCAATCCAGACATGCAGGAGTAGGGCTTTTAGCCTTCAGGCGGCCTGAACCTGGGTAAACTCTCTGCGTCCCAGTGTTGCTTGCTCGTATGTTGATCGGAGAACTTGGCGAGGTACTCCCGGGGAGGGTGTCTTCTAGCCTCCTTCGTGCCCCATGCCGAACCTAAAAAGGGGGTATCCTTTACTCCCGGTGTCCGTGATCCGAGACATGACAATTGGTTTGGCAGCAGGATAGAAAAAACATGAGTTTAGCATTTTCTGAAAAGTAACATCGAATCGGCGCAAGAGAGCATGGATTTTTGGGTGAACTCTGAAATCTACCAGAAATTAATCAATCTGGCTTTGGTATTGGAATAGAACATGAGTTCAGCATTTCTGAAAATAAATGTAGTGAGTATAATGTTCCAGGATAGCATGTTCCTTCTAATGAACTCATGATAAGTTGACAGAGGCAAATAAAAATCAAGGGTAAAATGCTTTTTTTCAATATAATAATCTGATCATACATGTAGGATGTGCAAACAAATTAACACTTGTGGAAATCCACCAGAAAAACTTGGAGAAATATCAAAATTACTTCTAGAACCTAACGGTACATGCTTTTTATATTATTTGATAACCTAATTGGACAAAAAAGAGATCCGCTAATAGCAAATAAAAAAATCCGCAAGAATGGAACTAATTATACACTACCAAAAGCTTGCACATATCCTGATGCATATGCCATAGAAATCTGAAATCGTGAATAAGGTGTAACCGCAATAACAAGTGAATGAAATATAAGAATCAAATTTACAATTATTGCAATTGCCAAAAATTGGCAAACTTCAGTAAGCAAATAAGAAATTCCATGACATGACGTAGCACAAAGGCCGAATTTTGACATTATTTTTAGGGTTTTTTATTTCTGTGCCGCTCGTTCCTTAGTTGTGCTCACCTGCGCCCACGCTCTTAACTTTTGCTCACTTTTCCCCACTCTCTTGTGTGAAACTCTCACAAATGCTCAAACTGGATGTTTGCCGTCGGGTCAAGGGTTTGACCGTTAACTCCTGACGAGTGGGGCCGCATAGGGTTGGACCTCCTTTGACCGTTACTTGCTCACGAGTGGGGCCGCAAGGTGACACGTCGGACCAGCTTGTCTGAAAGGCGTTGTACACTAAAACAGACCGAGGCACTCCCGCACCACCCTGCCCCGCCCCATCCGCTCCGCCGCCGCCCCGCCCCCTCCGCTGCCGCTGTAGCGCCACGACCCCGGAATTATACAGAGAGGCTATGTAACCCATATGCTATGCTACACAATCGAAGGGCAATGGGGTTACCGCTCCCACGCAACACCTCGATCATGCCATAAACACTGGCATAGCTATCAATGCATAATAAGGAGATCAAGACTGTGGAACAACTAGCACATCACAGACTCTACAACACAAGAGATCATAGTTCAACTCATATAGCGAGAAATATAGCAATTTACACAACAGAGGTCACAGACCCATCATTACAACAAGCGGAAGCAAATTAGTTGTCTAAACAACAAGATCCAAATTATGGCCTAAGAGGCCTACAATAACAAAACCCAGCCAGCCTGTTCCGTGATGTCCCAAGCTGCCACCTGGGAACCCCAGACTACTAGTCGATGTCAACATAGAACCCACCTTCCTGCTCGATGACGTTCTCCTCTGAAACAAATAATAATCAACAAAAAGAGACTGAGTACGACGTACTCGCAAGGTTACTAGGGCGATATAGGCCCAATGATGATTGGCTCTAAAGCTGTATAGTAGTTATTTTGCATAAAGCTAGTTTTCCTTTTTTAAAGACAAGACTCATGGCATTGTCAAGAACCGGAAGGAAGTGAGCGACCTTGGACAGACGGTGGATGACTACCCAGATGGCATTATTACCCTTTTGTGACCTTGGGAAGCCGGTAATGAAGTCCATACCAACTTCGTCCCATTTCCACTCGGGAATAGCTATGGGGCCAAGAGTACCCGCTGGCTTTTGATGTTCAGCCTTCACACGGCGACAGACGTCGCATTCAGCAACGTACTCGGCAATCTCTCGCTTCACGCAAGACCACCAGAATTGGCGGCGAAGATCTTGGTACATCTTGGTACTACCGGGATGAATAGAGATGGGTGATTCATGAGCTTCTAAGAGTATCAACCCTTTGGTATTCCCACCCTCGGGCACCATGTCGTGGTGGGTAGCACGGCATATCCATCAAAGACGGAAAAGAGTGTGGGGCAGGCGACGATCGGATGCTCGCGCGGGATTGGGCAACAAACATGCAAACACACGCTAGTTACCCAGGTTCGGGGCCCTCCTTGTGGAGGTAACACCCCTACGTCCTGCTCTTCTTGTTCTTATTGATTGATCACAAATCGGGCTACAAAGCTTGCTCCTGGAGCTGTATTGCGGTGGTGCCGGCTTGAGCTGTCAAGCCGGCTGGAGGTGGAAGATGATGATCTACCTCTGTCTGTGTCCAACATCTCTCTCCGTGTCTTGTCTATTGCCTCGCGCAGGAGTCCCATGCACGCCTTATATAGGCAGCGGCTAGGGTTTTGGGTTAAAAGGAGATTACACGATTGCCCCTATGACATCACTACTCTGGAGCCGGCTGGAGCTATCCCATCATTACATTGTAACGGTAACGCCCGACAGGGGCTGGACGATCCGGGCCCACTAGTACGGACCGGTCGGTGGGTAGAGGCCGGCTTGAGCCTAATCGGCCGTCCGCCTCCGGGTAGACGAAACGGCTTGCTTCATCCGGCTGGCTCCAGGCGGCACGCTGCAGCCGGCACTTGCGTAGCCGGCCCATGTAGTTCTTGAAGAAATGGACCTCTTAGGGATATCCGGGGTTCATATCCCCGACACTAGCCCCCGAGGTCGTGGAGTCTTGCCGGCTTGCCGGGTAGACTTCTCGAGCTTCAATGTTTTGTTTGTCGATGTAGTTGAAGTCGTCCGGCTCGAAGTTTGCCGGATAAGGTGATGGTGGCCGGAGGCGGCTCGTCCGGCTTGGGGTAGCCGGTCTCCGGTAGTTTTGATGTCTTGGGAATCGTGGGTCGTGACATACGTCAGCCACGTATTGCCGCCTAGTCGTGATGGTTGTGCTCTGCCCGATGTCAGGGGCACGTCGCTTCGGTCTTCGACGGACTGGATCGTCTGCGGCAACCGCTTGTTAGTGGGATCGTTTGCGGATGGTGTGGCCTGCTCGCGCCCCACGGTGGGCGCCAAATGTCGTGGTGGGTAGCACGGCATATCCATCAAAGACGGAAAAGAGTGTGGGGCAGGCGACGATCGGATGCTCGCGCGGGATTGGGCAACAAACATGCAAACACACGCTAGTTACCCAGGTTCGGGGCCCTCCTTGTGGAGGTAACACCCCTACGTCCTGCTCTTCTTGTTCTTATTGATTGATCACAAATCGGGCTACAAAGCTTGCTCCTGGAGCTGTATTGCGGTGGTGCCGGCTTGAGCTGTCAAGCCGGCTGGAGGTGGAAGATGATGATCTACCTCTGTCTGTGTCCAACGTCTCTCTCCGTGTCTTGTCTATTGCCTCGCGCAGGAGGCCCATGCACGCCTTATATAGGCAGCGGCTAGGGTTTTGGGTTACAAGGAGATTACACGATTGCCCCTATGACATCACTACTCTGGAGCCGGCTGGAGCTATCCCATCATTACATTGTAACGGTAACGCCCGACAGGGGCTGGACGATCCGGGCCCACTAGTACGGACCGGTCGGTGGGTAGAGGCCGGCTTGAGCCTAATCGGCCGTCCGCCTCCGGGTAGACGAAACGGCTTGCTTCATCCGGCTGGCTCCAGGCGGCACGCTGCAGCCGGCACTTGCGTAGCCGGCCCATGTAGTTCTTGAAGAAATGGACCTCTTAGGGATATCCGGGGTTCATATCCCCGACACACCACCAAACGGTCACCAATGTAGACAACACCGTTGTCATCAACAGAAAAACAATTAGCCTTCCCACTAGCTATTTTCTCTTTGATTTCGAGGATGTCAGCAGCTTGGTGCTGGGCTGCCTTGATTTCATCCTCAAGAGTGGATTTGATCTCTAAGTTTTCTAGATATCTGGAGGGAACAATCTCCAGATTCAAACGGGCAAACTCCTCATGAAGAGCAGGTTGAGCCTTTTCAACCATCAGGGTGTTGCAATAAGGCTTGCGACTCAGAGCATCTACCACGACGTTGGCCTTGCCAGGCTGATAGTTGAGGGTCACATCATAGTCCTTGATCAACTCCAACCATCTTCTCTGTCGGAGATTCAGATCTGACTGGGTGAAGAGATACTTCAGACTCTGCTGATCCGAGAAGATCTTGCAACGGTTGCCCAGGCCTCCTGCTGAAAATCAAATGTATCTGTTAAAAAAGGATATTAAGTTCCAATTATGACGTGAAAACAAAAATATGTGACTACCTTTCGCAGATATTAAAAAGTATCAATCTGTTCAAGTTTCAGAAATCTTCCATAAATTTTTCACCGTAATCAGTTTGTTTTTGAACTTGTATGAATCATTGTGTTGTTGCAGAAGTCCAGGTGAGTAACTTTTAAGACAAGCTATTGTGGTTAAATCATTTACCCTACCGTTGTAGTTACATGGGATTTAATAAAAGCATAGTTCATGTACACTAACGTGTGTATAATCACATTGCAATGCAAACTTCTGGACCCCCATGAATACAAAAGAATAGATTGAACTTCCTTTTTTTCTTGGCACGAAGTTCTTTAAATCATTGTTGTTACAGTTTTCATGGACACTGATTTACCAGATGATTACTCCCTGCCGCTTATAGAATTGAAGCAGAACAATCTGGAAGTATTGTTATTGCGGTTCAAGCTTGTAACCTAGTGTTGTGTTACCTGTAAAGTCAACCAAAACATAGATCTGTAATGAGATTGTAATTGAGGATGCTAAACAGACTGATATACCTGAATATAATAAACGATTTGTTTTTGATGTGGTACCTCGAATTGAAGGCTCGTTTTCCCTGCCGATCTGACTTTGTTCGTACTTGTGAAACAGAGATTGGATTTTTACAATTTTTAATGGCGTGGAGTTTTCTTATATAGAAGCTAGTCTTCCTGATTTATCTGTATCTGTACGTGGTACGATCTCTCAAATATTTTTTTTTAGTTTTGAATCCCACATTCTCTTTTTACAGATAAGATTATGTTTCCTTTTTTGAGAAAGGGAGATATTATTGTCGTTGGTCACTAAATTTTTATTTTTTATTTTTTTTGCATTTTGGGCTGCCATGAATTTATTTAGGAAACCGTACGTTTATACCTGTATTTTCTGGCCCATGAAACTTACGGGATAATCCCATTAATCCATCCCTCAATCATTTTGCTTCCCCTATCAAATAATGATCATCACCACCGCTTACTCTCTAGCTCTCTCTTACTTCCTCTATAAAATAATGCTCACCGCCACCGCTTCCTCTGTAGCTCTCTCTCACTCTGTTCTTCACCCAACGGGGTAGTCCACGGTCAGGACCCAGTAGACCAATGGCTGCTATTGAACTGCCAGAACGGCGGCCCCGAAAGAGGAGGTAAAATGCTGGTGTTCAGATTTGCCCTTAGGTCCTCTTGGCATCTTCTCCAAATACACGTCCTCTTAGGTTTATTTTTTGTTCCCCAGCCCATATTTCGTGCTAACGCGTGGTTACAATGATGTTGAGACCTTGGCAGATAAATATTAGCGAGTGAAGAAAGAGAGAGAAGCGACTGGAGTAGGGCTCATAGAGCTACTCTGAAGACTTCTGCCCTGGAGAGCGTCCAGCAAGCTCACATCTAATTGCTATGTATGAAAGTAGTTGTATCTTCTTGCACTTTCTTATGTTTTTCTTGATTGAACAGATCCTTTGGTATGTACTGGTCGACGCTTACATGCACTTGGCCTAGTGCATGCACCGGGTTGATATCTATCATTATGAGTCTGATAGTTAAGCATATTAGTTGATTATTTTTCATTTCCCTCAAAATAAAAGTTAATTATGTTTGCTACTAACATTTTTATCTACTCTATGTCATCTTACTGCAGTTCATTAATATTTTGACTTTTGTGAGCAAAAGGTTAACATGATTGAGTCATGGAGTGGACGGTCCTTCTAATAGAGGATTGGAGATATACACAGGTCAATCGTAATTAAGGACGTGCTGATTTTCACAATTATGTGGATCGGAACATCTCCAACTGAGTATGCCTCCTTGTTACTTTCCCTGTTTTTAGAAAACATTCACTTGTATTTAAGTTATGTTAGTATTTCTCCTTTCTCTAATTTTTGGTTTTAAGAAACAATTATTTTAGTTCTTTGATTAAAAAAATGTATGTATATATGTGAAAGGTTAAACAAATATGTCTATACATTCATAGAATCAGAAGTGGATAAAACAACATTCATGCATCACACACAATAACCATCCTCTTGTAGAAAGTAAAATAAATGTAAGTACATTAACAATGTAAAGTACTGCTAAGTATATAGAGTATTTACAGTATATTTGTAGTAAATAACTTGCCACTATCTCGTGTCTAGCCGATGTAAAATACAGGTGCTTTCCTAATCCTCTTTGGTCTGTCTTGATGGTTATTGGGTTGCAAGACTTGCAGCATCATATTGTCTTCTGCTGATTCTTTTTTCTTATTTTTGCAGTTAGCCTTTTTCTTCTCCGTTTTGATAGTCTTTTTTGCATCATATTTTTGAACATAGTCATTTGTGATGATACCAACATGTTGTTTCTTCGCCCTCTGTGAAAATACAACAACAATGTTACTGCTAAGACATGGTAAATATTAAATTTACACATCACTCTGATATATACTTGGTTAACTTTTCTACATCCTTTCCAATGCTTGTTGGTAGTATCATTATTTGTACAGTTGATTTCATGACTTCCTTCCTCCTTTACCTGTAAGTCAAGCATTTTTTTAGAACAAATATATAACAAATATTCCCTGATTTCTTCTATGAAAGTTCCTCATTATTAATATCTCCATTGATGCAATCAGCTTTTGTACCATTTTCTTCCTCTTCTTCCTATAAGAAAGAATAACACAATTTATAATGTAAAATAGAATATTTTGTATCTTTAAAATAGTTATATCTATATATAATATGAACTTTTCTCTAATGGGAGTACCTCTTTATTCAGATCTTGATTTCGGCAATCAACATTCATGCTGGTGATTTCATCATTTTGTTCCTCCTGTACATATAAGATAGAATAACGCCATATGGAGTTAAATTTGATATGGTTCATCATAGAAAATATTACGTAATAGATATTTGGAATGAAAAGTATTTTCAATAAAATACCTCGTCATCTACACGTTTCGTTGTAAAACTTGTTTTGATGTCCGAGGAAACAAACTAGTTCGCTACAGTTTTAGATTTCTTTCTATGTGTATCCTCTCTCGCATCTTTTGTACGTCTGTTATGCTTCTCCTCTCTCCCACCTCTTTTACACCTCTTCTTGTGTCTCTGCTCTTCCTACGGGATACAATTAAAATTAGTATGTAATGCTCTGTGATACCAAAAACTAGTTAATATATACAGAATATGAAACTATTTATATAATTACCTCATCATCCAGAAGTCTCTTTGCTAAAACATTATCTCTTTTAGATCTTTTGTTGTGTTTCTGCTCTCTAGCATCTTATTTAGATCTTTTACGACCATTCTCTTTCACATCTTTTCTACATCAATTGATCTGTCGATCCTCTCCCTGCGATAATATCATGCGTAAAACCATTGTTCATGTTGCAAATGTTTTGAACAATAACATCTATATTTGATGTGGTAGGCTATAAATATTTAGATGACAATTTGATTGCAAATTGTAACTCCACAACAAATCAAGGGCCAAATTACTATATCAATAATATAAACAAAGAAATATATTTTAACTAATATATTCATGCCGAGAAACTACAACCGGTATGCTAGCTATGTTAGTAATGCATAAATTGTATGTTAACGGATTTATAACATAAAAACTCTCGTTCTAACAACTATATTTCTTACATACGAGTACCTTGTTAGTGATATCTTCAATGCTTAAATCATCATTTGTAGAGGTGACTTCACCATTTTCTTTCTCTTCCAGTTCTACCTGTAAGATGCAATACGATAACTTACAATACAAAATAAAAAACTTATTGTTAAACGAATATATAAAAATTTACTCTTCTATACTTATTTAAGAGTGCCTCATTGCTTATTATGTTTGCTTTCACTATTCTTTTGAATATCTTGTGCGTAGGAATTTTGACTTGTGTAAACTCATTATCTGAATCATCTTCGATTATAATTACATTTGAACTTGAGTCTTGACTCTTCGATACTATCTTTTCAGATCTACGTACCTATATTTGTGGCAATCTCATAAATAATATAGTTATTGAATACATATATAAGATGAGAAGTATTTTCAACATAATACATATATAGTTTTTGGCCATTTCTAGAAGCAACTGTTTTCAAATACTTTTTATGCCTTTTATTTCTTCTCCCTATTTTAATTTTATTTGAAACATTTTCTGACTCATCCTGCATGTTTTTGTAATAGCATATGTAAAACAATTGTCTAGACTGAAGATTTGTTAATGGATATACAAAGAGAGAACTTCCAAAAAAAAGTACAACGTCATCATGATATTAAATTTTTTGCAATAGATTTTTTTTGCTATTTTCGTAAGAAAACCCTCTCTCATATTATTTAGATCTTTTAATCTTCCGCATAAATATTGGCATAGAAGATGTACAGATTTCTTGTTCACTCATGTTATTCCTCTCAAATTTTGTTGCATGCTTAGCGGAACACTTTCCCTTAAAAAGTTTATGTTAACATTAAAATAAAACTAATGGATCTAGTACTTGTGATAGTAAACCATCTGTTAGTTGTAATACCTCATTATATATTTTCTGGGTGACATAAGATGAATACTATGTTCCTTGGCTCTCCAGTATGCCCTATAAAGAAACTATTGATTATAATTTCGTAAACTATTAGAAAAATATCAAATGTACTTGAACATACCTCTTCAATTCGTTCATTCAAATATCTCATCTCAAGATTTTCCTTAGGTTCAAAAGTGTAGCTCACTTTATAATTTTCCATGCACTCTTGCAAATTCCTTGAAGTCAACTTCAGTCTGTATATGAGTTTTGTACCACAAAGGTCTTGAATAACATCCGGAATTGTGCTGGTGAGTCCAGCTTGATCTAGAAGGGTAGACGCACTTATGCTGCCTAAAACTCTCTGTGCTACCTCATTAAGTATCACAAATGTTGTTGTTGCCGTCTCATCGCTTACCCTCAGTTTCAGTAGGTACCTAATATGATAGTTTTACTGTTCACTCGTATAAAAAATCAGAAACACTTCAAGACAATCTAATGTAGAGATCATACTTACCGTATATCTGTTTTTTCAGCTATTTCATTGCATGAATTACAAATATAGTTATTCTTTTCCTTTCTTGTTGCAGAATAGCAAATTTTGCCTGACATGTACCACCAGCCTTTAGCTGCTATAATTTCATCAATTGTTGCTTTTGTTGTGCATACAAATTCCTAGTTTCAGTTAAGAGCAAAACAGTCAGACAACTTAACAAAATTATAATAGGTAAATATACTTTATGATCAAGGTTAGAGGCCAACCTTCTTTTTAACATCACCGTATCGTAGTTCAGTAATTTCCTTTAATGTTTTTCTATTGTAAAACATTTGTTCTTCAATTGTTCCTTTGGTACTTTCATCAACTTCCAACATTATTGGGAAAACTTCTCTTTCACAATGCCTATAATAAGTTTGCAGCATTTTTAAAAAACTTGTAACTTAAAACATCCATAAGTAATTTCACTCTTATATACCATACCTCTCGATGATTTCTTTTGTCTCTGGAATCTCAATGTCCAAATCTCATATTTACTAATTGGAGGCACCATACGAGGCACCACGTTAATCCTCAAGGTTCTAAAATTTTGACCATCCGATCCAGCCCATAATATGTCTACAGTCGTTCGATTGAAGTCCTTTGCCAAACGCGTAGGCTGGACAATAGGTACTGATGATACTCAAGTCGAGGGCATCAAGCTTGTATAACTGATAGATTTCTTCAAAATCAATCGTCATCTCGTCTTTACCAATGAAATGGTCTTCTGTAATTTTCACAAGAATCATTCTTCGGTCTTCCTTTACGACTTCCAAGTACCAGTCATGCAGTATTCGCATTTGTGTTGGTAGACGATTGATCTGATCAGGTGGCACCAGCGACTTCCCGTATATCCATGGCCATACTCTTTCCAACCCCATATCTCCGCCGTCTATTCCCGTTTCCAGTGGAGTAAGAGAAATACCAGCGTCTGCAGCAAATACCGCCCTCATATGGGCTGGTACAGCTACAATGTCTGCCGCCAAGCCCTGATTAGTGGGTAATACCTTGAGTGGGGAGATCGACTATTTTGCCTGTTGTCCGAGCTGGGCAACGTCTCTTTTCCCGCTGGCACTACTACTTTTCTTTGGATGGGCGCTAACTTTCCTCATACATCGCAAATAGTCATCAGCCTTATTTATCTCAGATTGCGATGGCTGTTGAAGAAAGTCCTTACCCCATTTTATTGCTTCCGGGGTAAATGTTTGTTTTTCCTCGGGCTTTTTTGGTGCAAACTGTCTTTTCACCTCGGCGTCCACGATCACGGCGTTTTCCTAAGGAGTCCGGTCGTAAGCTCGGATGGGAGGAGCCGGCGGTACTTTTGGGAGGGGCTCCTGTCGGGGTCCGTGTCGGTTACCCATCGAAAATGAAGGGGTGCGCTTCCTCTTTTGGCTCTGATCCTTAGTGAGTGGAGGCGGTGGAGGTGGCGGACTCGGCTGAGGAGTCGGGTGATGCGGCGGCGGAGATCGAGATGGACTCATGTTGTGGTGGTCGTTCCTCTCGTCATCATGTGGACTTGGAGGTGGCGAATGGCGACTCGGAGGAGACGATGGTGGCCTTGGCGCCGAGCCAGGAAGCACGATGTATTCCTTGCGCCATAGAATGATACCACCCCCGACGTCTCCCAGTGTCCTCTCATCATCAGCTCCAGGAATTTCAAGCTCCATTGATTCATATCCGGGTAGAACTTGATCCACGCCGACATGACCATAGCCATCTGGAATCGCATTGCAATGCCACCGTGCTGTAGATTCACAGGTTAAATCATATCCGTCTACCACCTTGAAGGATAAGTTCCTCACTCCCACATGTAGCTCACAACTTGTCTTCTCCCTGATATCATCCACGGGGTAGCGATCCATCGGTGCTTGATGAGCATCGACCGCCGTGGAAGCCACTGAGCTTCTCCGCTGAGATGGGCCGGCTTCATGACTATCTTGCTGCAGCTGATGAGTTGGCCTTTGCTCCCGCAATTCCTCTATTTGCATTTGTTGGTGCTTTATGATAGTAAGTATTTCCTCGTTCTGTTTTTCCAGGTTGTTCAACCAGGCTTCCTCCTCCTGCTCCCTCCTCTTCTTTGCTCTCGCTCGGCTTCTATAAGATTGACGGTCCTCGGGAAACCCAAGACTCCACGGCACATCTGGTCCAAAGCCTCGTGTTCTTACCGGTTTTTCAGGATTCTCGAGGGCCTTTGTCAGCTCGTCCCACTCTCTCTCGGGAATAAACTTTCCCGATTGAACCTCGGCGATTGCTTCAAAAAGAGCTTTCTGGGGTATAGAATTTTTTTCTTTTCATCATATTTTAACTCTCCTGTTTCCATGTCATACTCCACCCCATGCCCAAGTAAGAAATTTCTTGCCCTATGGGGCAATGAATCTCCAGCTGGAATGATCCCTCTTTCGCGCATGGCGGCCTCAGTTTGATCCCACTTAGGCTCGGCAGATCTGTAGCCACCTATCCCCATCTTATGGTGATATTTCTTTTTCTTTGCATTTTCCTTATTCTTTTCCGACCTTTGCCTCGCTAGTTCTGAATTCTTGTACTCCAGAAATGAGTCCCAGTGAGGCCGCTGCCTCTCAAGTGTGCCAGTGAAATCTGGAGCTTTTTTTATCTTTGACATACGCATGGTATAATCTGTTCTTGTACTTATTGAATTGTTCAGCCATCTTCTTAAGAGCGAAATGCTTGACTGCTTTCCTCATGGCTATTGTCTTTGCTTCGTCATCTTCGAAGACCGGTAGGGTGAAATGTGCAATTAGCTTGTCCCAAAGATCATCTTTCGATCTGTCTTCGACATAAGTAACTCCCTCTAGCTTCTTTGGCTTAAGGAGAGAAATATTTGTTTGGTGGTCGCTATGGAGGCAAGCGATAGCAAGACCTAACCTAGGGTTCGCAGGTCAAGCCGTAAGGTATTTAAGGAATACAAAAAGGATTCTTTGATTGGTTATAGTAGGTGTTTTGTAGGTTCACGTGTAACGTATTAGGTGTGTACGTACCTGAAAACGTGTTTGAGTTAGAGATTGCATGTGATAGATTGCCTGGTACGTGATGCGTACGTTCATGAAACCGTGTTCCACACGTGTTTGTTCCACGTATGATTGTTCTGTGTTGGATAGATCGAAAATAAAATATTCTTGCTCCATGTACGGTTGTTCCGCATATGGGACCACGTGTGTTTACAATCATCTAACGGTGCGAGTTCGGTTAACTGAGATAGGCCCACCAAATAAATGGCCAGATGTTTCTGATTATTGTGGGATTTTCTAGGAGGTCTATCTTTTTTCTGGTGACCCCATCATGTACCTTTAGTATATAATAGACTATCATATTGAAGCATAAATAGAATAAGACTCGAGCAAATCGTACGGGTACGTACGAGAAAGACAGGAGAGGAGGCGATCGTGGCGGCAGCCTAGGGTTTCAACCCTAGCCGCCGCCGCCGGTGATATATGCAGCTTCATCGTCGTCGCCGGCAAAGATTCGACGGGTCCTCGCCTCCTCTAGGTGCCGTCTGGCACTAGAAGGGGGCGGGGACCTCGGACCTGTGCACAACACTTTTTGAAGGTCCTTAATGGTAGAGTTTGGTTTTGATCGTCATCTTCTTCGTTAGTGGAGATGGTATCGTCTGCAATAAGTGATCTTCCACTCTTCGTTCGACGGCGAGATATTCTTCCCGACGTCAATGGTGGCTTTGGAAGATCAAGTCTGTCTAGGTATGGTTCTTCAGATCTTGCTTCGCCAGATCAATCTTGGATTGTTTCTCATGGTTGCCGCGAGGAGGTTTGTGCTCGCAATATCTATCCCGGCTACTATGTCTTCGGCAATGGTGATTCGTTCTCTCGGCTCCCAACGACGTCGACAAAGTGGTTCGGTTATTTGTCCCTGGAATATCAGTGGTGCTGCTCTTGCCGATGTTGCTTGATTAATCTAATGGCTGCGTGCATACACAAAGCCTTGGCATTGCAGCTCAAAATTAAAAAGGGAGAACCTTCGGTGGTATTCACAGGTCTGTGGTTTGGTGGGGTTGGCGTTGTTCTACGGCTGCCTTCAGAAAAAGTACAAGATTGTGTCTTAGATGAAGAAAGAGCTTGAAGATCTCATAGATTTGCTAGTCTCTTTTAGTTTTGTTTTTGTAATCGATGTAATCGTGTACTCTTTGCTGGTTTAATATACGTGGAAAATTGAAAGAAAAAAAATAAGACTCGAGCAAAACAAACCTAAACATGCGCTACGACTCGCAAAGGCCAACAAGGTAAACAAGCAACAGGTTAAAAGGATGTGGGGCTGTGGCTATATCCTGCACTACTAAAAATCCGGAGATCAGCGACGATTCAATTCCGTCGAGGACGAGCTCCAAAACGTCGCTCGGCTTCAACCGCGACGGTTTATGCGACGAAAAAAAATACAGGGATCGACTATCACGGATGATTCTGCGACGGATTTGTTGCCACTAAAATGTCGTGGGATATGCGCGACATGTAGTCAATCGTCGCGGGCAACTGGACGGCCCGGTATAATGCCCAATAAGGCGTGACGTTTTTTTGCCGTTGCGACGTTTGACATGTGGCAGAAAGCGTTTCCGACGACCGTTAGCACCGTTTGCTGACGTCACTTATTGACGACGAATTTTGTTCGTCGCGCCCATGTGATGGCGTCATGGATGTCCTCAATGATTTTATTTGTTTCATCGCGCATGGGCGCGATTCAGGGGACACCATGTGGGCTGTCCACAATGCTCCACGTGGCAATGCAGTTGTGTCAAATTTCATTTCCTCGCGGTGCAAATGCTGACGTCATCAGAAAGCGCGACGTTTCTTTCTTCGTTGCGGTTTCTATACAATCAGACGGCGACACCTGGACCAACCATATGGTTCCACGTGTCTTTTCCCCACGACGAAATGTTTCCGTCGCACGTAGTTTGGTGACATCACCGATTCGGTTTCATCGTTGTTGAAATGGCCATTTCGGCGGTCGAGAGTCGAGACGCATGTATTATTGTAGCCCAACTAGTTGTCACAGCACAGCACATGCATCAAATACATAAATCCGGTACATAAGGAGGCTATCTTCTACAGTTTACCAGACAACAAGTGGTTGACCAGCAGAGGCAGCAAAATACAGTTTGTGACTCACGAAGGCCACCAAGAAGCCACATGAAGACATACCAAGGGCTACTCAGCTCCACCTATGGAAGGACCTTTAGCCAACGTCCGCTCAACAATGGTAATGTAGGATAGTTGACGCTTCTTCATATCTTCTTGTTCATTCATCATGCGGTGCAATTCTTGTTGACATTGGATCTTTTCTGCATCGGCTTGTTCCTTCGCCTGCTTCAACTCATCAACTATAGACTGCAGTTCCTGCCTCCCTTTTCTCTCAGAATCAAGTTGAAGCTTGAGTTGAGACTTTGTTGCTCTTGTACGGCTTGTTATCACAGCTATGGTCTTCAGGAAATAGGCTTTCGATTGCCCATACACAACACGTCCGCGACAGCTTCTGCAGCAGAAAGAGGTTGCTTGACAGCGCCGTCACCATCCACTGAAGTGGGTGGTGCCATCCTCTTTTCTATTTCAGCCTATAAAAGCATGTAAAAGTATAAGATGAAATAGCAGCTGAACTAGCTTGTAAGGAACATTGATATGAAATAGCAGATGACAAGCATGCATGTAAGGAACATGGATGAAAAATAGCAGACAACAAGCTTCTACAGAACATAGATTTTCAGCACGTATGTACATGACTAGCAGATGACAAGCATGTACAAAACATAATTGGAAATCATGCTGAAATGACAAGGGATGAAGTGCAGATTTTAACAGACATATCTGGTGATGCTGAAATGACAAGGGATCTGCATGTACAAGCATAGATGCAACAACAGCTAAACTAGCTTGTAAGGAACAAAGATGAAAAAAAGCATATGACAGGCATGTGAGGAACATAGCTGAAAATAGCACAGGCATGTGAGGAACATAGCTGAAAGTAGCAGATGATAAGCATGTAGAGAACATAGACGAAGATAGCAGATCACAAGGATAGATGAACTAGCAGATGACAAATTCTATTGAGATAAATTGATCAGAAACAGAGATGTACATAATTATGGGGGACTTACAATTGCTCTTTTAACAGGTGAACTGAATCCATGCTTCTTGCTTTTGTGCGTAGCTTTGAACAATTGGAAGGTGTCTCCCCCCATGTCGCAGCAAACCTCGTAGCTACGAGAACCTGTGGTAGAAGGGAACTGGACGGCCTGTCTGCTTCTAGAGGCTTTCAGACAAGCTGTAGCGCCCCGACCCCGGAATTATACAGAGATGCTATGTAACCCACAGGTCATGCTACACAATCGAAGGTTACTGGGGTTACCACTCCCAGGCCAAAACCTTTGGAAGGCGTGCTCGGAATGGATCATCGGCAACGCAACACCTCGATCATGCCATAATCATTGGCATAGCTATCAATGCATAATAGAGAGATCAAGACTGCGGAACATCTGGCACATCACAGACTCTACGACACAAAGAGATCATAGTTCAACTCATATAATGAGAAAGATAGCAAAATACACATCAGAGGTCACAGACCCAACATTACATCACGCGGAAGCGAATTTAGTTGTCTAAACAACAAGATCCAAATTATGGCCTAAGAGGCCTACAATAAAATATCCCAGCCAGCCTCTTCCGTGACATCCCAAGCTGCCACCTGGGAACCCCAGACTACTCGTCGATGTCAACAAAGAACCCACCTTCCTGGTCGGTGACGTACTCTTCTAAAACAAAAATAATCAACAAATCAAGGCTGAGTACGACATACTCGCAAGGTTACTAGAGCTATATACGCTAAGATGATTGGCTTCAAAGCTGTATAGTAGTTGTTTTGCATAAAGCTAGTTTTCCTTTTTAAAGACAGGACTCATGGCATCGACTACTCAGGAGGTTTTTCGAAAGGGGATAAGATAGTAAAACTTTCGATCCTCAGTTCACTTTGAACCAACAGTATCCACAATTCCACCACTCATCTCCACCAAGGCACTCCCTCGAATCACCCTTAAGGAAATGAACCTTTTAACACATGTTGCCAAATTTTAATTAAGTTTAGGTTTTCTATGAGCTAATCCGCCTTTCCCAAGATTTGTCCATAACCGTGGACACGGCTTTTTGAAAATATTAAACCCTGTAGGGGTGTACTGTTTTTAGCCATCGGTACCGTCCGGCTCGTCTGATTGGCTCTCTTCCGGGGAAAGCCGGCATAGTGGGCGCAGTTAAGCCTATACCTTGCATGAGACTATCCAACGATCATCGTGATGCCAGGACAAGTTCAGTGCCTATTTCAACACCCTACCCCCATCGCCACATCCTAAACACCACCGTCCTCATCGCGCCTTCATCCATCCTGCAACTCACACGCAAATGGAAAGCGCAAACTAGAGGACCCTTGGATATGCCCGCACAATTTATTCGGATAGTAAGGGGCCCATACCCCCACCGATGGAAGCACTCTCAGCCTAGGTGACAAGAATGAGGCAAAACACCACCAACCCCGATGGAAACTCATCCAAGCCTTTAAACATTTTAATTAAGTACCACAAGTTTCCACCTCGTCCGAACATTCCATCAACTTCTCAATCATGGAAAAGAATCATCGGATGACTAAGCATTTGACTAAGCATGGCTAAGCATATATTCAGCAGATATAAATTAACTCAGGCCAACACATCCAACCCATGGATCATAGGAAGGAAAACAGGTAATGGTGTATGGAACTAATGCAATTAATAAGATACTCTAACCATCGAACAAAATTGACATTGGAATCGAATGCAATATTATGTTGGAGAAAATACTTGTGTAAATCAATAGGATGAGATATGCACATAAGGTTAGGTTATCTCTTGCCTTGCTGATGGGGCTGATAGCACGGATCGTTGAGGTATTGTTGTGGAACCTCGACTCCTGAATCTACCGAAACACAAACAATAATAGGAGAACAATAAATAACACGAATACAATAGGTGCAATGCACACTCATGATGAGATGGTCAAATTATGCACTGAAATGGTCTTGAGCATGACCCACAAGTTAAATGGAACCCCGGAAATAAATAACGCAATTAACTGGTTAAAATTCCATACTTAACTTAATGAATGAAGTTATTACCTAAAATGTACAGTACTGAAATATGAGGTTTACATGCATGGAAATGACATTATTAGATAGGTATCGTTCTACCGATCATTTTGGTACCTCGTTTACAATTTTCCGATTAACAATGAATAAATGGTGAATTAAACGGTTATTAAATTTTAATCCTTTTAACCATTTCGAAAATGACATCAAAGGAAAATTTGTTGTCATGCTGTGAAATTAATGTAACTAGATAGCCTTTGATTTGCTGATCATTTTGGTATATCATTTGCAAAATTTGAACCAGTATTTATTAAGTTATGATTTTCCCAAATATTAATTTATGTCTGCCCCTTTTTTATTTATTAAATAACGGCAATTTAATTTGTTCAAAAGGTCATGGAAATGGTACCAACAGGTAGAGTTTATTTTTCTGAGCATTTTGACATATTATTTGCATTTTTCTGAATTGGTCTATATTCTGTCATTTTAGTTATTTTAATTAAACAACAGAAAAATTTAATTAGTTGATCCATACAGTAGGCCGGAACAAGGCCCAGTACTACCGACCATGGTTCGGTCGGTACTTCCGGAAAACTGCCCGGTAGTACCGGACAAGTCGGTACTTCCGGAGCAACTTCCGAGCCACTTCCGGAATAAAACAAGAGGTATCCAGTACCGAAAGAACTTATCCCGAAACTACGCTCGGTACTACTGTCCATGGTCTGGTCGGTACTACCGGCTCAAACATTGGTACTACCGGCAAAATTTACCGAGCCGAGGCCACGACCGGCGCGCGCGCGGAGGTGACCACCGGCGGCGGCATGGACAGAAACAACGGCCTAGGTCGTTAGGGAGCATTCTAAGGGGTGCGTTCGACGCGTGCGTCTACGGCAAACTAAACGATGGCGGCGCCGCTACCTAAGAGTCACCGGAGCGACGCGAGCATCGACGACCAGCGGCGGCCGGCGGCAAGCTGCGATGACTAGGCGAACCAGGGAGAGAGAAGGGAGGAGAGGATGTCCCGGAGGACGGCGAGCTCACCCTCGACGTGTGGGTGCTCGTGGCAGTGAAGAAGGAGGCCGGAGATGGTGGTAATCGTGCTCGGCGGGCGGCGGCCGGAGCAGAAGAAGATGAGGACGACGGCAATGACTTCGGGCTCCCCGGTACGATTCCGTGGACGAGGAGGTAGAGGGCGATGAGGCGGAGCTTTTGCCCCACTTCGATCTGTTCGGGGAGGCTCCAGGTGACGGTGATGCAACGACGGGCTCGGCTACGTCACGGCCATGGCGACTAGGGTTAGGGTTTCGGGAAACAGAAAATGGGCGAGGGGAGAGAGAGAGAGCAGGGCCTCGGTGGGGTTCTTATCCACCAGGGGGAACTTGATGGCAGCGAGCTGGTGCGGCAGGGACGACGGGAGCGAGCTCGGTCGCTACAGGGGCGAGCTACAGGAAGAAGATGGCATCTTTGCACGAACCCCCATGCTCAATTAAGGTTTATTGCATTTTGGTCCAGCAGTCTGTTAAGGATTTAAATTGAGGCACTTAAATATTTTGAAAATTCTGGAAAAATTCACATAGCATTTATATTACACTAGGAAGCTGTCCTAAAAGTTTCAGCCTATTTGGAAAATATTTTATGTGTAACTTATTTTAAAAATGCTCACAGGTATTTTGGGGTCTTTGTTAAATTATTTAATGGGTCATTTAACAGATTGCCACTAGAGGCTTGGTAGTACTCAGTTTTGCCACTAGTTTCAAATGGCTTACAGTTTTGCCACTACTTCAGTTGCAGCTGCTATGGCGAGGCCAAACGGCCAGTCTGAAGCGGATTCCGTCTGTTAGGCGTTAGTGGACTTGGTCCGCGTCTTACAGGTGGGACCAGTTTACTTCTTACAGGTGGGACCAGGCAAGGCGCTAGTGGACTTGGTCCGCATTTTACAGGTGGGACCAGGTAACTTCTTACATGTGGGACCGGCGACGGCGCGAAATAACGGCCACCACCTGACCTAACCGTGCACGACACCTGCTCTGGAACGGCCACCTGCGCCGCCGCCACCACCTCCGCGGCCGCCACCTGCGCCGCCGCGTCCGTCCCGCGTATAGAGCCAACACCTCCACCGCAACGTGCTCCAGCGTGCCGTGCTCCGCCGTCACCTGCTCCACCGCCACCAGCTTGTCCCGCTGCGCCCACCAGCTACTCGACCCACGGCGAGGCTCCTTCCGTGCGCCCGGCGGGAGCGCTGAGGTTGGCGAGGCAGAGGAAGTAAGAGGGTGAACTCCAGGGCGAAATGGCGAGCGGATGCGACCGTGGAGTAGCTGGCGAGGCAATCGTCGGGCCGGACACCCGCCGCATCCACGACTGGGTTCCCGAGGGGTAAGTTGGAGCTCACCTCTGCATTTGAACATTCGATTAGACATGAGACGCACTCGGTTTATGTTGATTTTGCAATTGGCGTGCTGAATTCGCATTTCGTGGTGTGCTGAATTCGTCTCTATTTTTCTGGTTAGGATGGAATTGCGGTTTGCTTTCTTGCTGAATATTAGAAGGGACCGGTACGTCGTCGATGCAGAGAATAACAAGAAATTCACGGGAGGTTTCGATTATCCTTTGCCAGTGGATTGCAATTGGAGTTTTAGACAATTTGGGGAGGTAATTTGCAGTCCATATCCTTGGGGTTTGCATGATGAAGTGGAATTCAAATACTACGATGGGGGAAACAGATGGGTGGCAGTTACAAATGATGAAGAACTCGCTACCATGTTTGCTAAGCATAAGGAGAAGGAGAAATTTCATGTGAGACTGCAAAATGATGTGGTTGTGCCGGCAATTGGACCTAGTATGGCGGATGCATCTTCTCGGGCTGCATCATGTCGTGGTGCTCGCAGTTCTAGCCAGAGAAGTTCAGGCAGTGCACTAGGACGTGGTGCCTCGAGCGGCGTGGGCAGCAGCAGCAGAAGAAGGGTCCCCGTTGAAGTGGAGGAGCCTTCCAGTTATGCGGATGAAGAAGAGAGGCTATATCATGATGTTCTTCGGAATTTACGACGAGCATCTCGGGCTGGAAACAATGAGGCTGACGCGGTGGTTGTAGACGAAGACAACGAAGCTTTGAGTGATGTCGAAGACGATGTTCCACCTGTTGAATGGGACCGTGAGAACCCATTGATGGAACAAGGTTCCATTTATTCATCAATGAATGAGTGTAGAAATGCACTTGTGACGTACTGCATCAAGGCAGAACGCTATTTCAAAGTTGACAAGAGCGATAAAGTTCGTTACAGAGTGCATTGTCCGACTGAGGGTTGTCAATGGAGGATGCATGCATCTAAAATGCGAAAGAGCACAAATATTCAGGTGAAGGTGAACCCATTTAGCCACACGTGCAAGGAATCAACACTTAGGAAGGAAACAATCAGTAGAGCCAAGTCAAGATGGGTGGCTGAAGAAGTAAAGAAGTGGGTGACAGAAGACAATCAAATTGGTACAAAGGAATTGATGAAGAAAATCAAAGAGAAGTTCAAGATTGATTTACCATACATGAGGGTGTTCAATGGTAGAAATCAAGCTTTGGATTCTATTTACGGTGACTGGCAGGAAAGTTTTGAATTATTGTATTCATTCAAAGCTGAAGTGGAGAGGACCAGCCCAGGTAGTATTGTAGAAATTGACCACCACACGGTGGAGTACAAAATAAAGGGAGTGACAAGGACCAAGGAATGCTTTAGGAGGGTTTTTGTCTGCTTTGAGGCTTGTCGCCAGGGTTTTTTGGTAGGCTGCAGGCCGTATTTGGCTGTTGATGCTACTTTTCTGACAGGGAGGTTTAAAGGATAGTTAGTGGCAGCTTGTGCAGTTGATGCACATAATTTTGTATTTCCAGTTGCGTATGGTGTGCTGGAGACAGAGTCTGAGGAGAGCTGGACTTGGTTTTTCCAGAATCTGCACCTGGCTATTGGACATCCCAATGGGTTGGTAATTCATACAGATGCCTGCAAGGGTTTAGAAGTGGCCGTGGACAATGTGTTCCCTGGAGTAGAGCATAGGGAGTGCATGCGTCATCTTGCTGCAAATTTTGCGAAGAAATTCAAAGGAAAAGTGTATAGCGACAATTTATGGCCAGCAGTTTTGACTTGCAGTGTCAAGAAGCACAACTATCACATGAGGCAGTTATACAAGAATGAGAAAGTGAAGGAATACTTGGAAACACACCACTCCAAGTTATGGGCCAGAAGCCAATTCAGTGAACTGAGCAAAGTTGACTATGTGCACAATAATCTTGCAGAGTCTTTCAACTCAACCATCCGAAAACTAAAGGGTCTCTATATGGTGGATTTGCTGGACAAGATAAGAATAGAGTACATGGAAAAGTTTCATTTCCGTGCAAATATAGCAACGGCAAAATTCATGGGCCACATTGTCATCCCTGCCGTGTTGAATGAATTGAAGCAAAAAACTGAAGGCTTGGACATGAGCATGAAACTTTGCTCGGCTACCAAAGCAGAGGTAGCATTTATGGATAAAGAGAAGAGGGAATGGAAATATCCAGTGGATTTAGAATCTAGAACTTGCAGTTGTAGGCAATGGCAGATAACTGGGTTGCCATGCATTCATGCATTGTTTTTCATCACCACTCTGTCAGGTCCAGCAGGGAACATACAGCAATATGTGCATGAGTACTACTCTGTTGCAAGGTTCAAAGACACATATGCAGTTCCTTTACCTACTTTGGAGGGAAAACATCAATGGGATGTAGTGAACCCTAGATTCAAGCTCCGTGCTCCAGTTCTGAAGAGAGCAAAAGGTAGACCGAGGAAGAGTCGAATAAGAGCTCGCAGCGAAGGAGCTGGACTTGGAGCGAGGAAGCGTAAGTGCAACAGGTGTGGTGGGTCTGGTCATTTCGGTAGGTATTGTGATCACGCAGTAGATCCAGCGTTCGGAGAGCGTTTGGATGAAACTGATGATGATGAGCAGCAGGTTGGAACAGAGCAAGAGCATGAGCATGATGATGATGATGATGATGAGCAGCCGGTTGGAACAGAGCATGACAATGTGGCTCCAAATGATGATGACAATGTGGCTCCAACTGATGGTGATCAAAATGGTCCATCTGATTTTGCTTATGAGGCTCCATATGAAGGTTCAAATGATTTCCCTTTTGATCAAATGGACCATGATCATCAAAATGAGGCTCCAACTGATGTTGACAATGTGGCTCCAACTGATGGTGACATTGTGGCTCCAAATGATGATGACAATGAGGCTCCAACTGATGGTGACAATGTGGCTCAAAATGAGGCTCCAACTGATGGTTCACAACATTCTGTGATTGTGAGTTCTGCCAGGTATGTCAATCTTGCCAACACTAGTACATTTATCACTTGAAAATTTTCTCACTGCCCTTTTTGTCTTGTACAGCTCTATGGTTGCTTCAAAGAAGACTGCCAAAAGGAGAAGAGAAGAAGCAATGACCACAAGGATCACAAGGAGCACAGTGGCAAGAAGCATAAGAATCACAAGAAGCATAGCGGCAAAGAAGCCTCGACGCGGTGTAGATTGAGTTGGAACCAAGAATAATTTATGAAACATTATGAATGTTGTTGTATTATGTTGAATGACCAATGGTACAACTATGTTTGGATGATTTTTTTTTGAACTGATGTTTGGATGATTTTAATAGAAAATCATATGTTTCCTTCTGTCATATGGTTGAACCATGTCTCGCAGACCAACCTATCCGAGCGCAGAAACCATCGCTGTTCTGATTGGTTGTCTCGCGGACCAACCAATCAGAGCGCAGAACGAGCGTCTCGCAGATCGATGTGGCTGACCCGAGCGCACCCGTCCGACGCAAAGAGTAGCCAATCAGGAAGCAGAACCAGCGTCGCGCGGATCGCGCATGCCTGCCCCCACATCTGACGGGTGGTGTCTGGCGCTTGGTAGGATCCGACGGCGGACGTTCGACGCTAGGGTTTGGAGCATTCCTGCGGGGTTTTGAGCCAGTCAACGGGGTTATTAGGGTTTGACCAGATTTCAAAAAATCATAACTAAATTACAAAAAATCGAAAAAATACAAACTCAACGGGGTTCGTCCATTTAGGAGACCTAGTTACCATAAAAAAATATAAACTCGGTATAGGGGCGTTTTTTTGAAAAATCACTTTTTGAAGTGATCTGTCGAAATCAAGTTCAAATGTTTTTAAAAAATTCAAAAAAAATCAAAATGTTGAAATTCTTGCGCACATAGCCGTCATATGTGACAAGGTTATGAGAAAAAAATATAAACTTGGTGTAGGTCATTTTCATGAAAAAAGGCTTCACACAAATGAGCTATCACCTATGAACATGTTCAGAGTTCGTAGAATAGGGAGAGAGGGTTTAGGGTTTGAAAACAATCAAAATAATTCAAAAAAAAATCAGAAAAATCTCCAAAGCTTCATTTTGTAGTAAATAAGAAGGATCCAGGCTTAGTTTTTCATTTTCATGTTTTAAACTTGTTTAAATGTTGGTCAACCCTACGGTTTGACCCAAATTCAAATATTCATAGGATATTCAAAAAGCATTAGAAAAATGCAAACTCTGCACACATAGTCTTCTGATGTCATATACTAACCATTTCAGTTGATAAAGAAAGTACAAGTACATTCAACCAAACAATTCATGTACATGGTGGTGATTTCTCACTTCTGTCAAATGAAGTCCAAGATTTCAAAAAATCATAACTAAATTACAAAAAATCGAAAAAATACAAACTCAACGGGGTTCGTCCATTTAGGAGACCTAGTTACCATAAAAAAATATAAACTCGGTATAGGGGCGTTTTTTTGAAAAATCACTTTTTGAAGTGATCTGTCGAAATCAAGTTCAAATGTTGTTAAAAAATTCAAAAAAAATCAAAATGTTGAAATTCTTGCGCACATAGCCGTCATATGTGACAAGGTTATGAGAAAAAAAATATAAACTTGGTGTAGGTCATTTTCATGAAAAAAGGCTTCACACAAATGAGCTATCACCTATGAACATGTTCAGAGTTCGTAGAATAGGGAGAGAGGGTTTAGGGTTTGAAAACAATCAAAATAATTCAAAAAAAATCAGAAAAATCTCCAAAGCTTCATTTTGTAGTAAATAAGAAGGATCCAGGCTTAGTTTTTCATTTTCATGTTTTAAACTTGTTTAAATGTTGGTCAACCCTACGGTTTGACCCAAATTCAAATATTCATAGGATATTCAAAAAGCATCAGAAAAATGCAAACTCTGCACACATAGTCTTCTGATGTCATATACTAACCATTTCAGTTGATAAAGAAAGTACAAGTACATTCAACCAAACAATTCATGTACATGGTGGTGATTTCTCACTTCTGTCAAATGAAGTCCAAGATTTCAAAAAATCATAACTAAATTACAAAAAATCGAAAAAATACAAACTCAACGGGGTTCGTCCATTTAGGAGACCTAGTTACCATAAAAAAATATAAACTCGGTATAGGGGCGTTTTTTTGAAAAATCACTTTTTGAAGTGATCTGTCGAAATCAAGTTCAAATGTTTTTAAAAAATTCAAAAAAAATCAAAATGTTGAAATTCTTGCGCACATAGCCGTCATATGTGACAAGGTTATGAGAAAAAAATATAAACTTGGTGTAGGTCATTTTCATGAAAAAAGGCTTCACACAAATGAGCTATCACCTATGAACATGTTCAGAGTTCGTAGAATAGGGAGAGAGGGTTTAGGGTTTGAAAACAATCAAAATAATTCAAAAAAATCAGAAAAATCTCCAAAGCTTCATTTTGTAGTAAATAAGAAGGATCCAGGATTAGTTTTTCATTTTCATGTTTTAAACTTGTTTAAATGTTGGCCAACCCTACGGTTTGACCCAAATTCAAATATTCATAGGATATTCAAAAAGCATCAGAAAAATGAAAACTCTGCACACATAGTCTTCTGATGTCATATACTAACCATTTCAGTTGATAAAGAAAGTATAAGTACATTCAACCAAACAATTCATGTACATGGTGGTGATTTCTCACTTCTGCCAAATGAAGTCCAAGTTTTCCAACATGAAATCTTGGGAAACCTCCCCAAAGCTTCATTTTGTAGTGAATAAGAAGGATCCAGGCTTAGTTTTTCATTTTCATGTTTTAAACTTGTTTAAATGTTGGTCAACCCTACGGTTTGACCCAAATTCAAATATTCATAGGATATTCAAAAAGCATCCGAAAAATGCAAAATCTGCACACGTAGTCTTCTGATGTCATATACTAACCATTTCAGTTGATAAAGAAAGTACAAGTACATTCAACCAAACAATTCATGTACATGGTGGTGATTTCTCACTTCTGCCAAATGAAGTCCAAGTTTTCCAACATGAAATCTTGGGAAACCTCCCCAAAGCTTCATTTTGTAGTGAATAAGAAGGATCCAGGCTTAGTTTTTCATTTTCATGTTTTAAACTTGTTTAAATGTTGGTCAACCCTACGGTTTGACCCAAATTCAAATATTCATAGGATATTCAAAAAACATCAGAAAAATGCAAAATCTGCACACGTAGTCTTCTGATGTCATATACTAACCATTTCAGTTGATAAAGAAAGTACAAGTACATTCAACCAAACAATTCATGTACATGGTGGTGATTTCTCACTTCTGCCAAATGAAGTCCAAGTTTTCCAACATGAAATCTTGGGAAACCTCCCCAAAGCTTCATTTTGTAGTGAATAAGAAGGATCCAGGCTTAGTTTTTCATTTTCATGTTTTAAACTTGTTTAAATGTTGGTCAACCCTACGGTTTGACCCAAATTCAAATATTCATAGGATATTCAAAAAACATCAGAAAAATGCAAAATCTGCACACGTAGTCTTCTGATGTCATATACTAACCATTTCAGTTGATAAAGAAAGTATAAGTACATTCAACCAAACAATTCATTTACATGGTGGTGATTTCTCACTTCTGCCGTATAAGTCAAAGGGTGAAGAGATGTTGTACATTTATAGATTAATAAAATGACTTTATATTGGTCAAGAACACTATATTAGTGCACTAGATGTTAATCCTAGAGTTTGAGGTCATTTAGAGAAGGTCGAAAAATTGGTCGGATTAGAAATGGGGCTGTTTGGGCTACCTTTCGGGCGCTTTTCTAGCTCATTTTGTAGAGCCGATTGGTTGTTGGAGATGTTACCCTACCAAAAGGGCTAGGATTGTTTCCAACACGAGCATAACAACTTAGAAATGACTTGGATGTCACACAAGTTTCAAACTTTTGAAGAAATTCAAAGTACGTTCAAATTCAAATTACAAGTTTCTTCATGTCAATTTCTTATTTAGGCAAGGTGGAGATGAGGTGGTTTTAAAACTTTGAAAATGAAAAAAGTCAAAAACTCACCGATCGAAGAATAGGAAATTTACATTCTGAATTCAAATAACAGATTCCCATATTACAAAAACCATCTTCTGCGATTCTTCTCCACATTATATAGGTCGAATAAACATCGTAGCATCTGATAAAACCGTAGCATCTGATCGAGGTTTGCATCCATGTACTCGATCTGCATCGTTCCTTACGATCAAAATGACGCTGTGCATGCAATAACGGCCACTGACTACTGGGCCCCGTTCACCAGCCCGATGCATGCAGAACTCAACGTAGACCTGCATGCCTAGTTTTTCCAGAGTAGACCTCGACGTAGACCTCGACGTTCACCAGCGCTATTTGCAGCGACGCAGCTGGCCTGCACCACGCCTCGTTTTTCAAGATGACACCATGTCGCGTCGCACCATGCAGGCTTTGGCGTGGAACTATGGGCTGGTTTAAATGCACGCAGCTACGTAGACTTTGGCGTGAGACTTTGGATTTCATCAGGGTTTAAATGCACGCAGGGCACCGTCGCATCATATATTTACGCAGGGCACCGCTTTGACCGCCTAATGCGCGCACGTACTGCTACCTGTCCTACGCCTAATGCATCGATTCTCCACGTTGCTTCTTCATCTATCTTCTCACGTTTTCACACAGTGGCTTTCATCTACCCCGATTAATTCACACGTCGTCGGGTCTTTAAATACTGCCTTCGCCTCCTCTTCCCTCTTCTCATCCCTCTCCAGCCCCTTTGCCTCTACAATGTCGAAGCTCTCTCTCCCTTCCAGCCCCGAGTCCGTCAGCGACGAAGACAACCAGCCGAAGGCTCGGCCCTGGTGGGAGCCGGAGTGGGAGTCGGAGGCGCTGGGCATCGATCCCTCTGCCAAGCGGAAGCGCAAGGCCAAGGTGCTGCACGAGTCGTCAGCCTACTTGTTCCACCACCCCGACCCCGACCGCGTCGACAACCGCTCCGACGAGGAGAAGAACCGCCTTCTCGACCTTCTTGAGAAGGCGGAGGAGAAGGAGTTGGCGAGGGAGGAGGAGGCGAGGGAGAAGGCGGAGGAGAAGGCTCTCTGGCGGCGCATCAAGAAGAGCCGTGACAGGGAGGACGCCAGGATGCGCGAGGCCAATCGCCGGGCCTTGCAGAAGCAGGAGATGGCGGCCAGGGCGGCGGCGTGGAACTGGTGGAAGAAGTAGGCCAACCGCCGGCGGCTAGGCGGCGGTTAGGTAAGGGCCCTCTATATTTAGGGCCCTATTGCATTTTTTTTTGTTTAATATATGTAATCCGCGTCGGGCCCCTCTATCTATATGTAAAAGGGGCTAATGTTTAATATATATGTATGTGTTCCCGTCCGTGCTAATATAATATAAAGAGTTATTATAAAAGGGTATGTGTACAACAATTTCTAGGGAAAACAATGTGTTGAAAAAATCTAACTATGAGTAAACTATAATCTAACTGTGTGCATGCAAACATGCGTGTCCAAAAATTAAGTACAAAACCCAAAGGAAAACCACTCTCACGTGTGTCCAAAACATTCAGTACAAAATGCGTTTTTAAACCCTAAACCAAGTAAAGAACTCACTATGTATAGTCTCCTTCCTTTGCCATGTCAAAGTCCTTCCATCAGCCCTAACGGTCACTAGCGCAGCACTATACTCCCCAAAACCACGGGGTCTTGGGTTCGATTCCCAGCCAAACCCCATTTTTGTTCATTTTACACCTTTTTTTTCTGGCACAACCCACCCTTCTAATTTGCAAAGTTTCTGAATTTCCCATTTCTTCTACATTTTTCACACAATTTCAAGCATACAAATCCCTCCCAAATTCATTCCTTTCCATACAATTTCATAAAAACACCGAGTGCGATCACTATACCCACAAATGCCCAAATGTAATTGCAAAACCAATTGCAAATGGGTTTTTGTGCTCGCTGTTCGAGCATCCTAACCTTCTGGTTCAACCTCCTAAGCTCAACAGCTACCTCTATTGATTCAATGTGTGCTCCGCCCTGCATCTCCTCTTCCGGAGCTCGCGCTGCGGCCGCTGCCGTCTGTGGCAGGATGGGAAGCCATTCCTCGTGCTCCTCTAGCAGTTCATTCATCAGTCTCTCGGCCAGAACATCGACCCAAAGGAAGAAATGCTTTACCTGCATGAAAGCCAAATAGATCAACCGTATTGCTCAATGATCCCGACCACGAAAAGAGTCAAATTGCCCCGATTCTTACCCCCTTGTTCTTGCACACATAGAACGGTCGATTTGGGTTCTTCAGTGTCCCCGAAATCTTCCGATCAACCTCCCCCCTACACCGCGGACAGAGCAACACCGGCATCTCCATGCCCGCCGGAATCTCGATCCGCGAGATGGCACGGGAGCTCGAAGAAGACATGGAGCTCGATTGGCGGCCGCCCGCAGCCAATCGGGATCTCAACGCCTCCGCACACGTCCCCTCTAGCTGCAGCAGACGGCCGCGCCCTCCACAGCAATCTTCCCGCCGCCGGTGATGAAGGGGATCTCGACGCCGCCCTCTCGGCCGCCCGCTCCCGGCTCCTAGTTACCAACAGGGGTCGCCGCCTACCTCTGCGCGTGTCCGCCTCCAACCCCGTCGCACGCTCGGCTGATTGCTGCTCACCGCTGCGACATCCGGTGGAGCCTTCCGCCGGGATTTTATCGCACACCCGCGGCCAGCAACGGCGACTTACTGCTGGGTCCCACAAGCAACGGTTATCTACTGGGTCCCACAAGCATCGGCCATCAACGGTCTGATTGTGTAACGCGTCTGGTCCCACCTGTAAGGGCCGAGTCAAACACGCTGACCTGACGGAGATGGCCTCCGCCTGGTCCCACCTGTAAGGGCCGAGTCAAACACGCTGACCTGACGGAGATGGCGCAAATTGACGGAACGAGTCCTTGCGCACATACTAGGGGCAAAACTGAGGACGATTCCAAGCTAGGGGCAAAACTGAGTACATGGACAGAACTGATGGCAAACGGATAATTTACCCTTATTTAATTTGGCAATCATATTTCCTTTGCAAGATTTATATTTTGAACTCTAGGAACTTCCTGGACAAATATGGAAGCTCAAATTGAATTTCTGTTTATCCAACAACATTCACCATCATTGATCTAGTAATTGTTGCCATAGCATTATTCCATGTTAAGCAATTTAGGTATGGATGCCATGATGCAATATGAAATGCAAAATTGAAAATTTGGTTCAAATTTTACAATACCAAGTGGGGCTGTTACACAAGCGACCTACAGGAACAGAGAGCATGAACAGATTAACAACAGTCCAGATTATAGAATTGATGGCAAGGCTGAGTGAAAAAAGACACGACCTGTTTCTGGGGTGTTGACCAGTTATCGATTAACTTGCACCAATCTACTTCGCTCATGTGTCCCACTTCACGAGGAGGTGTACGTACAACCATAGACTTGTCTTGAGCAGCGGCAAAAAAAATTGCTCTTCAGGAAATGGCATCTTTGTCTTGTACGGTTCTTTGAGATTCATTATAAGAGATTCATGAACCCAGGGGTCTTTGAGGTTCAAAACAAATCTTCCAGACACATGGCTGGTGTAAGCAGAAAATATGTCGCCCCTTTATTTGTAATCTTTCCAATGGGGGAAGATAGGGACAACGTCCCTCATAGCTACCGAACACGCTGAAGCATACCTAGAAGCAATCTTTGGGTCCACTAGCCTTGTCCTTCCAGCAGGAATAACAATTTTGATCCTCTCTCATTTGCACAACGTGTCCGGTGGGACACCTCGGTCATCTACAATAAAAGGGGCCTTGCTAGAGTTAGTGTTCTGCATTTTGGATTTCCTTCTGTAAATACACCCTACCAATTCAATAAACATGTTACCTTCATGGTGTCTCCCTCCTTCCATATCAGCTTGCCTCTGAAAGTAGGACTATGGATGCCCACTGTAGGTGCCAAGTCTGCTAGCAGCGCACTGAAGTGCAGGGACGACTGAGGGGTAGCTATAACCTCCTTGATGACCCCAGGCATCTATAAGTTGAAGAGAAGAGGATTATTAGATCAAAAGAACATGATAAGAAAATTTACAAGATGAGAAATACTTAAAATAATTAAAGTAAAACTTTAATAATTTAAAATTCGAAAATAGCATATAGGGTAAACCTAATACTTCTAAACCAAACCTAGGGTTTTCGAGCCTACATGCAACATTAGGCTCTGATACCATTCTGTAGCACCCTCACTTTGAAAAGTAAGAATACCTCGTGAATTGCTAGGCCCTGGATCGAGTATGGCTAGCATTCACCAACAGGATGTAATATCATGCATAAATGTTAAACGTTATTACATCGCTCTTACGAATGATCCAGAAATAAAGTACTTTATTACAACTTTGCATAGCCGAAGCTAGCTTAAAATAAGGAATATAGTTCCACAGATATTATTCAGAGTTCAAGCAGCAAATAAAGTAGCACTGAGCTCCATCATCTCCATGTGCCACTGGCGACGATGTTGGTTGTAAGCTCGAAATAGGCAAACGTCCTTACTCCTCATCTGAACAACCTGCAACATTAATGTTGCAGCCCAGGGAATTTGGGTCAATACCTTGTGACAGGCTGGCAAGTGTCATACTATGGTGGATATTAAATGGCAAGACTATCTCTACATGCGTATTTGGCTGGTGGAGTTCAAGGCTCTTGCGCAAAGCAAATTTTATCCTATACTTTCAAAATTCATTTCTTTTAAAACCAGCTATTTATGAGATAAACATGGTATGAAAACCAATATCTCTTCTACCCTTGTTCACCCAGAAAATTTTATTCTGAAATTGGAATGAATGAGATTCTTCTGTCGACCACCTTGCTTAGTTACACAAATTGTCCATAACCGTGGACACGGCTAAGATCTTAGTTTTATTTACTCTCGAGAGTTTGTGGCACTTTCCCCACTAGACTCGATCAACCCATTCTATCCTTAACCCTCATTTAGTGAAAAGGAAAGGAGAAGACCAAGACGAGATCTTTCAGAGGAGCTTTCCCATACACACGTCCGAACAATACCCACCTACATCCCCTACATTTGCTTGTTCGTCCGGTCAGGTCCACTCAACATACTTAATCAAGACAGAGCCCATATGACTAGTGGCTGCACTGGAAGTAAACTAGACATGGAGTGACATGAAATCTCGAGGCCCTGGGTGGTGAGCACAAGTGCACGTACTCAGGTACCCGCAGAACTGGGCCTGAGCAGCCACTCAACTATAAACCACCAATAGAGCAACTCCAAAATCCACCCAGGCGATTCATTAATTTAGTAGATTTTTCATAACTCATATTCAACAAAACAATTCATTTTTGCAGCAAGCCAATCTACTAAATTAATATAGGTCACTAGTCGTCTAAATCATGTGGCTAACCTAACAGGTTTGCATAGCTTATAACTTTATTAAAAACGGCCTATCATGCATGCTACTGGAAAAATAGTCTACAATGGAATATAAAAATAGTAATTGGTCTTTCATGAATTGTGTATGCACTTGCCTTGGTAGTTGTTCAGGTTGCAACACTCACAGCACTCCTGGCACTCTTCACAATCTAAACAAGCAAATTGCAAAAATTCAATACACAGGCAAAATGGCAATACAATAAAATATGCATGCATGATGATTTGCTAACAACACAAGTCAAAGTTAAACAACTAATAAAGTTATTACTTTCTGTTATTTACTATATGCATGATGCTCATGATTCAAATTTTAAGTGGCTTTAATAATTTAAAAACAATTACTATAGTCAAAATGCCACTATTTGAGTTTTTACAAAACATTGTCAATGCATGATGCAAAAGTACAAACTAAAAATACTACTGGATAGAGGACACTAAAAGACACAATTTTGCAGAAGGAAACAATTTAAAATAATTTATAGATTTAAAGTTATGCCAAAATTACTCAAATCTCACATTTGAAATTTGAATAATTTCAAAATGGCAAAACAGAATACTAATGGTTCTAAAATAATCTACAGGTCATAAGCTTTTCAAAAATATAAATTTCATTAAATTTGGCCGAGCCATTAAAAAGTTATGATGTTTTAAGGTTCAGGGGTTTTTCTGCAAAACTGCCAAATTAAATCAATTCGGCCAAAATTACAGAAAATGGGGCTGACGTGGACGCTGACTAGGCGCTGACACGGCGCGATCTAACTGGCCGATACCGATTCGGTTTAAGAAACAAAAGAGAGCCGCTGGTTCGGGATCCAACGGTCCAGATCTAAAGGGAAAGGGCCGGCCGGAGTTAGGGTTCCGTCGAGCGGCGGCGACGGGCTCGGCATCGACGTTCCCGGCGTTCTAGAGCGTTCCAGGATGCGCGGATCTCACCTCGGTGATCGGCGTGACGAGGCGGACACGATGGCGAGGCGGCGTGCTCCGGGGTCGTCTCCTCCTCCGGTGATTGCTCGCCGGAGTTGCTACAGGCGGCGGCTTCGTTCGGGCGTGGACAGACTCGTCGATCTGGTGATGAAAAAAATTGGTAAGGTTGTCCAGAAGGTGCGCCACGAAGAGATGAAGCGAATGGAGAAGGAGAGGGGAGTTGGGGTCGTCGGTGGGCGGCCGGAGTTGCCCACTTACCGGCGGCGGGTGGCGGAGCGGCTCGAGCTTTTACGCGGCTGCCTGGCAGCGGTAGCTAGGGTTTTTGGTGCGAGGATGATGCGGAGATGGTGGAGAATAAGTAGAGGGGGCGCGGGGCAGCGGATAACTCCGATTCAGTGGAGATTTTCGCGGGATTGGTTCGGTTCGTTCGTGTTCAACACGGACTCGGGGGAGAGAAAAGAGAAAGAAAAGGGAGAGGGAGAGGGGCCGGTCGGGGAGCTTGCTGGGCTGGTCTTGGGCTGGCTCGGGTGGGCTGCGCGCAAAGTTGTCAGAATCGTGATTCTGAGTCGGATCGGATCCTCTATGGTAGGATCGCAAATCGTAGGATCATAGCTTTCAGAATCTTAAAATCTAAGATTCTACTTAATAGAATCGTAGAATCGTTCGGCTCAATTTGGGTCGTAAAGTCGTAGTATCTCATAGTAGAATCATGATTCTGACAACTATGGCTGCGCGGTTGCGGCCGGTTTCTTTATTTTTTTTTGGCAAAACATTTCCCCCTTTTCTTTTCCCTATTTTCAAAACTGAAAATAAAACCTTTGCAAAACTTTTTATAAAAATTTGTAAAAATATTTTTCAGAGAGCTTAACACATTTATAAAATTGTGGCACTGATTTTGCCAGCAATTAAAATAAAAGAATTCAAAATATTGGCTAGGGTTGCTTAGCCCCTTTTATGCCATTTTGGAGAAATAAAACCACTTTGAAATAAACCACTAAATTAAATGAAATAAATGCAACAAACAAATGCATATGATGACATGAATGCATGCTCATGCAATTTTTGAAAATTGGGATCTTACAGGTAGCTTCCAGCTGGCCATGGGCAACTGCTTGCTCGCATTGGGGGGCTGCCTCCTCGCGGTGGTCAGCTGCCTCCTTTTGTTGGGCAGCTTCCAGCTGGCCATGGGCAACTGATAACCCACAAGTGTAGGGGATCGTTTGTAGCCTTTCCGATAAGTAAGAGTGTCGAACCCAACGAGGAGCTAAAGGTAGGATTAATATTTTCTCAAGTTCTATCAACCATTGACACAACTCTATGCACACCGAACGTTTCCTCTATCTAGGAAATAAAACTATAGGAATAAAACGGGTATGAAAGGATAGCTTTGTAAGATAATAAAGAACAAGAAAGTAAATTTTAGTTGCTGCAGCAATAATTTAACAAAAAGTGACATAATGTAACAGAACCATGAGTGTGGAAAAGTGGTGAAAGGCGTGGCGGAATTGTCCATAATTAATTAGTGAAGCTACTCGATTCATTGTCTACAATTTAGTTTTCTATGTGGGAGAGGCAAAGCATACACGTTCTCAACTACTTGTGATTACATGTACTTTATGATTGGAACATTAGCAAGCATCCGCAACTACTAACATTCATTAAGGTAAAACCAAACCATAGCATTAAGATCATACGGTCCTCTTTATCCCATACAATGTCAAAAACCGGGATGGGGCTTCGGTTTCTGTCACTCCGGCAGCCCTACCCCCGGCCTCCTTCACGTACTACAAACCCTATGATGTGATCCATGCACTCATAAATATATAATGGGCACCATAGGACTATACCATATCGACATACAACTCGAATCAACCAAACATATTCAATAATTCAACCATATGACAAAAAGAACTACACAAACATGACATAGATCATTGGATAATACTTTATAGAATCAAACATCATGTTTACATAGAGGGGTACAGAGGTTTGTGGGAGAGTGGACCACTGTATATAAGGAGGAATTGGTGATGGAGATGACGGTGAAGGCGGCGGCCATGGAGGAATGGCAAGGCGGAGGCAGCACGGGTGGCGCCGGCGGCGGCGGCCCATGGCGGCGGACGGCCGGCTAGGGGGAGTGCCGCCCCCTAACCCCCTTCCTCCATGGCTTCTTGGTGCTGTAGATGAGCCCTCCCCCTTGTAGATGGTAGCCAAGGGGGAGGCAAATTCGTGGCTTTTGGTGGCTGCCCCCAAAATTAGGGTTTCCTCTCTTTATATAGGTGGAGACAATGCTTTTCGGCCTTTCGATTGATGGCCCCTTGATACAACGGCTCTTGGGCACCTATAAAACCTTCCTAGGGACCCCTCACATCCTTAATGAGGTCCCAATGTCGTGGCTTGGTCGAATCCTCCAAGTTTAGTAAGAGTTGGAGTCAATCACGTCACCAACTTTCGAAATCCCGTAATCAGATATTTGGCCTTCAGTAAAACGGGGATTTTCGGAGCTACACACCTCCGATTGGGCTGTTCTAGGGCTTAAATGAAAACTATGTAAATTTCTCACAACTTTGTCCGTTGTGAGATCTTCAGTTTACGTAGTCTTTATGTCTCAAACTTACGATATCTGAAATCTGTTAGAAGGGACAGATTTTAGTAAAGTCAGATTCCACCTCCAACAAGTCTCCTTTTGCGTTTTGCCAATTTCCAAGCGATTCATACACATCAAAGTGTAAAACAAGAACATTGTGCACTTTTGCAACTATTAATAGGTTAGTCCAAATAAATCATAAACTTAATATAAAAACAAGTGTTAAAGGCATAAAAGTAGCATGAAACAATCAAAAATTATAGATACGTTTTGGACGTATCAACATCCCCAAGCTTAATTCCTGCTCGTCCTCGAGTAGATAAATGATAACAAAATAATTTTTTATGTTGAATGCTTTATCAGGTTTTTAACAATTGCATGATAAATGATGTATAGATAATAAAACTCTAGCAACCATGTTACCTAATGAAAAGATATCAACGAACTAAGAGTTCATAATATGAAATTTATAAACATCAAGCAAGATTGTAATGATCATAATAAAACATGATAGAGTGATATCTCGCTTGCCCTTTCCGGTACTGGAAAACATAAATGCAGAGCACCTCCGAAGTTCAAGTGGAGATAAGAACAAAGATATCAAAGATAGAAACATCACAGCTATAACTTAGTTAATAGTATTTTGCAACAAAGCACATTACACTAAGAATGACAACTATGCTCTCGAGGAAGTGCTCAAAGAAGGATATGGTGACTCAACATAAAAATAAAAGACAGGCCCTTAGCAGAGGGAAGCAGGGATTAGTCATGTGCTAGAGCTTTTTATATTTATATTTTTAGTTTTCAATTGAAGTAAAACAGTTTTGAGATATGCATGCTTTCATCAACGACTTCACAGTAAAGAAACTAGCTAGTCCCCCATTTCAAGCAAGGCTTTTAGACTTGTGAGAGCGGCTGGTTTTTGAGGAACGAGTGCATTCCTCTTTCTCCTCTGTTTCACCACTAACCAATGTTTGAGCTGATTTCTCAGATTTTCATTGTGCGGAGGAGAATGGTGAGTTATATTTATATTTTGCTTAAGCCGCTCTCGGGTAAATTCAAGTGAGGACGTGAACCATCAATACCGGGTGAAAGGGGGGAAATGACCTTGGTTGTCACAGGTTATATCTAGCTTCACTACTGCTTCCTCATGAGCTAAAAACAAAGGCAGAAAAATGAGCATTTTGAATATTTTAATGGTAGCACATGAAAAATTTAGTTGGAGTGGCAAGGAAATACCACATATAGGAATTTATGGTGGACGCTTTGGAAAGACTGGTTTTAAGGATTTTTGATGCACGAGCAGCATTCCCGCTCAGTAGGTGAAGCCTAGCAAAAGACTGGGAAGCGACAACTAGGAGAGCAGTACTTGTCATAATCATGCTTTGCGACAAATAAATATTAAACAAGGCATAAAAGTGACATCAATACTTTGAGGCAAAAAGTTCAACGAGACGTGGGACTTTCTTTTGGTCAATCATGTGTAAACATGTGCCAAGTCAATCGAACATGAATTATTCGGAGGAGGATACCACACTACCATACCATCTTATATGAGTAAAACAATGCATGTTAACATAAAAAATAACATATTATGCACTCCTAATTAACAAATTGATACTAATCATAACAAAACACAAATTTCTAAACAATATTATTCACACATCATTTTTAAGTTTCAACAAGTAATCCAACAACCAAATAAACTCCCAATCAACTCTCCAAACAGGGATAAATAAAATATATGACAATCAGCTCATTTATGTAAACGGTGTTTTGATACTAAGACAAATAAGTAATAAGATACACACGCTCCAAGTTTATGCAAGTTTCTATGTTGCTCAAAAACAAAGTTTGAAAGTTCACAAACCGAGTGATTGTTGATGTAGAGGGATGCGGAGACATCCCCAATCTTATTGCTTTGACCATCCTTGGATATTTCTCAGTTCGGTGTTCCTTCACTTCCTGTGAGAAAACTTCAACACAAAAACTCTCCCATTCTTTTCTGCCGTTAGACATCAGGGCAATAGATAATATTTCCAATGTACTGCCATTAAACCTAATAAAATTTTGTTTTCATGTTACAGAGAGGTTTCTGAAGTGGCTAATTTCTAAATGAAAGGTAAGATCCAAAAAGAATCAAATGAAAATGCAAAGAGGCCACTCTTACAACAAAAATCAAAATCTGTCCAGAAAAACAGCAGCTGGAAAACGCAATTTTTAAGTACACTTAATCATATCAGGAATTTTTTCCAATTTTTTTGCGTGCAGAGGATTAGATTGTACATAATCTGTTAAATTTTCGTGATTTTTAGAAGTTACAGGAAAATATGAAAAATCACGCAGTGAGCAGCAGATGCTGAAAACCGAAAAAAAACCTTAATTATGCATCAACTAAAACTAAATGGGTAAAACTTGGTACTTTATTTTTGAAAAGCTAAAAGAACAGAGGGCAAAACAAAAACAAACTGAAAGTAAAAACAAACCGACGCTCCAAGAATAACACATAATATGTGAAGCAATAAAAATATAGTACCACGGGTGAAAACTGAGGATTGTCGATGAAGAAGGGGATGCCTTGGGCATCCCCAAGCTTAGACGCTTGTGACTTCTTGTATATTTCAGAGGAGGTCCATGGGAACCTCTCCAAGATTGAGCTTTTATCCCTTCTTTATATTCCTTCATCACTTCGCTCTTGAATACTTGAAAACTTTCTTCACACAAAACTTCTAATAAACTTCATTAGAGGGTTAGTTCTCTAACAAAATAATCCACCTTCAGTTCTCACTTAACAAATTAAATGCACTTGTTCCTAAACATTAACGACTTCCACAAGGATCTAAGTGATGCTCCGGGATCAAAAGAACTCCACTTTGCCCGTAAAAGAAGCAATGCAAGAACAAAGACAGAATCTGTCAAAAACAGAACAGAATGTAAAGATGATTTTTTTTGGGGGATACTAGGACGCTTCGAATCAGAAAACTTAAAACTAATGAAAGTTAGGTAAAACCCTAATGCTTACTGTCAAAACATTTCAGACCCAGATCACGTGCTGTGATTTTTTAGAATTTTGTACGGTGACAGACATAAATTTGTTTCTGGACAGCAACTAAAAAATTTAACTTTTCTTTCATTAGAGGCTATTCTTGGCACAAAAACTAGAACAAAAAGGATACAAGAGAGTTGATACAGAGGTAACAACACCCAAACACAAAGAAAAACAAAAAGAAACAGAAAGTAAGAATAAAATGGGTTGCCTCCCATGAGCGTTTTTGTTTAATGACTTTTAACTAGGCTTATTTTAATGATGCTCTCATAAGATTAAGAGTTGAAACAATAAGGAGAGCATCAAGGAGTAAATATAAAACACATGTAAATCTAACCCTCTTCCTATGCATAGGAATCTTGTAAGAAAATAAATCATTAAAACATAATGTGACTAGCATAGGAAGGCAAAACAAATGCAACATCAAAACTTTTAACATAAAGAGAGGAGACTAAACACTATTGAGATATTTAGAACCATGTTTTCCTCTCTCAAAATAACTTTCAGTAGCATCATAAGAAATTTTTAATAATATAGCTGTCACAATAAAAATTCTTGCAAAAGTCCACATGCATACAATTATTATATAAGGACTATATGAATAATATAGATCATGAACGAGACAACCTGATATGCGTTGATGAATAAGGAGGGATGCCTCGGGCATCCCCAAGCATAAATGGTTGTATCTTTTTGAATATGTTCTTGGGGTGCCCCTGGGCATCCCCAAGCTTGAGCTCTTGTGTCTTATCGTTTGTCTCATATCACCGTATTGATTGGATCTTATAGACTATATCCACATAAAACTCCACAAAACTCATTAGTAGGGTAAGTACTTGTTAAATAAAATCCACTCATGTTCAAACATTGGCAAAAGTTTCATAATGTTTATTCAACATTAGTCACTATATATACAAAATTGTTCAAATATTCCTTTGTGCGTCGATAACTCAAGAAGCTAAGAACACTTAAATACAATATTAAATGAAGACAGAAATCTGCCAAAACTGAACAGTCAGGAAAGATCGATTTTTAAGAGGCACCTACGTAGCTCAAATCAGAAAAGTCAAAACTAATGAAAGTTAGATAAAAGTATAAGCTTTTCTGTCAAAATTTCCAGAAAAAGATCGTGCTCTGGCGATTTTAAAGATTTTCTACACTGAGGCACACAGAATCTGTTTCTGGACAGCAAAACAACAAACTTGCATCATAAATAAACTAAAGGACATATATACATTTTATTTTTATATTACAGTGGTATATACACAATATATACATGTTTTTAGCTGAGAAGCTTCCATGGAAAATTTTTCTTTGGTTTCGTAGGCTTGAACACAAGTGTTCAAGGTCGACCCCCACTTAACCATTGTACCTTTTTCCAATCACTTCTCTTTTTGAAAAAGTTTTAGTTAGCAAGTACAACTATTTTTTTTATAATTCGCATTCCCTATCCATACTAAGATAGAAAACAACTTACAACTGAAAGAAAAATTTACTTAGAGATAAAGCAAACAAGTGCACACAAGAATATCTACCCCACGCTATTGCTCCCCGACAACGGCGCCAGAAAAGGTCTTGATAACCCACAAGTGTAGGGGATCGTTTGTAGCCTTTCCGATAAGTAAGAGTGTCGAACCCAATGAGGAGTTAAAGGTAGGATTAATATTTTCACAAGTTATATCAACCATTGACACAACTCTACGCATACCGAACTTTTTCTCTATGTAGGAAATAAAGCTATAGGAATAAAACGGATATGAAAGGATAGCTTTGTAAGATAATAAAGAACAAGAAAGTAAATGTTAGTTGCTGCAGCAATAAGTTAACAAAAAGTGACATAATGTAACAGAATAATGAGTGTGGAAAAGTGGTGGAAGGCATGGCGGAATTGTCCATAATTAATTAGTGAAGCTACTCGATTCATTGTCTTCGATGCAGTTTTCTATGTGGGAGAGGCAAAGCATACACGTTCTCAACTACTTGTGATTACATGTACTATATGATTGGAACATTAGCAAGAATCCGCAACTACTAACATTCATTAAGGTAAAACCCAACCATAGCATTAAGATCATACGGTCCTCTTTATCCCATACAATGTCAAAAACCGGGATGGGGCTTAGGTTTCTGTCACTCCGGCAGCCCTAACCCCCGGCCTCCTTCACGTACTACAAACCCTATGATGTGATCCATGCATGCATAAATATATAATGGGCACCATAGTACTGTACCATATCGACATACAACTCGAATCAACCAAACATATTCCATAATTCAACCACATGACGAAAAGAACTACACAAACATGACATATATCATTGGATAATACTTTATATCATCAAACATCATGTTTAAATAGAGGGGTACAGAGGTTTGTGGGAGAGTGGACCACTGTATATAAGGAGGAATTGGCGATGGAGATGACGGTGAAGGCGGCGGCCATGGAGGAATGGCAAGGCGGAGGCAGCACGGGTGGCGCCGGCGGCGGCGGCGCATGGCGGCGGCCGGCCGGCTAGGGGGAGTGCCGCCCCCTAACCCCCTTCCTCCATGACTTATTGGTGCTGTAGAGGAGCCCTCCCCCTTGTAGATGGTAGCCAAGGGGGAGGCAAATTCGTGGCTTTTGGTGGCTGCCCCCAAAATTAGGATTTCCTCTCTTTATATAGGTGGAGACAATGCTTTTCGGCCTTTCGATTGATGGCCCCTTGATACAAGGGCTCTTGGGCACCTATAAAACCTTCCTAGGGACCCCTCACATCCTTAATGAGGTCCCAAAGTCGTGGCTTGGTAGAATCCTCCAAGTTTAGTAAGAGTTGGAGTCAATCACGTCATCAACTTTCGAAATCCCGTAATCAGATATTTGTCCTTCAGTAAAACGGGGATTTTCGGAGCTACACACCTCTGATTGGGCTGTTCTTGGGCTTAAATGAAAACTATGTAAATTTCTCACAAATTTGTCCGTTGTGAGATCTTCAGTTTACGTAGTCTTCATGTCTCAAACTGACGATATCTGAAATCTGTTAGAAGGGACAGATTTTAGTAAAGTCAGAGTCCACGTCCAACAAGTCTCCTTTTGCGTTTTGCCAATTTCCAAGTGCTTCCTACACATCAAAGTGTAAAACAAGAACATTGTGCACTTTTGCAACTATTAATAGGTTAGTCCAAATAAATCATAAACTTAATATAAAAACAAGTGTTAAAGGCATAAAAGTAGCATGAAACAATGAAAAATTATAGATACGTTTTGGACGTATCAACATCCCCAAGCTTAATTCCTGCTCGTCCTCGAGTAGATAAATGATAACAAAATCATTTTTTATGTTGAATGCTTTATCAGGTTTTTAACAATTGCATGATAAATGATGTATAGATAATAAAACTCTAGCAACCATGTTACCTAATGAAAAGATATCAACGAACTAAGAGTTCATAATATGAAATTTATAAACATCAAGCAAGATTGTAATGATCATAATAAAACATGATAGATTGATATCTCGCTTGCCCTTTCTGGTACTGCAAAACATAAATGCAGAGCACCTCCGAAGTTCAAGTGGAGATAAGAACAAAGATTTCAAAGATAGAAACATCACAACTATAACTTAGTTAATAGTATTTTGCAACAAAGCACATTACACTAAGAATGACAACTATGCTCTCGAAGAAGTGCTCAAAGAAGGATATGGTGACTCAACATAAAAATAAAAGACAGGCCCTTCGCAGAGGGAAGCAGGGATTAGTCATGTGCTAGAGCTTTTTATATTTATATTTTTATTTTTCAATTGAAGTAAAACAGTTTTGAGATATGCATGCTTTCATCAACGACTTCATAGTAAAGAAACTAGCTAGTCCCCCATTTCAAGCAAGGCTTTTAGACTTGTGAGAGCGGCTGGTTTTTGAGGAACGAGTGCATTCCTCTTTCTCCTCTGTTTCACCACTAACCAATGTTTGAGCTGATTTCTCAGATGTTCATTGTGCGGAGGAGAATGGTGAGTTATATTTATATTTTGCTTAAGCCGCTCTCGGGTAAATTCAAGTGAGGACGTGAACCATCAATACCGGGTGAAAGGGGGGAAATGACCTTGGTTGTCACTGGTTATGTCTAGCTTCACTACTGCTTCCTCATGAGCTATAAACAAAGGCACAAAAAGGAGCATTTTGAATATTTTAAAGGTAGCACATGAAAAATTTAGTTGGAGTGGTACGGAAATACCACATATAGGAATTCATGGTGGACGCTTTGGAAAGACTGGTTTTAAGGATTTTTGATGCACGAGCAGCATTCCCGCTCAGTATAGGTGAAGCCTAGCAAAAGACTGGGAAGCGACAACTAGGAGAGCAATACTTGTCATAATCATGCTTTGCGACAAATAAATATTAAACAAGGCATAAAAGTGACATCAATACTTTGAGGCAAAAAGTTAAACGAGACGTGGGAAGAGGTTTACATAGAGGGGTACAGAGGTTTGTGGGAGAGTGGACCATTGTATACAAGGAGTAATTAGCGATGGAGATGGCAGTGAAGGCGGCGGCCATGGAGGAAAGGGCAAGGCGGAGGCAGCACGGGTGGCGGCGGCGGCGGCGGCGGCGGAGCATGGCGGCGGCCGGTCGGCTAGGGGGAGTGCCGCCCCCTAACCCCCTTCTTCCATGGCTTGTTGGTGCTGTAGAGGAGCCCTCCCCCTTGTAGATGAGAGCCAAGGGGGAGGCAAATTCGTGGCTTTTGGTGGCTACCCCCAAAATTAGGGTTTTCTCTCATTATATAGGTGGAGACAATGCTTCCCAGCCTTCCGATTGATGGCCCCTTGATCCAAGGGCTCTTGGGCACTTCTAGAACCTTCCTAGGGACCCCTCACATCCTTAATGAGTCCCAAAGTCGTGGCTTGGTCGAATCCTCCAAGTTTGGTAAGAGTTGGAGTCAATCACGTCACCAACTTTTGGAATCCCGTAATCAGATATTTGGCCTTCAGTAAAATGGGGATTTTCGGAGCTACGCACGTCCGATTGGGCTGTTTTTTGGCTTAAAGAAAAGCTATGGAAATTTCGCACAACTTTGTGCGTTGTGAGATCTTCAGTTGATGTCGTCTTCATGTCTCAAACTGACGATATCTGAAATCTGTTAGAAGGGACATATTTCAGTAAAGTCAGAGTCCACCTCCAACAAGTCTCATTTTGCGTTTTTGCCAATTTCCAAGCGATTCCTACACATCAAAGTGTAAAACAAGAACGTTATGCACTTTTGCAACTATTAATAGGTTAGTCCAAATAAATCATAAACTTAATATAAAAAGAAGTGTCAAAGGCATAAAAGTAGCATGAAACAATAAAAAATTATAGATACGTTTTGGACGTATCAGCAACTGCTTGCTCGCCTAGGGCAACTGCTTGCTCGCCTTGGGCACCTTCCTGCTCGACTTGAGGAGCTGCCTCCTCTGCTTGGACCACTGGCCGCTTGATTTTGGCATCTACCTTCTTGGCTTGGTGGGATGGTAGCTTCCCGAGAGCATCAGAAGCTGTAGGATTGCTCCCGCGATGTGCAGTCCTTGTTGCTCGTGGCGATGCGGCTGCAGGTAGTGCTGGTGGAGTCCATTTGGTCTTTTTCTTTACTTTCGGAGTCTCAGTTGTTGTGCAGTCAACTATAACCGCATTGACGCGCTTGCGGTTGCAAACTGCACTAGGTTTTGTTTGTTTTTATAACATGAATAAAGAGCTCAAAGTTAGCTACACACATAACACTTGCTAATAACCTATTACAGTTACAGCTACAAAAGTAAGCTACTCACTTCGAGGGTTCTTCAATGGGGTGTATTTTATGTTCTGAAATATAGGACTAGTATTGATTGTTCAGTAGTACTGATGATGTAACATACAGATATGAGTAATATAATATGCGGACCTAAGACTGATAGGTTTGCAAAACTGATCTTAAGCCTAATACAAGCTGGAAAATAAGCAAACTTTGATCATAGGAACTCATCAAGCAGAAGCGCACAAACAGACAATTAAACAAACATGTACAGGACTTTTTCTTACTGCTTTTAATGGAGGGAACCATTACTCGTGGCCTGGACGTCAAGGTGGAAGATCTTGGCGGCGACCTGGACGGCGAGGTGGAAGATCTTGACGGGTACCTGGAAGTCGAGGTGGCAGATCTTGGCGGCGACCTGGACAGTAAGGAGGAAGAACTTGACGGATACCTGGACTGCAAGGAGGCAGATCTTCACGGCGACCTGGACGGCGAGGAGGAAGAACTTGATGGCTAACTGGACGGCGAGGTGGCAGATCTTGACGGCGACCTAGACGGCGAGGAGGAAGATCTTGGCGGCGACCTAGACGGCGAGGTGGCAGATCTTGGCGGTGACCTGGATGGCGAGGTGGCAGATCTTGGCGGTGACCTGGACGGCGAGGTGGCAGATCTTGGCGGCGACCAGGATGGCGAGGTGGCAGATCTTGACGACGACCTGGACGACGAGGTGGAAGATCTTGACGGTGACCTGGACGATGAGGTGGAAGACCGGGAAGGGTAGCTACACTTCGGGCTGTTAGACCGCGATGGGGAGCTACAGGACGAGGTGGAAGACCGGGACGGCAGGCTACACGGCGAGGTGAAGACAGGGTCGACGGCGAGCTATAGGGTTTGGGAGGAAAGGAAATGAAATGTGGGGCGAAAGAAGAGGGGAAAAGTCGATACAGGGGGTTTTGAGTCAAGGGAAATTTCAGTGAGGGGGTTTGAAAATTTGTTCGAGCGGGACACGTGCCAAAGTTAGATCGAAAATTTGGGTGGACGGCGCGAAATTTGTTGGGTGGGCGGGAAACATTGCTGGCCGTCCGATGGATGATGGATGGCTTAAACAAATTGACTATTTATGAAATTAGTCATTAAGGGACAAAGTGAATCAATCTATAAATTTTAGACCAATTTCTAGAAAAATCAATTGAGAAAAATTGAGAAAAACCAAAATTGCGACCTGGATGGCTTAATGGTTGGATTCCGATGCTCTGAATCCCCCGCTTCAGGCGAAACCATATAACCAGTTGATCGGAAGTCAATCGTATCGTCTACCCATTTGACCGGAATCAAGAGGGGGTAGACCAGTGGCATTGTATCCTTGGTTGTGTTAGTGTAGGACATGGGAACATATGAAGACCAGGTTTATCCCATGTTATCACAAGATTTCCTCCGGTTTTCCGAAAGTGGGAGTTTTGAGTTATGAGTGTAGAACCTTCTCCTGCGAAGTAGGTGTCGTCTGTGAAGCGTGTCACACTTTGGAGTTTGATGCTTCATCTTTAAACCTCCAACCACACTTTTATACATATATTTGGGACCCATGCATGATTTGGTTGGATTCCGACGCTCTGAAGCCCCCGCTTCGGGCGAAACCCTATAACCAGTGGATCCAAAGTCAATCGTATCGTCTACCCATTTGACCGGCATCGAGAGGGGGTAGACCAGTGGCATTGTATCCTTGCTTGTGTTAGTGTAGGACATAGGAAAATATGAAGCCAAGTTTTATCCCATGTTGTCACAAGATTTCCTCTGGTTTGCCGAAAGTGGGAGTTTTGAGTTGTGAGTGTAGAACCTTCTCCTGCGGAGTAGGTGTCATGTGTGAAGCATGTCACACTTTGGAGTTTGATGCTTCATCTCTAAACCTCCCACCACACTTTTATACATATATTTGGGACCCATGCATGCTTTGTTTGGATTTCGACGCTCTGAAGCCCCCGTTTCAAGCGAAACCCTACTTAACCAGTTCATCGGAAGTCAATTGTAACGTTTACCCATTTGACCGACATCGAGAGGGGGTAGACCAGTGGAATTGTATCATTGGTTGTGTTAGTGTAGGACATGGGAACATACAAAGACCAGTTTTATCCCATGTTGTCACAAGATTTCCTCCGGTTTGCCAAAAGTGGGAGTTTTGAGTTGTGAGTGCAGAACCTTCTCCTGCGGAGTAGGTGTCGTCTATGAAGCGTGTCACACCTTGGAGTTTGATGCTTCATATTATAACCTCCAACCACAATTTTATACATATATTTGGGACCCATGCATTATTTGGTTGGATTCCGACGCTCTGAAGCCCCCGCTTCGGGCGAAACCCTATAACCTGTGGATTGGAAGTCAATCGTATCGTCTACCCATTTGACCGGCATCGAGAGGGCGTAGACCAGTGGCATTGTATCCTTGGTTTTGTTAGTACTGTAGGACATAGGAAAATATGAAGCCAATTTTTATCCCATGTTGTCACAAGATTTCCTCCGGTTTGCCGAAAGTGGGAGTTTTAAGTTGTGAGTATATAACCTTCAGCTGCGGAGTAGGTGTCGTCTGTGAAGCGTGTCACACTTTGGAGTTTGATGCTTCATCTTTAAACCTCCCACCACACTTTAATACATATATTTGGGACCCATGCATGATTTGGTTGGATTCCGACACTCTGAAGCCCCCGCTTCGGGCGAACCCCTATAACCAGTTGATCAGAAGTCAATCGTATCGTCTACCTATTTGACCAGCATCGAGAGGGGGTAGACCTGTGGGATTGTATCCTTGGTTGTGTTAGTGTAGGACATAGGAACATATGAAGCCAAGTTTTATGCGATGTTGTCACAAGATTTCTGTAACACCCCAAAAATCCATCCCTAATTTTAGTGGTGTTTTCCCACACCTGAAAAACTTTTTCTGCTTTCAAAATGTTTTCTTCGAACCAGATGGTCTTTGACTTGACTTTGGTTTCACTCTCTTAGAAATTTTCCCAACAATCCTTGATCCTTGTTGGCCTCCACCTTAATCCCGTGCCATTGTTTTGTCGGTCAGAGACTCGTTCCATTTGGAATTCCCGAAACCCTACTGTCCATCCTACAAAAGTCACCGCCACAATTATAGCTTGAAATAAATTCCACCAAGACACCGTATGGTTCCCTCATACATATACCTCAGTCCCATGGAAGAACATTTCGTGGTCCCATGCAATACTTCCAAATTTATTCCTCTCCTTTATTATGCCAATTTCAATCCAGAAATTATCTGGACACCTTCCACTCGTCCAGAAATTATGAAATTTTGGTGAGGTGCATGATTTGACATCCTGAACATCTCAGTCCATTCGCCCAACCTCATTTGAGCAATATTTTAGGTACTTCCTTTGTAATGCCCTTTTTGTGCCTAATTGCAATTTCCAAAGCAACCCCTAGCTACAAAAATCATTTGGCATTGCCACCTTGCCAAATTGACCAACTCCCCTATATAACCACATATCCAGAATATCATGTCAATATCATTTGATTTGGTTCCCTTGGCATGCCCACGCCATTAGGGCGTTTTTGGACACCAATTTATTTGACCAACTTCCCCGTGTCCAACTGAGCTCAAAATACACAGACATACTATATACATCCTTCCCAACCTACTGTGAATTTTGGGGATTTTTTCTGAAGTGTGCAAAGCCTTGGTCATTTCATCGAACACCTGGCGCACCCTTGGTTTTCGGAAAATCTTGTGTTACGAAGTTTGGAGTCCTTGTGTGATTCTTGTCTTGTTGAGTTGGTCTCGTCATTACGAACCCGGTGGTATGACCTTTTTTCCCTTTAGCGCCCTGAGTCAGCGGGAACGTGACGATGCCGCTCGCGTCACGCTGGACGCACGCCTCGTCATGACCTTAATCCGTTTAGCACTAAACTCAATCCTAATCGTCCTTCACCAGTGGAGCCTCGTGCTCCACTGTGCAACCAGCGCGGCAGCCTCATCCTCTCCCTCGCCTTATCTCTCCCCTGTAGCCGGTGAAGCGTAAGCCGTGACCTCAGGAGCAAGTAATGGCCACACCGGCCACACCTAACCTCCCTCCCCTCTGGCCTATATAGAGGCCACCTCCGAGCTCCCTCACGCCCAGCCCCGCACTCCCCCACTCTCCTCACTCCCTCTCCACCACCCAGGGTAGCCGGAGGCTCGACGTGCAAGGCGTGCTCGTCGTGCACGGCCGGCGGCCAAGACGACCGTGTGCTCACCCACACCCGTGCCTCCCGAGCCCGGCGTCCACCCCAGCTCCCACCACCGCCCCTTCCCTGCTATCGGCCTCGCCCTCACCCCAGTGTCGCCGTTCCCCCCGTCCCCGGCACGATCCACCTTGGCCAAGAACTCGGAACTCCGGCTCCCGAGGTCGTTCCCCGCCGCCGCCCTCGTCCGGCCCTGCCACTGCCGTCACCGTCCTTGACTCCCAGCGCCCCGCCACGCCCGCACCCAGCCGAGCCCTACGCCGTGCCCGTCCGTGCCGCGCCATGGACGCCTCCGCGTCGTTCCCCGTCGCCGACCCTGCCGCCGCCATGCCATCCCCATCATCGTCGTCCTCCCCGGCCATGCCCTGCACGTCCCTGGGCGCGGTGTGGCACGGCGACCAGGCCGTCCTCGGCCCCGTCGTCGGCGTCCTTCCTCGGCCTCCCCATCGCCAACGGCCGGCTCGGGTTGCCGTCGCGGCCGACCCGACCGAGCTCCCGGGGTACTCGGGAGGGGCGACCCCAGTCCAGCTGAAGGCCTCCCCGGCCGCGGAGGAGCTCAGGGAGCCTCCCTAGGTCGCCGGCCGGCTTCTCTGGTGGCCTACCGCCGGCGAGCAGCCGCCCCGGCTCCCCGGTTCTCTCCGTACGCGAGCCTGAGACGAAGAAGCTCCCGGTCGATCCAGCTAAAGGCGTATTTTGCGCTTTACGCTTTCCTCTGGAGAAAGCGTATTCTCGGAGAGTACGCGACCAGCCGCGGGCCGAACCAGCTTTGTTGTGGACGTCCGCTGGGTAAGCAGTAAAGTGGACAGGGAACTGTCCGTTTTTAAGCTTAACGAACGGACGGCCGTAACTTTCAATCCATAGCTGCCTGAGTGTTGTTCTTGTCTAGTATGAAACTTATATTATTGTTCCTGCCATGTTGCATATCCTGTCGTATTTTAATTTATTGCACTACCTCATATCGCTTATCTGTACAACACTCACATTCCCGAGACAATGGCCGGGTGATTATATTGTTGTCTGTATATTATGCGTGCCTGAGTGTTGTTCTTGTTTAGTATGAAACTTATATTATTGTTCCTGCCATGTTGCATATCCTGTCGTATTTTAATTTATTGCACTACCTCATATCGCTTATCTGTACAACACTCACATTCCCGAGACAATGGCCGGGTCTCCCGCCTCAAGTCAAAGGAATGGGGGAATTATTACAATTGTGCGTCTCGCGCTTGCGGGGCTTTGTTTGGTTCTTTTCCTCTTCGCCGAGGTGAGGAGCGGACGAATGTCGTCTTATGATCCTCGGGGTTGAGGGCATTCGCCAAAAGAGTTATTTGCCTTGTCCCTCCGTCAAATATGGTTGGCATAGACCACCCGGACTGCGACGCTTGGGAGCTGACTTTCCATTTGGTTCTTTTTGCCGAGATTGCTAACACCACGTCGAGATTAACCCTCGAGTGGAATCGATGCTCTCTCATTTTTATGAGTGCTTTTCGATTCATTCTTTTACGGTGACACCGGCCGGGTTGCCCGCCACCGTCATCCGTTTGAAACTATGCTATTATTCTGTGAACACTAACCCCCAAGTGACACCGGCCGGGTTGCCCGCCACAGTCACCCGGGTATTATTATTATTGTTATGTTGTTGTTTATACATGCAAGTGTTATGTTTATTTAGTGTTGTTATTGTTATGTGCTTACCTTATGTTGCTAATGCCTTGTTATTGATGGTATATGATATTGATATTGTGATTGTTGTGCTGGACTAACCCCGGTTGTTTGGACTTGTTACGTTGAAACTTGAATAAATTGAAACAACCCTCCAAGCTTCGATAGGGTCAGTCCATAGTGCCATCAATCTGAACATCGAACGCACTACCACTGTCGCCCCAAATGGAAAGGCCGTAACCTATGTAACCTATCAAGCCTCCTTTGATGCTACCCACTTGGCAAGTCCAGTCGGATACTGCATAGTTGTGGTCGGGGCTAGTCTTGTGAAGGTTCCGGAGCTAGGCGTTGCTCATCCGTTGGGGACGTGCCGGATTCACTTCGTCATAAGGCATAGAGTTATGCTGGTAGCTATACAAGGAGTGTCTAGGTAGCGTGAACGGTTATGTATGTGTATCTTGCTGAGTTTGACTTAAGGATGATGTCCTAAAGTGCCGGCTGAGTAAGGTGCATCTAGATGGGTGGTCACTGCAACCTCTCGAGAGTGTCAAACTAGCAGCTAGCCTTGTTCCTGGGTTATGGAACAATAGTTCAGTGTCGGTCACACTGTGTGCCTTGTCGAGTCCGGAGGTCAAACGTAAGTATTGTTTGAAAGAAAGTTGAACAACATGAATTCACTAAATGAACAATAAGATGCTGCAGGGAATGTTACTTGTGAGGTGAATGGGATGGCGGTGTGATGCGTTGGAAGCCTATAGTTAGGCCAGAGCCAACATCAACCGTGCATGCCCCAGGAGATAGCCAGAGTTGGCTGGATTGATAGCCGGAATTGGCTAGAGGCTTGGAAGCCTGATTGTGTTGACAGGAGTAGTTATAAGATCTGGTACCAACTGTTACACCCGTCTACTCGTCACAGGTAAGCTCGTTGTATGATTGCCGGTACACGATCCAACCCCACCTGGCTTGGACTCTGTACTGGTGATACCCCTGTTGCTTGCTTATGACATGTTTGGTTGTCAATGCCATGCTACTTTTATGCCATGAGTACACTTGCCATGTTGTAGGACTTTATTTACAGTGTATATCTTGTTGCATGATTGCTGGATTGTTTGTAGTGAGGGGCAATACTTGCTGAGTGCATAATAATGTACTCACGGGCCTCGTGTTTTGGCCAGATTTTGGCGAGGATTCATCTTCTACCTTAGCAAGGAGATGGAGTAAGAGCGTGCTAGGATCAGTAGCCCAGCCAGATGCCCGTGGAGTGGAGCCGCACCAAGCCGTTGCCGTATCTTTGTCTTCCGCTGCCAGTTAAACTCTGTCCCGTGCCATACTTGGCCATGATAATTTCCATGCCTTGAAGGCCATGTAAACCATTTTTAGCCCTTTGGGCCTGATTGTGTAATGATATGTCCGCTATGTTGCATTGTCGTAACGTGCGTCCAGATATCCTGGACTGGCGCACGGAGCGACCACCTCTCTGGCGACATGTGTCAGAGGGGGGTGCCACAGAGCATGGTATCAGAGCACCAGGCTGGCTGTAGACTACCCTAGCATGGAAAGCCCTGCCTTACTTTTGCCCGACAATGACCCGATGGATTTAACCCATCTCCGCCTAACCGGCATGGCTCGTGTCGGTCAACAGTATGGTGCAGTAAAACTTGTCCCAATCTTACCCAACCAGATTCGCCGGTTTCTTCCTGGAGAAGGAATCGACTCTACCCATTAGTATGAAACCCAAGTCCTGGCCACCTATAAAATCCCACCCTCGCTTGCTATCCTTTGCAACCCAACTCTCTTGAAGCAGATCCCGCTCAGGAATCTTGCGCTCTCCTAAGTACCCTAGTTTGAGTTTTAGATGGCACCTACCCTTATTTTTGAGACCACTGCTGAGTTTCGCCCCGGTTTTCCACCTCTGCTGTGGGAAGCTGCTCGCTATATTATTGGTTGTGTTTCTCGCCCGGTGTACCATGTATATCGGTCTAACCTCTCCTCCTGCGTGAGCGAGTATCATGCCGATGTGTATGTCGGCACAAGTGCCTTAGAAAGTGCGATACCGTATGTGAGTCAAAGCCACTTCGTGGATTCCCATGAGATGGCACTCCAAGTTGCAGCTTGGAAATGTCTCGCTCGTCTGCGGTACTTTGAAGCCGCAATGGAACCTCCTGCGTCTCGCTTTTTCCCGCCAAGATCCCTGGCAAGCCCCAGCCATCCCATGGTAAGCATCGAAGTGATGCTCAACTCAACCTTGTCACATCTCGTAGCCTACACCACTGCCTTGGAGAGCATCCTTGTCTACCACTTGGAAGAATGCCACTCCCGTAGGCAAGCCCTTGCCCAAGTCCCGCAGCCCACTAACAACAACCCAGCTCTGCAAGGACCAGCAACAATTAAACTCCAGGGGCCACCACCATCAATGGAAGCTCTGAAGTTTGGACTCGATACCTTTCATCCAGGACCAGCCGCAACCCACGACCTCCAACCCCTTCGCAGCTTTGGCGTTGTGCCAGAAGGCATCCCTGAGACTCTAGCCGTGGTGGCGAGGAGCCTAATGGATACCAAGCTTGGCCGAGGACCCAACCCGCAATCCCCTGAAGATAGCAAGGTGAATGAAGCCCAGACCAAGTCCCCACCAAGTGAGGAGTCCTAAGTTTGTAGGTGAGAGTTTGTGAGGTTGTTTGTTCTTCTATGTTTGCTTGTATCGCATGTTCGCTTGGCAGTCATGGGACTTGTTATTTCAACTAAACATGATGTTATTTGTTCGCTTGTTAACTACTTGGTTGAAGTGCGTCAAAACACCATGCCCTTTCTTCCTTTACAAGTTTTAAACAAATGGCAGATCACATAAAAACAAAAGTGGTGTATGTGAACCCGGACGCATATGCACACCTGTAAAATTAATGCAAACTTTGAAAGACATTATTTTCTAGTAGGAAAAAAAATACTTTGGTGTGTTGCCCGAACTTAACCATTAAGTGGATGTATTGGAGGATACGCTATACCCATGGTTTCCCGCTCACTTGATGATTCAGGTGTAGATCTTGTTTGAACTTGCCATGCTTGTGTTGGTTGAACTCAAAACTTTAGATTTAATTTTTTTTGTGTCCATAGTAGCAAATCCTATGTTGATTGATTTCGTGAGCCCCTGCCATGCCATCCTTAGAATGCATGAGTGTGGTAAAAATACCTTGCTTTGATAATAATTGTTTTAGTAAAATATCCTGCTGAGTGTTCATCCTTTTGAGTGTTAAACTCTAGTATTTTGTAGAAAAAGTTTTTAAATATTTTAAATATAGGGTATATTAAGCAATACAAGAAATATCCTGTATAACCCCAGGAATCTCTGTTAGTCTCCGAATCTCGGGACGAGATTCTTTTTAAGGAGGGAAGGTTTGTAACACCCCAAAAATCCATCCCTAATTTTAGTGGTGTTTTCCCACACCTGAAAAACTTTTTCTGCTTTCAAAATGTTTTCTTCGAACCAGATGGTATTTGACTTGACTTTGGTTTCACTCTCTTAGATATTTTCCCAACAATCCTTGATCCTTGTTGGCCTCCACCTTAATCCCGTGCCATTGTTTTGTCGGTCAGAGACTCGTTCCATTTGGAATTCCCGAAACCCTACTGTCCATCCTACAAAAGTCACCGCCACAATTATAGCTTGAAATAAATTCCACCAAGACACCATATGGTTCCCTCATACATATACCTCACTCCCATGGAAGAACATTTCGTGGTCCCATGCAATACTTCCAAATTTATTCCTCTCCTTTATTATGCCAATTTCAATCCAGAAATTATCTGGACACCTTCCACTCATCCAGAAATTATGAAATTTTGGTGAGGTGCATGATTTGACATCCTGAACATCTCAGTCCATTCGCCCAACCTCATTTGAGCAATATTTTAGGTACTTCCTTTGTAATGCCCTTTTTGTGCCTAATTGCAATTTCCAAAGCAACCCCTAGCTACAAAAATCATTTGGCATTGCCACCTTGCCAAATTGACCAACTCCCCTATATAACCACATATCCAGAATATCATGTCAATATCATTTGATTTGGTTCCCTTGGCATGCCCACGCCATTAGGGCGTTTTTGGACACCAATTTATTTGACCAACTTCCCCGTGTCCAACTGAGCTCAAAATACACAGACATACTATATACATCCTTCCCAACCTACTGTGAATTTTGGGGATTTTTCTGAAGTGTGCAAAGCCTTGGTCATTTCATCGAACACCTGGCGCACCCTTGGTTTTCGGAAAATCTTGTGTTACGAAGTTTGGAGTCCTTGTGTGATTCTTGTCTTGTTGAGTTGGTCTCATCATTACGAACCCGGTGGTACGACCTTTTTTCCGTTTAGCGCCCTGAGTCAGCGGGAACGCGACGATGCCGCTCGCGTCGCGCTGGACGCACGCCTCGTCATGACCTTAATCCGTTTAGCACTAAACTCAATCCTAATCGTCCTTCACCAGTGCAGCCTCGTGCTCCACTGTGCAACCAGCGCGACAGCCTCATCCTCTCCCTCGCCTTATCTCTCCCCTGTAGCCGGTGAAGCGTAAGCCGTGACCTCAGGAGCAAGTAATGGCCACACCGGCCACACCTAACCTCCCTCCCCTCTGGCCTATATAGAGGCCACCTCCGAGCTCCCTCACGCCCAGCCCCGCACTCCCCCACTCTCCTCACTCCCTCTCCACCACCCATGGTAGCCGGAGGCTCGACGTGCAAGGCGTGCTCGTTGTGCACGGTCGGCGGCCAAGACGACCGTGTGCTCACCCGCACCCGTGCCTCCCGAGCCCGGCGTCCACCCCAGCTCCCACCACCGCCCCTTCCCTGCTATCGGCCTCGCCCTCACCCCAGCGTCGCCGTTCCCCCCGTCCCCGGCACGATCCACCTTGGCCAAGAACTCGGAACTCTGGCTCCCGAGGTCGTTCCCCGCCGCCGCCCTCGTCCGGCCCTGCCACTGCCGTCACCGTCCTTGACTCCCAGCGCCCCGCCACGCCCGCACCCAGCCGAGCCCGACGCCGTGCCCGTCCGTGCCGCGCCATGGACGCCTCCGCGTCGTTCCCCGTCGCCGACCCTGCCGCCGCCATGCCATCCCCATCATCGTCGTCCTCCCCGGCCATGCCCTGCACGTCCCTGGGCGCGGTGTGGCACGGCGACCAGGCCGTCCTCGGCCCCGTCGTCGGCGTCCTTCCTCGGCCTCCCCATCGCCAACGGCCGGCTCGGGTTGCCGTCAGCGGCCGACCCGACCGAGCTCCCGGGGTACTCGGGAGGGGCGACCCCAGTCCAGCTGAAGGCCTCCCCGGCCGCGGAGGAGCTCAGGGAGCCTCCCTAGGTCGCCGGCCGGCTTCTCTGGTGGCCTACCGCCGGCGAGCAGCCGCCCCGGCTCCCCGGTTCTCTCCCTACGTTAGCCTGAGACGAAGAAGCTCCCGGTCGATCCAGCTAAAGGCGTATTTTGCGCTTTACGCTTTCCTCTGGAGAAAGCGTATTCTCGGAGAGTACGCGACCAGCCCCGGGCCGAACCAGCTTTGTTGTGGACGTCCGCTGGGTAAGCAGTAAAGTGGACAGGGAACTGTCCGTTTTTAAGCTTAACGAACGGACGGCCGTAACTTTCAATCCATAGCTCCGATTGAGGTGATTCGAATTTGTAAATTCATAGTTTGAAAAGATCTGTCCAGTGGTATAGGTTTCACCTTTTTTGTGAAATTTTTGTATGCTCAGCACCCGCGTATGCATGTATAGGTGTATTCCGCGGTACCGGCGAATCGAGACCCTAACCCGCGACGTGTCCGTGACCCCAAGCCAAATGGCATCGATCATCGAAGGCAAGCTAACCCCTTGCTATGATCCGTCCCGCAATGCTTGTTTGTTTGATTGCTTAATACTATGTCGGGTGATTATATTGTTGTCTGTATATTATGCTTGCCTGAGTGTTGTTCTTGTTTAGTATGAAACTTATATTATTGTTCCTGCCATGTTGCATATCCTGTCGTATTTTAATTTATTGCACTACCTCATATCGCTTATCTGTGCAACACTCACATTCCCGAGACAATGGCCGGGTCTCCCGCCTCAAGTCAAAGGAATGGGGGAATTATTACAATTGTGCGTCTCGCGCTTGCGGGGCTTTGTTTGGTTCTTTTCCTCTTCGCCGAGGTGAGGAGCGGACGAATGTCGTCTTATGATCCTCGGGGTTGAGGGCATTCGCCAAAAGAGTTATTTGCCTTGTCCTTCCGTCAAATATGGTTGGCATAGACCACCCGGACTGCGACGCTTGGGAGCTGACTTTCCATTTGGTTCTTTTTGCCGAGATTGCTGACACCACGTCGAGATTAACCCTCGAGTGGAATGGATGCTCTCTCATTTTTATGAGTGCTTTTCGATTCATTCTTTTACGGTGACACCGGCCGGGTTGCCCGCCACCGTCATCCGTTTGAAATAATGCTATTATTCTGTGAACACTAACCCCCGAGTGACACCGGCCGGGTTGCCCGCCACAGTCACCCGGGTATTATTATTATTATTGTTATGTTGTTGTTTATACATGCAAGTGTTATGTTTATTTAGTGTTGTTATTGTTATGTGCTTACCTTATGTTGCTAATGCCTTGTTATTGATGGTATATGATATTGATATTGTGATTGTTGTGCTGGACTAACCCCGGTTGTTTGGACTTGTTATGTTGAAACTTGAATAAATTGTAACAACCCTCCAAGCTTCGATAGGGTCAGTCCATAGTGCCATCAATCTGAACATCGAACGCACTACCACTGTCGCCCCAAATGGAAAGGCCGTAACCTATGTAACCTATCAAGCCTCCTTTGATGCTACCCACTTGGCAAGTCCAGTCGGATACTGCATAGTTGTGGTCGGGGCTAGTCTTGTGAAGGTTCCGGAGCTAGGCGTTGCTCATCCGTTGGGGACGTGCCGGATTCACTTCGTCATAAGGCATAGAGTTATGCTGGTAGCTATACAAGGAGTGTCTGGGTAGCGTGAACGGTTATGTATGTGTATCTTGCTGAGTTTGACTTAAGGATGATGTCCTAAAGTGCCGGCTGAGTAAGGTGCATCTAGATGGGTGGTCACTGCAACCTCTCGAGAGTGTCAAACTAGCAGCTAGCCTTGTTCCTGGGTTATGGAACAATAGTTCAGTGTCGGTCACACTGTGTGCCTTGTCGAGTCCGGAGGTCAAACGTAAGTATTGTTTGAAAGAAAGTTGAACAACATGAATTCACTAAATGAACAATAAGATGCTGCAGGGAATGTTACTTGTGAGGTGAATGGGATGGCGGTGTGATGCGTTGGAAGCCTATAGTTAGGCCAGAGCCAACATCAACCGTGCATGCCCCAGGAGATAGCCAGAGTTGGCTGGATTGATAGCCGGAATTGGCTAGAGGCTTGGAAGCCTGATTGTGTTGACAGGAGTAGTTATAAGATCTGGTACCAACTGTTACACCCGTCTACTCGTCACAGGTAAGCTCGTTGTATGATTGCCGGTACACGATCCAACCCCACCTGGCTTGGACTCTGTACTGGTGATACCCCTGTTGCTTGCTTATGACATGTTTGGTTGTCAATGCCATGCTACTTTTATGCCATGAGTACACTTGCCATGTTGTAGGACTTTATTTACAGTGTATATCTTGTTGCATGATTGCTGGATTGTTTGTAGTGAGGGGCAATACTTGCTGAGTGCATAATAATGTACTCACGGGCCTCGTGTTTTGGCCAGATTTTGGCGAGGATTCATCTTCTACCTTAGCAAGGAGATGGAGTAAGAGCGTGCTAGGATCAGTAGCCCAGCCAGATGCCTGTGGAGTGGAGCCGCACCAAGCCATTGCAGTATCTTTGCCTTCCGCTGCCAGTTAAACTCTGTCCCGTGCCATACTTGGCCATGATAATTTCCATGCCTTGAAGGCCATGTAAACCATTTGTAGCCCTTTGGGCCTGATTGTGTAATGATATTTCCGCTATGTTGCATTGTCGTAACGTGCGTCCAGATATCCTGGGCTGGCGCACGGGGCGACCACCTCTCTGGCGACATGTGTCAGAGGGGGGTGCCACAATTTCCTCCGGTTTGCCAAAAGTGGGAGTCTTGAGTTATGAGTGCAGAACCTTCTCCTGCGGAGTAGGTGTCATCTGTGAAGCGTGTCACAGTTTGCAGTTTGATGCTTCATATTTAAACCTCACACCACACTTTTATACATTTATCTGGGACCCATGCATGATTTGGTTGGATTCTGACGCTCTGAAGCCCCCGCTTCGGGCGAAATCCTATAACCAGTGGATCGGAAGTCAATCGTATCATCTACCCATTTGAACGGCATCAAGAGGTGGTAGAACAGTGGCATTGTATCCTTGGTTGTGTTAGTGCAGGACATAGGAAAATATGAAGCCAAGTTTTATCCCATGTTGTCACAAGATTTCCTCCGGTTTGCCGAAAGTGGGAGTTTTGAGTTGTGAGTGTAGAACCTTCTCCTGCGGAGTAGGTGTCATGTGTGAAGCATGTCACACTTTAGAGTTTGATGCTTCATCTTTAAACCTCCCACCACACTTTTATACATATATTTGGGACCCATGCATGATTTGTTTGGATTCCGACGCTCTGAAGCCCCCGCTTCAGGCGAAACCCTAATTAACCAGTTAATCGGAAGTCAATCGTATCGTCTACCCATTTGACCGACATCGAGAGGGGGTAGACCACTGGGATTGTATCATTGGTTGTGTTAGTACTGTAGGACATAGGAAAATATGAAGCCAATTTTTATCCCATGTTGTCACAAGATTTCCTCCGGTTTGCCGAAAGTGGGAGTTTTAAGTTGTGAGTATATAACCTTCTGCTGCGGAGTAGGTGTCGTCTGTGAAGCGTGTCGCACTTTGGAGTTTGATGCTTCATCTTTAAACCTCCCACCACACTTTAATACATATATTTGGGACCCATGCATGATTTGGTTGGATTTCGACACTCTGAAGCCCCCGCTTCGGGCGAACCCCTATAACCAGTTGATCAGAAGACAATCGTATCGTCTACCTATTTGACCAGCATCGAGAGGGGGTAGACCTGTGGGATTGTATCCTTGGTTGTGTTAGTGTAGGACATAGGAACATATGAAGCCAAGTTTTATGCGATGTTGTCACAAGATTTTCTCCGGTTTGCCGAAAGTGGGAGTTTTGAGTTATGAGTGCAGAACCTTCTCCTGCGGAGTAGGTGTCATCTGTGAAGCGTGTCACAGTTTGCAGTTTGATGCTTCATATTTAAACCTCCCACCACACTTTTATACATTTATCTGGGACCCATGCATGATTTGGTTGGATTCCGACGCTCTGAAGCCCCCGCTTCGGGAGAAACCCTATAACCAGTGGATCGGAAGTCAATCGTATCGTCTACCCATTTGACCGGCATCAAGAGGGGGTAGACCAGTGGCATTGTATCCTTGGTTGTGTTAGTGCAGGACATAGGAAAATATGATGCCAAGTTTTATCCCATGTTGTCACAAGATTTCCTCCGGTTTGCCGAAAGTGGGAGTTTTGAGTTGTGAGTGTAGAACCTTCTCCTGCGGAGTAGGTGTCGTGTGTGAAGCATGTCACACTTTGGAGTTTGATGCTTCATCTTTAAACCTCCCACCACACTTTTATACATATATTTGGGACCCATGCATGATTTGTTTGGATTCCGACGCTCTGAAGCCCCCGCTTCAGGCGAAACCCTAATTAACCAGTTGATCGGAAGTCAATCGTATCGTCTACCCATTTGACCGACATCGAGAGGGGGTAGACCAGTGGGATTGTATCATTGGTTGTGTTAGTGTAGGACATGGGAACATATGAAGACCAGTTTTATCCCATGTTATCAAAAGATTTCCTCCGGTTGGCCGAAAGTGGGAGTTTTGAGTTGTGAGTGCAGAACCTTCTCCTGAGGAGTAGGTGTCGTCTGTGAAGCGTGTCACACTTTGGAGTTTGATGCTTCATATTTAAACCTCCCACCACACTTTTATACATATATTTGGGACCCATGCATTATTTGGTTGGATTCCGACGCTCTAAAGCCCCCGCTTCGGGCGAAACCCTATAACCAGTGGATCGAAAGTCAATCGTATCGTCTACCCATTTGACCGGCATCGAGAGGGGGTAGACCAGTGGCATTGTATCCTTGCTTGTGTTAGTGTAGGACATAGGAAAATATGAAGCCAAGTTTTATCCCATGTTGTCACAAGATTTCCTCTGGTTTGCCGAAAGTGGGAGTTTTGAGTTGTGAGTGTAGAACCTTCTCCTGCGGAGTAGGTGTCGTGTGTGAAGCATGTCACACTTTGGAGTTTGATGCTTCATCTTTAAACCTCCCACCACACTTTTATACATATATTTGGGACCCATGCATGCTTTGTTTGGATTTCGACGCTCTGAAGCCCCCGTTTCAAGCGAAACCCTACTTAACCAGTTGATCGGAAGTCAATTGTAACGTCTACCCATTTGACCGACATCGAGAGGGGGTAGACCAGTGGAATTGTATCATTGGTTGTGTTAGTGTAGTACATGGGAACATACAAAGACCAGTTTTATCCCATGTTATCACAAGATTTCCTCCGATTTGCCGAAAGTTGGAGTTTTGAGTCGTGAGTGCAGAACAGAACATAGGTGTCGAGTGAGAACATATTAATAAACCAACCCCAGCTAAATAGTCAACCTTTCCTCTCCCGCGCGCAGCTCCGCCGCCGCCCCGCCGCCGCCGCGCTGCTGCCGATTCCCTCCATCTCCGGCGGAATCCCCCGCCCCCGTCGCCGCGAGATGCCGCCATGCCGTTGCATGCGTAGCAGCACGGGTTTCCGCGGGTCCGGCTGCGGTCGGCCGGCCGCTACGGGGCGGATATCACCACTGGCGGCCACCGTGTGTGGCTCGGCACGTTTGATTCGGCCGACCTAGCCGCCCGTGCCTACGACGCCGCAGCGTTGAGGTTTGCTCGGCTGCGGTCCGAGCTAAACTTCCCCGACCTAAAACGCGAGGAGTTGGTTTGGCTTGCGCCACCGCTGGTGCTCGCGACCGTAGAGGAGTGGAGATAGCACCGCCGGGCCGAGCGGCTGCTCGCCGTCCGGGAGGCCGACGAGCTCGCCATGGCCAAGATACGCGAGGAGCACCCCGAGTACGTACAAGCGGAGCTCGATATTTATGTAGCAAGGGATGCGGCGGAGAGGAAAAAGAGCACCGATGTGGCTGGCCCCTTGACGGTGGTGAAGGTGGACTGGTCGTCCTCCTCCTTGTTCGACTGGTTGTCCTCCTCCTCGTTCGACTGGACTAGCTCCGACGACGAGTAGAGTGGCTCGATTATTCCGGTTCTCCATGTAACACATCAATTAAAAAAATTGACTTTTTGTCTACGAGTGGCTAGATTCTGGAGGGTCGGAATCCCACCTAGGCCAAGGTTTTGTTCAAGTAATTTTAATCTAGCATGTTTTGGGTCAGTGTATTTTGAATCTAGCATTAATAGGTTTTGTTCAAGTTGAATTTCCCATTACCGAAATCTAGTACACAGAATTACTGAAGTACTGGCAAGCAGATCTGAAGGTTTTGTTCATGTTGAAGTTCACATTATACTGTAACTACTTACCAACATTTCTGAAAGCTAACATTACTTACTATCCGGCTCAGTACTAAACAATTTACACAAAAGCATGCAAATACAGTTCTGCAATAATGTTCAGGCAAAGTAGATATAAACAGTAGTAGTAAATATTGAGCGCTTGGTGCCGCTCACCACCTTCTATCCATCACACTAAGAACAAGTGACACAAAAGCATGATAAGGCAGTTCTGCAATTTTTAGATAGAACTACTGAAACATCGACCGCTTGCTGCCGATCACCACCTGTTACCGGACAACTCGTTGATGCATGTAAAATGCATATAGGAACTTTGCACTATAACACTTGTTTTCTATTCATATTTGCATCATATAAGGGGTATATTACCGTTATTTAATGATTTTTGGTGATTAATAATGATTTCCCCTTTTTATGGAATTAATCCTGCGCAGGCAGAAAACCCTTATTTCTTTCCTATTAGTTTCAGGGCCTTAACGACGTCATAATGAGCTATAAATTTACGGGGATCATTATTTTGGAAGCAGGAAGACCTAGGAGCGAAAGAAGCAAGTGAACGGGTGCCGGAGGGGCAAAAGGGCGTGCCCCACGCGGCCAGGTACAGGGGCCGCGTGGGCCCACCTCTTTTGGCCCTCATGGCCCCGTTTGCGTCGATCCTTCGCCCTGAAGCTTCCTCGTGACCTAAAAATGCCTATATAAAGAGCCCCCCGACATTCTTTGAGGAGAGAGCCACCACACGAGAGAAACAAGAAACAGAGACCAGGAGGCTGCAGATTGGAGGGGGGAAACTCTGGCGGAGCGCTGCCGGAGAGGTCTCCTTCTTCTCCATCGACATCTCCACCGTCTCCATGATGAAGAGGGAGTAGTCCACCTCTGGACTATGGACGAGGCTCTGGAGGGGGCCGTGACGGGCCGGCTGAAGGAATTGGTGGACGCCGCCTTGACCTCCAGAGATCTGACTCTGGCTTGGATGTCTCGTTGGGTGTTCCTGCTGCAGGCCCGGGAGCACAAGATGTGTTTCTACTCCGGGGTTAAAGATCCCACCCGGGTCAGCATGGAGGCCTTGGAGCCGGATGAGATGCGCTGCTGTGCCACCATCATGATCACCGACCGGATCAATCGGAATTGGCGGTTTGGGCTCAAGCCATTCTCTCGTGCGGAGCACGCCCCTGAGGTTAGCTTCCTTCGTCGTTTTTTGCCTCAAGTTTCTTCTGGCCGGCTGGCGACTTGATCCGGCTGGTTCGTTTTTGCAGCTTTGCGAGCTTCAGAGGGCTAAAGACCTTGACGTCGTCTTCGGGGAGGACCTGGCGGGTCCTCTCTTTGAGCTGCAGATGATCCTTGTCGAGGGTGCCGCCTCCGCCGAGCTGGCGGCGGAAGTTGAAGACACCGCCTCGGAAGGAGAGGCGGGTTGAAGACACTGCACACGGCAACACCACGGAGTCGTCTGATGCCAATGTTGATGTTGACCTCGTCGGCGATGGCGATGGCAGTTGTACCGTAGCGAGTCCCGTTCCTTCGGCCGCCTCCGATTCCGATTCGGGCGCCTACGAAGACTCGGAGCTCGAGCGTGCCGCTCCCCCTCCGGTTCCGTCGTCCCGCGGTAAGTCTCATTTGCCTGGTGTCGTCGAGCGAGTTGGTGGCGGCGCTCGCGTGGTTGTAGATCTCTCCAGTGGTTCCGATCCGGACTTTGAGGGTTCTTCCTCCGTGCCAGCCTCCAAGCCACTCGTATCCACCCGTAGAACTAAGGTGCTGGAGGCGGTCGCTCGGAGGGCTCAGGCGGTGCCTTCCCCCCAAATTATGAAGGAAAGGCGGTCGAAGGTGGCCGCCGGCTCGGATGCGGGCAGAGTCATTCGCAAGCGGGGAGGCTCTTGCATGAGGCGGGGCGCGCTGCCCACGAAAAATTTATCTTCGGCGTCAAGCCGGCCGACCACTGCCGGCTTGGTGCCTTCTGGAAAGCTGGCGGCGGAGAAGAAGGTGGACGCGATCGAAGCCGAAATCAGGGCTAAGATTGCTGCAGAGGAGTAGGTGGAAGAGAAGAAGGACGGTCCTGCTGGTGGGATCAACACTCAGGTGATTGGCCACGCTCTCTGGGCCGACCCCAATTATGAGTTGAGTCTTGGCGATTTGAAAAGGGCTTTTGACGCATGTATGGCGCAGGCGGACTTGGCCATGGAAGCTATGAATGCCAATGTGACTGTGGAGCAGTTGGTGGCCTCCAGGGAGGCTGAGGCAAAGGCGAAGGCGGATGCGTCCGCCAATGTGACGGCAAAGGCCAAGGCTGGAGATGTGGTGACGTCGGCTGCTCCGAAGCAGCCGGTTGATGACCTTGTCTCGCCGGCGATGGGCATGGATGCGTCCGCTGGTGGCAAACGTCCGTCGGATGGCGCATCGGCTCCATCATCGAAGCACGCAAGGAGGAGGAAGCTGGAGGCTTTGGGCACGCGTGATGGGTAAACCTTTGCACGGAGACAGTAATTGTCGTAGTCCATGTTTCTTGTCGTGACATTTTCGTCGTTGTGCAGGGAGCCGCTTGCGATTGGTGGGACGAAGCCTGATGCCTTGGTCAAGCCCACCTCCGAGTCCGCTCATGAAGTTCCTGAGGCGCATGCGGCCAATCCGCCTCAAGAGGTGGAGAGAGCGGAGACGGACGTGGCGCCGGGTGACAAGGTGCCACCAGACGCAGCTCCTCTTGTGGCGGCCCTCGATCCTTCGGCTTCCGGTGGTGGTGACGAGGTAACGTTGGACGCCTTCGAGGCAACCCCTCGGCCGCATGCGGAGACCGGAGGCGATGCCTTCCTCCTTCCTTCTTCGTCCGTGGCCGAGACGGCCAAGGATATGGCCATGGCGGTGGCGACGTCTTCGCTTCCCGGACCGCGTCAGTCGACCTTGGTGAGCTCTCCTCCGTACTATAGACCGATGCCGGTCAGGCTGGACGCGTCAGGGCACTTTCCCCTTGCGGCATTGGCGGAGAAAAGGGCGAAGGAGCAACTGGCCGACATCTCTCTACTTCTTTCTTAAGTGGAGTACGTGCTTGCCGATGCTGCCAGGGAGACCATGACCCTCAAGCGGGAGCTTGATGCTGCCAAAGGTTTGGTTTTGTCTTCTTGCCGTATTCCACCTTGGAGTCTTGGCTTTTCTTTTGATTGCTTGACTTGGCGACAATTTCGCTTCGTCAGGCGACTCCACTTCTCGTGCTGGCTTGGAGAAGCGCCTGGATGTTTCGGTCCCTCTTACGGTGCTCAACGACAGGCTGAAAGAGAGGGACGCCGCCCATGCGCTGGCTGTGGTTGACCTCCAATCAGCGACGAAAGTGTCAGAGGAGCGCCGCCTCGAAGTCGTTCTGTTGCGGAAGGAGGTGAAGCAGTTGCGAGAAGCAGAGACGCAGAGGCTGAACGAAGCCGAGACCCTCCAGAAGAATGGGGAGGATTTGAGGTGCAAGTTGAAGGAGGCTGTGGACGCCCATGATCAGACTGCCCAGGTGGCCAGGGAGCGTGGGCTTGAGCACGATCAGCTGGTGCGTGGCATAGTTTTGGAGGCAGAGCGCATAAATGAAGTTATCCTTGGTATAGGACAGTTTCTCTTCCCTCGTCTTTCATTTGTAGTTCTCTTCTTGACCTTTCCAGCTTGATGTGCAGGCTTTTATCCTGAGGTAGATGCGCAACTCCAGAAGGTGGCTGCCTCTGAACATGCACTGCCAGAATCTTCTAGCGCCGCTGCTGGAGCCATGCCGTCTACTACCTCCCGTCTTCTTCAATTTCGCCAAGAATTCAAGTAGCTGAAGGATGCAGCCGGTGGCGTCCGCGAGAACTTGTCGCCGGATGCTCCTGTACCTGACGCTCTCCACGATCTGACCGTCCGTCTTGATGGGGCGCCGACTGGTATCGACGAGCAGGTGGAGATGGCGGCTCGAGGAGGCACCGACATGGCGTTGGCCCTGGTGAAGTCCTGGTACCCCGAGGTGAAGGTGGATATGCTAATGGGGGGCTTCCGCACAGGCACATCTCTTGAAAGCTTGTGCCCGAAGATTCGGATGGCTTCAAGCCGGATCACCAAGGCAGTTGACCTGACGCAGCTTGTCCCTGCTGAACCATCTACAGTAGCGCGGCCGACTGAAGGGGCTGAAGCCGGCGACACTGCTGCTGCGCTTCCTTGATTTGCTTGCTCCTCGGGATGCCGGGCGTATTTGTATAACTGTTAATTTGGATTGATGCCTGGCTTGAACTATTGCCTGTTGTGATTTGGATCTGTTTCCACTTTGTCAACTGCTTCCTTTAGAGACATCGCCTTTGAAACTGTTGAGCTTTTGTGTCAGAATTTTTGTTTGACTTGGTGATGTTCACCATGACTAGCCCCCAAATTTCGGGTCGGCTTGAGTATCAAGTCGGGTCGAAATTTTATGCTTCTCTTCGTTTTGTGCTTCTTGATGCCGTTCTGACGACGTAGCAGCCCCCGAGTCTCTGACTTGGGGTGGCGTAGATGTTCGTCTGGGTGCGCGGAGCCGGCTTGGCAGATGCGCAGCCCCCAGGTATGAATTTGCTACCGGCTGACGGCGTGGAAGCCCCCGAGTCCCTGACTCGAGGTGTTGTAATTTTATGTCCGGGTGCGCGGAGCCGGCTTGGCGGCCGCGCAGCCCCCGGGTATGAATTTGCTGCCGGCTGACGGCGTGGCAGCCCCCGAGTCCTTGACTCGGGGTGTTGAAGTTGTACGTCCGGCTGCGCGGAGCCGGCTTGGCGGCTGCGCAGCCCCCGAGTATGAATTTTCTGCCGGCTAACAGCGTGGAAGCCCCCGAGTCCCTGACTCGAGGTGTTGAAGTTGTACGTCCGGGTGCGTGGAGCTGGCTTGGCGGCTGCACAGCCCCCGAGTATGAATTTACTGCCGGATGATGGCGTGGCAGACCCTGAGTCCCTGACTCGGGGTGTTGTAGATGTACGTCCGGGTCTGCGGAACCGGCTTGGCGGCTGCGCAGCCCCCAGGTATCTTTGTCGGCTTGCCGCGTGCAGAGGCCATTTGTTGGGTTTGTTCTGTCTAGATTCCTGCGCCGGTACTGGTTGCCTCCTCAGCTTCTCCACCCCGGATTTTCTGTGGCTAATTGACTGTCTGGATCCTTTGTGGTTTGTGTCTTCCGCATTAGTGTCCACGTGTCACCTGGGGATGCGATTGTGACGATTGGGTTGCTCTTCCGCTCCTGCATAAGTAGTAGCGCAGGCACGTTCGCTTTGCTCCATATTATCTTCTTCTCTTTTCGTCTTCTTCAGCTATGTCGCCGAAGATGGAAATTGGAGAGTCCTCGAATGTGTCGGCGAAGCGTGGGAGGGGTCGCCCACCGAAGAGTGGTCGTGGCGGTGGCGGCCGTCGCGTTGGTGGTGGGCATGGTCGAGGTCGTGGTCAAGGCGCCGGCGGTTATGCCGCGGATGCAACTAGTGAGGGTGGCAGGAGCCCTTCTCCAGCTCGGTCTGACTCACCGGTTGGTGGTTTCTGGGATGAGTTTACCATCTCTGAGTTCATGTTGACATTGTATGAGTCCGTCAAGCGTACTCAATGGCTTCCTCAAGCTGTTGCTGATGCACTGGAAGGTGATGGTCCCTTCCGGTTTCTTCTTCATCGAGTTGGGGCTCGCCAAGGACCTTGGGAGGTGTTCGCCCTGGTCGTCGTCAGCCATGAAGGTGGAGAGGTCCGCAGGCGGGCGGAGTTCTACATCGGTTGGAAAGGCTTCGCCCGCTTTTACCGGCTGGCTCCTCCTTTCATCGTCCGCTTTCAGCTGAAGCGCCGGACTGGAGTCTTCTACATCAAGGTCTTCAACGGTTCTCTTTATCTCAAGGAATGGGAGGAGAGGGATGACGATATGACGCCGCCTCCAGCCTAGGTTTTAGGTTGCCCAGTAGCCGGCTTCACCTGTGTGCGAGGATGTCCGCCTGTGGATCTCCTCTTTTTGGTTCATGTATTTTGCTTCGTCTCGTAGTTGCTTGTAAGCCCTTGAATCTACTGTTGTATTACCAGTTCAATGCTTGAAGTTGGATGCCGTTGTTTGTTCTGTCCTTATGTCCATGTGCTGGAGGCCGGCTTCGGGTTTTCTGCCATATTCTGCGTCCGGCTTCCGGGCCTCCGTAGCCGACAAGCGGCATTTTTGTACAGAGAGCGGATGATGAAGCGGTTAGCTTGCTCAATTGATTATAAAATCTGCTTTTATTTTTTTGAGCTCAATTATCCACTTGCCTGTAGCCATTCCTGCCGTAGTTCGTGTGCACTTCACCGTCAAGTGGGATCATGCGCACTACTATGACATTAGGGTTAGGGTTATTAGGCCAGGGTTTTTTCAGCCGGCAACGAATTCTATTCTTACATCTTTCGCATACAACCAGCCTCCAGCTTATTCTCTTGTCGGCCTTACCGGATTCGAAGAGGTAATCGTTTAGCGTCATGTAGTTAATCGTCCGTAACAGGAGAAAAAGTTGCCGACTGCCGGCTTGGCCGAGTTTGCAGAACGATGTTTTTATCAGCCGACACTAATTTCCTTTAAGCGTTTTTCACGTGTTTAGCATCCTCCAGCTTATTCTCTTGCCGGCCTTAACCGAATTCGAAGAGGTAGCCGTTTAGAGCTTATTCACGCTACACGGCCACGGGAGGGAAGTTTGCCGGCTGCCGGAGCAGTCGGAAGATTAGAAAGGAAAAGCAAAAAACTGCGAAAAATTGATTCATGTGCTCATCTTTTTCATTCATTTATTGATAGCATGGATGGTACATACATGGTACTTGCTCAAGTGTAGAATCGGCGCAAGAGTGAGGCATTCCATGGCCTTTCCGTTTCATCACCTTCCTTGTCCATCTTGTCCTTCTTGTGTTCGCGGGCATCGATCAGGTAGTAGGCGTCGTTGATGAGTGTTTTGCTCACGATGAATGGTCCCTCCTAGGGTGATGACAACTTGTGCATGTTCTTGGTGTCTTGGAATAGCCGGAGCATGAGGTCTCCTTCGCGGAAGCGGACATGCCTGACTCTCCGGCTGTGGTAGTTGCGCAGCTGCTGCTTGCACATTGCCAACCTTGATTCAGCGAGTTGGCGTACTTCCTCGAGCAGGTCCATCCGATCTTCGTAAGCTTGTTTGGCCTCCGCTTCCGTAAACAGGACGATCCGAGGTGCGTGGTGCTCGATATCAGTTGGCATGACGGCTTCACCTCCGTGGACGAGGAAGAACGGGGTGAAGCCGGTTGAGCGATTCGGAGTTGTCCTTAGGTTCAAGAGGACAGATGGTAGCTCCTGTAGCCTGGGTTTGATGCCGGACAAAATGAGTCCGTTTGCTCGTTTGATGCCGGATGCCGGTTCTACCATAGAACCTGGCGAATTCACCCTTAACGAAGTTTGAGCCATTGTCCGTGATGATGCTGTTGGGGTAGCCGAAGCGGTAAATGATGCTCTTGAAGAACTTGACCGCTGTTGGACTATCTAGCTTCTTGATCGGCTTGGCTTCGATCCACTTCGTGAACTTGTCGACGGCTACTAGTAGATGTGTCATGCCGCCGCTTGTCCTTCTCAATGGGCCGACCATGTCCAGCCCCCACACGGCAAATGTCCAGGAGATGGGAATTGTTTTGAGTGCCGTAGCCGGCATATGCTTCTGCGTTGCGAATCGTTGGCAGCCGTTGCAGAGTTGAACTAGCTGGTTTGCATCCACCAGTGCAGTTGGCCAGTAGAAACCGTGCCTTAACGCCTTGGCGACGATTGCCCTTGATGATGCGTGGTGGCCGCATTCGCCTTGGTGAATTTCCTTGAGGATTTTGATTCCTTCTTCTTGACTTACGCAGCGCTGGAAGATGCCTGAAATGCTGCGCTTGTACAGCTCGTTGTTGATGATGGTGTAGGCGCTTGCTCGACGCTTGATTTGTCTGGCGGCGAGCTCGTCTGCCGGGAGTTCATCATTGGGAAGGTAGGCGAGGAAGGGTTGTGTCCATGGTGGAGCTTCTTCGATGACGAGGACCTCGACGGCTTGCGGCTTGTGAGCAGCCGGCTCGTCCGGCTCCATGCCTTGGGGCATCCGGATGGATTCAGAGCCGGGGCATGGTGTGATGGACGGCTTGTACAGCTTTTCGAGGGCGACACTGTAATGCCCCGACCCCAGAACTATACAATGAAGCTTTGTGCAACCGGTCATGCTACACAATCGAAGGTTATTGGGTTTACCAATCCCAGGCCAAAACCTTTGGTAGGCGTGCTCGGAATGGATCATCGGCACGCAACACTTCGATCATGCCATAAGGTCAGACATAGCTATCATGTATAGTAGAGAGATCAAGACTTGTGGAACAACTGGCACATCATAGACTATACGACACAAAGATTCATATAGCAACTCATATATGAGAAAGATACAAATATTACACACAAAAGGAGTCACCGACCCATCAGTACATCATGCGGAAGCGAAGTAGTGTTGTCTAGTACAACAAGATCCAAATATAGGGCCTAAGAGGCCTACACATAAACAACCCCAGTCAGCTTGTTCCACGGTCCCAAGCTGCCACCTGGGAACCCCGAACTACTCGCCGACGTCCACGAAGAACCCACCTGTGTGCTCGGTGTCGTCCTCCTCTGAAACAAATTAATAAAGGCAGGAAAGACAGACTGAGTATGACGTACTCGCAAGTTTAGTATGGCGATATAGGACCAATGCTGACGGAGGCTCTAAAGCCGTATGTAGTTATTTTTGCATAAAGCTAGATTTTCTTTTAAAAAAAATGTAAAAGACCCATGGCATCGACTACTCAGAATATTTTATGAACAAGGGATAAGAGAGTACATTTTCCTTCGGTTCTCATCGAACCAAATAGTATCAAGAATCATCACTCATCACCACCAAGGCACCCCCTCGAATCACCCTCGAGGAAATGAACCTTTATCACACGTTGATTATGCAACCTTTAGCTGCCACATTAAATACGTTAAGGTTCTCTATGATCTTATCGTCTATTCCCATGTCGTCCATAACCGTGGACACGGCTTTTCGAAAAGATTTACCCTGTAGTGGTCTACTAATTTACCCACCGGTACCGTCCGGCTCACCTGATTGGCCCTCTTCCGGGGAAGGCCGGCGAGTGGGCGCGGTTAAACCTTTACCTCGCGTGAGACTATCCAAGAGTCATCTGTGGCTACAGGGAAAGTTCAGTGGCCATTTCAACACCATGCCCCATCGCCACGCCCTAAACACCACCACCATCCTCATCATTCCTTTTTCCACCCACACACTCATACGCAAATGGAAATAGCAAACTAGAGGACCCTTGGATATGCCCGCACAAGTTATTTAGTTAAAGGGGATTCCATATGTCCCCACCGTTCGAAGTACGCTCGTCTTGGTTCAAGAGGTAAAGAACTCGCACCTAGGCTCCGGAATGAGACAAAACACCTTCCCGGATGGCAACTCATCCAAGCCTTCTTAGCATTTTAATTAAGCATCACAAGTAACCACCATGTCCGAAACATTCCATCAATATCGTAATTATGGAATTTAAAAAGCGGACATAACTAGTATTCGACTAAGCATGGCTAAGCATAGCTAAGCATTTAAACTACCACAATTATATTTTTGTATCCGGCCAACACATCAAACCTAGAGTTCATAGGAGGGGAAACATGTGATGGTTCGGGGAAAAACATGCATTCATACGATACTCTAGTACTTGATCAAAAGTGACATTGGAATCACATGCAATATTATGGTGGATAAAATAAGTTTATAAAACAGTAGGATGCTAGATGCCAAGAAGGTTAGGTTATCTCTTGGCTTGCTGCCGGGTCGTGTAGTACTGCTCGTCGGGGAAGGTAGGTTAACCTACACTCCGGAATCTATCGATACCCAAAATTATCACAAAGGAACAAATAAATACACGAAGACAAGGTGCAATGCACAATCACATGATGACATGACAAGTTATGCATTACTATCATCATATGATTTAACTAACAATATTAAATGGAGCGCCAAATAATTGGGGCAATTATTTGGAAGCAACCCCATATTTAACTTAGTGTCCACCTTGTTTACAAATTATTACATTACTAAGAAGTGGCTTAAATATGCATGAAAAAATTATTACATTACTAATAGTAGGGGAGTAGGTGAGGAATAGGAGAGAGGGCATCGTGAGCGTCGGGTCCTTAGCCGCGGCAGGGGGGGGGGGGTGAAGGAAGCACAGCGCGTGGGGCAGGGGGGGCACGTCGGCGGCAGGGCGGCAGTGTCCTCCCTGTCGCCACAGTGAGAGGAGAGATGAGGGACTGACAGTGGGACCCGTCTGTCAGTAGTTTAAACTTTTTGCATTTTCCTTTTTCAATTAAAACCAGTAGCACTTTAGGGATTTTATTGAGGCCCTTAACCCTTTTCAAAAATTATGGGAAAATTCACAGAGGCTCCCCATAACATTTAGCACCTCCACAAAATTTGGTGTTGCAATTTAATTTGTTTTGCACAACATTTGTTCACAGGGTTTTAGTATAGTCATTTTTGATAATTACCAAAATGTATTTATTTGTAGCACTTAAACATTTAAATAAATTATAAAAAATATTTATGGAGGCTCATAATATATTAATGAAGCTCCACATAATTTTATTTTGAATTTGGGTGTTTAACTTGATTTCAAAAATATAATTTGAATTGAACCAAATTGAATTCTCAAATTTATTTATTTGCTTGTTGAGAATTTAGCCTTTGGCAATTAGTTATAAAATATATCCTTGAGCTTCCTGGACAGTTTGGAGACTCAAGAACAATTGGTTTTGCCAATTTGAGTATTGTATTTGGTTTGGAAATTTTGGGGAAGGATTTGTTTCCCTTTTATTGTTTTCCAGTTGTTGCTTTATTAACATAGCAATTTAAATAAGTATGCCACGATGCAATGCAGAGCAAAACGTGAAAATTTGGCCCATATTTTAGGGTGCCAAACTAGGGCTGTTACAGACGCCGGGTGGAATTTCTTGTCGGAGGGAGCCGATGTTCGCCAATGTGTCAGCCGCCTCGTTGTTGGAGCGATGAATGTGGTGGAACTCGCATCTGTCGAAGCATCCCCCGAGTTGCTGGACGTAGAAATGATAGGTGGCCATGTTGGGGTCCTTGGCATCCCAATGCCCGGTGGTTTGCTGGACCACCAAGTCGGAGTCTCCGTAGCAAAGGATCCACTTGATGTTCATGGCCTTTGCGAGCTTGAGGCCATGCGCGAGCGCTTCGTATTCCGCTACATTGTTGGATGCCGTGAAGTGGATTTGTAGCACGTACTCGAGCCGGCATCCCTTGGGAGAGGTGAGGGCGACTCCAGCTCCGAGTCCCCAGTATCTTTTGGAGCCGTCGAAGTGCATGAGCCAATGTTGGCCGGAATCGAGAGGTGGCGGTATATGCTCCGTCTCCGTCCAGTCGACGAGGAAATCAGTGAGTACTTGTGATTTGATCATTGTTCTTTTGTCGTATTCGACTCCGTGCGCCGTCAGGTTGATCGCCCATTTCGGGACCCTGACAGTTGCGTCTTTGTTGCATATGATTTCGGCAAGTGGAGCGTCACTTATCACCTTGATCGGGTGCTCTTGAAAGTAGTGCTTCAGTTTTTTAGCCGCCATGTATATGCCGTATGCGAGCTTCTGGTAGTGCGGATAATTTTGCTTCGATTGTGAGAGCACTTTGCTAATGTAATAGACAGGCCGCTGCACTAGCTTCTGCTTGCGGGCTTCTTCTCGTGCTACCACCAAGACGACACTGATGACTCGGTTCGAGGCGGCAATGTACAGGAGCATGGGCTCCTTCGGGGTTGGAGGCGCTAGAACGGGGGTGGTAACGAGATCACGCTTGAGCTCGATGAAGGCGGCATTGGCCGCCTCGCTCTAGACGAACTTGTCCATCTTCTTCAACAGGTGAAGCGGCTGAGGGAGGCCAGACAGCTGGTGAACTTTTGGATGTCCTTGATGCTCCTTGGTTGTCGCATGTTGTCGATGGCGGCGATCTTCTCCGGGTTGGGTTCGATTCCTCGCACCGATACGAGGAAGCCGAGCAGCTGTCCGGTCGGCACGCCGAACACGCATTTCTCCGGATTGACCTTCATCTGGAACCGTCGTAGGTTGTCAAATGTCTCCTTGAGATCATCGAGCAGGGTGCGCTTCTACTTGGTTTTGAAGACGATGTCATCGACGTATGCGTGCGCGTTGCGAACGATTTGGTCGTGCAGGCATTTCTGCATGCATCGCTGATACGTTGCCCCCGCATTCTTCAAACCGAACGGCATGGTGGTGTAGCAGAATGGTCCGTAGGGGGTGATGAAGGAGGTCTTGAGATGATCATCCGGGTTCAGCGGTGTTTGGTTGTAGCCGGATTAGGCGTTGAGGAGGGAGAGGAGGCCGCAGCCGGCCGTGGAGTCGATCACTTGGTCGATGCGCGACAAGGCGAAGGGGTCTTTGGGGTTGGTGTAATTGATACACATCCTCCACTTCCCATTTTTCTTGAGCACTAGGACTGGGTTAGCTAGCCATTCCGGATGTTGTACTTCCATGATAAAACCGGCTGCAAGCAGCCTGGCTATCTCTTCTCCTATTATCTTCCTCCTTTCTTCTGCGAAATGGCGTAAGGATTGTTTGACCGGCTTCGCGTCTGGTCGGAAATGTAAAGAATGCTCGGCGAATTCCCTCGGTACACCAGGCATGTCCTTGGGGGACCACGCGAAGATGTCCCGGTTCTCACGGAGGAATTTGACGAGCTCGCTTTCCTATTTGGGGTCCAGATTCGCCCCCACAGTGATGAATTTGGACTTGTCATTGTCGTCGAAGTAGATCTTCTTAGTATCTCGTGCCGCCTGGAAATTTGATTCGCTATCCGGCTTGGCCAACTCTGGTATTTCCAGCTTCTCTTCGCTGGCCTTGCGCTTGAACTGCCGCATCTCCTCGTTGCAGACCATGGTTTCGGCTACCTTCACACTGTCCGTGGCGCAGGCGATGGAGCGTTTGTAATCCCCGGAGATGGTGATGATTCCGCGTGGGCCTGGCAGCTTCATCTCCAGGTAGGCATAGTGAGGTACCGCAATGAACTTGGCGAGCGCCGGCCGTCCCAATATAGCATGGTAGGCGCTGGTGTGGTCAACCACCTCGAAGGAGACAGTCTGGCGGTGATGGTTGTCCTTGGTGCCGAATAGGACGTCAAGCCGGATGAGTCCCATGGAGGAGCCGGCATGCCCTGGTATGATGACGTAGAAGACCGTCCGGCTTGGCATTAGGCTGGACTCGGAGACGCCCAACTTCTCCAGCGTGTCGCGGTAGAGTATGTTGATGCTGCTGCCTCCGTCGATGAGGACGCATGAGAAGGTGCATGCGCGCTTGCGGGAGATGATCATGGGCTCCAGAACTAGAGCATAGCTGCCTGGGTTGGGCATCAGCTCCGGGTGATCGCTGCGGTCCCATGTGATCACCTCTTCCGACCAGTTGAAATACTGGGGGACGGGGGGAACCACAGCATTCACTTCCTTGAATCCCTCTCGCCGGCTTCACTTGTCGTCCCACTCGCTGACGAACACGAAGTAGGCGGCATTCGGGTTCTGATATTCATCGCGACCCCTTGGTGGTGGAGGTGGGAGACGTTCCCTTCTTTGGTCCTCGCGTTGGCGGTCATCGCGGTTCCTGTCCTCGCGCCGCCTGTCGTCGCGCCTCCGATCGTCTCGTCCGACTTCATCCGGAGGAGGAGGTGGATCCTGCCGCTCGTACGGTGGTGGCCTTGGAAGGCCGAGGTTGCACTGTCTAACAGTGTGGTTAGCCGGCCAGTCGCCGTGGTTCCGGCATGGCCGGTCAAGCAGAGACTCGTAGTTGTTCTTCGCCCTTGTCCAGCGCATGTCGCTGCTTGTCCTCATGTGGCGGTTGTCGAAGCCGCCTGCCGGCCTTCCTTCTGTGGTGGCGACGACCTTGGACTCGATGCGGTCGTCAATAGACTTGCGCTTGCGGACGTGTCAGAGTCACGCCGGCTTGATCTTCCTTCTTGCGCTTCCGTCCGGCTTCTGCGCGTAGCTGGCTCGCCCGCGATGATCCTTCCGGCTTCGTCAAGTCGGATCGTACTGGTCATGCCCGCATCAGCGGTGGCGTAATCGTCGGCCATTGTCATGAGGTGCGCCATGGTCTTCGGATTTTTTCCTTAGGAGTTTGTGCCGGAGTAGAGTCTGGTCCTTGCAGCCTTGAAACTCCGGGATTCCCTCGTAGGAATTGCGCAGGCCGGTCCATCGTGTGAGATAAGCACGGTCCGACTCGTCCTCCTTCTTCTTGCACATCGCGAGCAGCAGTGCGTTGCCTGGGCGCAGGTAAGTGCCAGTGAAGTTGCGGTTGACGCTTTCAGCCGGGAGGCTATCCAGCCAGGTCCGAGCCGATCCCTAGAGCATGAGCGGCACGTAGCGTACGGCCACCCGCTTGTTGCCGCCTACGATGTTGACTGCGGTGACGTAATCGGCCAGCCAGTCTTCCGGCTTGGCGGTGGCATTGTACTTGGGCGTGTCCCTTGGGAGCGTGAATCCCTTCGGGAATTTCTCTGTCCGGATGCGTGGTCCGAAACAGCGATGCACGGCAACGTCTTCTTCCTCAATGACGCTTGACGCCTTGAGCGACTGGATGCGTTGGCGAGCGTCGTTGCTGGTTTCCGGTCCTAGTGGCCCCAAGCGTTGGTCGATGGTGACCTTGTCGCCGATTCGCTCCTTGACGCTGCGTCCGGCTCGCGGGTTGTTGTCGCCACCGTCTTCACGTCGTCCAGCCGGATCAAGACCGTGGTCTCGTGGGTGTGAACTTGCGCTCCTCTCCCGATGAGCTCGTGGCTGCTTGTCCTTTGGCCTGCCGCGGCTTGTCGACGATGCCTCATAGCCTTGCTTGGACTTTCCGGCTGCATCGTAGCCCGGAGGAGGGGCGTAGAGCGCCAAATCCTTGCTTCCGGCCGGCTCGGTTTCGCGTTGTTGCCGGTTGGCCGTGGCGATGAGCTCTTGAACACGACGCATTTATTGACGCAGCTCTTCGCCTTGAAGATGGGGAAGTTTGGTAGCTGCCGCCTCCGCGGCCTTCATGTTTTGAGCCGGGCAGCTGTATTCCAGTTCGACGATGCCCGAATTCTCGTGCAGCTTTCCGGCACGGTTAATGGTTTCGCCGTGGTCTCCTCCTTTGCGCCTGATCTCGTTCAGCTTGTCCGTGTTGCCTCTTGCTGGTTCGAAGCCATGGACGGTGTTATACTCGCGCATCGTGGCGTTGAGTCGGTGCTGCGTTGAGGCGAGGTGAAGTGCCTTGTCGTACATCTGTTGGTGCATCTTCTCAAGCTCGGCCGCCGCCTTGGATGGATCCGCACTTGCATGATGGGAGTGCTCAGCAGCTCGAAGTCTGCCTCGAGGTTGCGTTGGAGTTGAGAAGGCTCGCCAGCCTCGTGGACGGTTTTGCCGACGGCACCTCCTGCAGCCGCATGCTCGACCATGTGCACCTCAGCGTAGACGAGCTTGGTGTTGTCGCAGTCCATGCTGCCGGAGTCGAGGTGATCGAAGGAGGATTCGCAGCCGCGCGTGCCGGCATCGAAGGCCGATGGAGCCAAACATGTGAGAACCTCCTCCGGGTACTCCTTTGCAGCGACGGCTACATAGACGGGGAAGTCGCCGAAGGTGACGACGACGCCTCCGCTGGTGAAGCCCACGTCGGCGAAGCTCCTGGTGTTGTCGATGATGCAGCCGATGGAGAGCACGAGGCTGGAGACAACGCGCTTGTCATCAACGGAACGGGATCCCGCGCAGAACATGACTCCGCTCATCGCTTGCCCCACGGTGGGCGCCAAATGTCGTTGTGGATAGCACGGCATACCCATCGGAGATGGGAAGATTGTGGAGCAAGGCAACGATGGTGTTCTTGTGGGATTGGGTAACAAGCACGTAAAGACACGCGATGTACCCAGGTTCGGGGCCCTCTTGTGGAGGTAACACCCCTACGTCCTGCTCTTCTGCTTTCTTATTGCTAGACCACAAAGTTCGGGCTACAATGGTGCTCCTGGAGCTGTTTGGTGGTGGTGGCCGGCTGGGCACTCTAGCCGGCTGGAGGTTGACGATGATCGTATCTCTATGCGTGTATGGCTTGCGTGTATATGGAAGAACTTACCCCTCGCAGGGGGCTCTAGCCCGCCTTATATAGGCAACGAGCTAGGGTTTGGGGTTACAAGGAGATTACATGATTGCCCCTATGACATCATCTACTTTACAGTCCGGCTGGAACTGGATCATCATGATGCTGTAGAGGAAACGCCCGACAAGAGGTACTATTCACAGGCGACGGTTGCATGAGGCTGGCCCACTGGTATGGACCGGTCGGTTGGTAGGTCCGGCTTCATCCCAGCCGGACAAATGCAGCCGGCTCGACTTGGCCGGCTTGAGCAGTCTCAAGAGTGAGCATCTTTAAGGTATCCGGGGGCATCTCCCCGACAAGGCTGTTTGGGTTAGGATACGAATCTGACTGTACAAGATGACACTCTGCAACGTTAACTGAATTTTTAACAGGAAAGATTCAAACTTCAGAAACTGATGCAGCAAAGACAACGACAATCTGCTGGTGGTTCCTGCGCACGATTTGGAAGCCGATGGTGCAGTGGGTGGTGTGGTGGTGTGCGGCGGTGTGTGTAGGAGATGCGTGCAACGTGTACGCGAACTGGAGTGGCCATGGCGTGGGTGCAGAAGCAACTCGAGCTCGTGCGCGAGCTCGGCCATGGTGGAACAGAAAGGAGCAGATTATTGCATCGTCTATGGCACGAATTAAGCTGGGGAGCGGCGGGAATAGAACCGGGTGCTCACCGGGATGATGCAGGTGTAGCAGATCATGCTTGAGGTCGACCATGGTGGAAGAAAATTGAAGAAGACGGCAACTCCCGAAGTTGAAGATGTGGACGCAGGGGTCGTCCTGGAGCTCATTCGGCTTGATCTTGATGTCGAGGTGGGGGAGGGAGTTGTGGTGGTTCTTCTCCACAACTCAGTTTGGCGCAGAAACATCCATGGCGTTGGGGCGGCGAAGAAAAAGGAGGAAGGAGAGGGAGATCGAGGGGAGAGGGTGGCGGCGGCAGATGGGGAAGGGGAGAGGGCTAGGGTTTCTGGAGGGGAGAGGGGGCTTTAAAGGGAGGAGAGGAGGGAGGCGTGGTGGTGGTGGTGACGCAAGCCATGGGAGGGGGTCACGCTCCTCTCATGCTCCTCCGAACAAGACGACAACTGAGAGGGGTAAGGTGGGCTTCGGAGTGGTCTAGGCCCAGAAAGGAGATGGCTAGATCGAGAACTATGACCCTTTTTCCAAAATTAGGATTTTGGCAAATTAACAAGAATATAAAAGAGAGAAAGAAAGAGAAAAGGAGGGAGGAGAAAAGAGGGCAAGACTTGCAAAATAAAATAGGCTTTGCAAAAAAAATTATTTTCAAGATGACATGATGCATGATGACATGATGATGCAAAACAAAATAACAAACAAAATCTAATTTGGGGAAATCCCTGGGATGTTAAAACCGACACCACTAACAAGGGATCTCGCCCCGAGATCCATGCTACCACCGGGGAGAAGAGCGGGGTTATACTATCAAATCTTCTCGTGCCTTGTTGATCCTGTCGACACCACTAACAAGAGATTCTTGCTCACGTCGGTAGCGATGTCCTTCCATAGAGACGTTTCCGAAGATCGAACCTATTAGGATAAAGGCACAGAGATCGTCCACCCTCGAAGATGCTATGACTCAGAAGAAACTTAAGAGAGAAGATTTAAAACACACATAGGTAAGGGTGGAATAGAATAGAGCTAAGGAGTAAACAAGAATCCTATTAAGATATTTTCCAAATAATTTTTAGTAAGATAGTTTTTGTCAGTCTACAATAACGACCATTAGCTAGGTATCCTACAGGAAGAGCGGACCCGCGGGGGGTATCGAAAAACCAGAGCTCTAATGCCACTTTGTAACTCACCTGAGATCGGTACTATGTAGATTTGAGCGCTACCGCCAAATCCGCATAGTAACAATCCTAGACGCCCACCAGGAATAACGTGCACGTCGCAACACACACGTTATGCTGGTGGAATTGTGATGATCATTACAATAGTTCTCGGCGGAACCCACAAAGAACATATACAACAACGACTCACCGAGTCAAGAATACAAAAGATACAATACAAAGATCCAAATAACAATGGAAGCGATAAGTATCCGAGTACGGATAAGAATACAAATGTGGACTAAGAGTCCTGAAGATAAACGAAGGCACCATATCCCTGCCTAGGCCAAACTGGAGGGATTCCCAAGCTAACATCGTCAGACTTCAAACCTGTCGGCTGCATTGGAATAGCAGCCCCGAAGGGGTCAGTACTATAAACAGTACTGGCAAGGAATACTCACAAGATATCCAAACTTGAAATCCGGTGGAAAAGGTTAATGGTTGAAGCGGCGGCAAGAAGCACTAACAACTTATAGACACACGCTACAACTTTCGTCTAATTAAGAGAAGGTAAGAGAGTGCATAGGAACCAACTAATCTCCTCACAAACATAACCCAGCTGATTGTTACTCCTCGTTCAGCCCACGAGGAACAACCCAAAGGTACTCACACGGTTGACAATTTTATAGGTTATTATTCAATTAATCTATCTACTAGTCAAGTTGTTATTATTAGATGTAAGTTATCTATGATCTTGTTAGCCAGCATCATCACCAAGTCGTCCATAACCATGGACACGACTTTTCAAAAGATTTAACCCTGCAGGGGTGCACAAATGTGGCCACACGTTCTTCAATCCTTCGTGCCATGCAATTAGCACACTTCTGGGTATGCTTGAAGGGTATCCAACACTAGACTTTCCTTCACTACCACACATGTCCAGGGAACCACCTAGCTAGGTCTGACCCACCTTGAAAGTCCGACCGAAGCTCCGAGGTCGACCTAACCATTGCGTGAATGACTTCGGGAGGAACACTCAAATGATTGCCCTCCTTCACATGTGATTAACGCCCATTCCGCAAGCCCTACCGTAAGTAACCATCACGTATAAGTCCCGGAGGCGTCCCATCCGTACCTGCATCACAAATAAATAAAGCGTCACGTAAATGGAAACACCCAAACTAAGTTGTGGCCCCTGGACAAGGCTGCAGATCCGGTACTAGGTCGAGGGGAGTCCCATTTCCTCCCACATGTGGGTAGTGTGCTCATTCTTGGATCAGAGGACAAGAACTCGGGTCCTAGGTGACACTAGCAGAACAAATCACCACGATTGGCCTTCTGCCGGTGCCTTATCTTTATTAATTATTCCCACCGCCAAACATTATAGATTATCATGTGAATTTATCCCAACTATAATGTTGAATCGTAACTAGAACAAGACTCGAGCAAAACAAACCTAAGCATGTGCTACGACTCGTAAAGGCCAACAAGGTAAACAAGCAACATGTTAAAAGGATTTGGGGGTGTGGCTATATCATGGCTGCCAGGTAAACATGCAATAGGATCGAGACACAAGCATCGCATCATAAGGCTAGCAAGCAACAAAAGATAAGAAGATGGAAAATAAGCAAAGATAGCAAGTGAGTAGTGCTTGCCTACACTCCGGTAGAGTTAGCAGAACCTGTCGTTGATCCTATCCCCGAAGAAGCAACGAACACTGGAAGCGCAAAAGATGCATTTTACTACTACGGCAAAAGAAGCGGCATGTTGATGCAATGCATGCATGACATGGCAAGACATGACAGATGGAACTTAACCAATGAAACGGAATTGAGATTCCGACATTTAAATATATGGTTCAAGTTTATTTTTCTAAACATCAAAATTAAATGTTAATTTAACAAGGTGGAACAAAGCATGGGTGAGCTAATCAAAGTTAAATGGAATGGAGACATCAATTAATTAGATCCACACATTCCATATTTTGATTATTTAGGTGATATACAAAATACAACTAAAGTGCAACCTACATGATGCAAACACGAGCATGGATGGCATATTCAAATCCCTTACATTTTTCTGATCAAAATTCATATAATATATTTTGCAATCGGAGTTATAGATCCAAAGATATGATAGAGAACATATTTGCAAAATAACAAAGAGAAACCAAAGGAAAAGAGAGAGAAAAGGGGCGAGGGTGGGATTTGAACTTGGGCTGATCGGGTAGTTGAGCAAGAGCAAAGCCACTGGGCCACGATGCTGTTCGGGGTAGAATACTAATCTGACTGTACAAGATGACACTCTGGAATGTTAACTGAATTTTTAACAGGAAAGATTCAGACTTTAGAAACTGATGTAACGAACACAAAGACGATCTGCTGGTGGTTCCTGCACATGATTTGGAAGCCGAGGGTGCAGCGGGTGGTGTGCTGGTGTGCGCTGGTGTGTGTAGGAGATGCGTGCAATGTGTACGCAAACTGGAGTGGCTAGGGCGTGGGTGCACAAGCAGCTGGTGGAACGAAAAGGAGCAGATGATTGCGTCGTCTACGGCACGAATTAAAGCTGGGGAACGGCGGGAACGGAACCGGGTGCTCCAGATCATGTTCGAGGTCGACCATGGTGGAAGAAAATTGAAGAAGACGGCGGCGCCCGAAGCTGAAGATGTGGATGCAGGGGTCGTCATGGAGTTCATTCGGCTTGATCTTGATGTCGAGGAGGGGGAAGGAGTTGCGGCGGTTCTTCTCCAACACTCAGGTTGGCATGGGGACGTCCATGGCGTCGGGGCGGCGGAGCTCGTTCTGGTGGTGGCCTTCGGTGGGGAAGAAAAAGGAGGAAGGTGAGGGAGATCGAGGGGAGAGGGTGGCGGTGGCAGATGGGGAAGGGGAGAGGGGGTAGGGTTTCTAGAGGGGAGAGGGGGGCTTTAAAGGGGAGGAGAGGAGGGAGGCGTGGTGGTGGTGGTGGGTGATGGCAGCTATGGGAGGGGGTCACGCTCCTCCGAACAATACGACAACAGAGAGGGTAAGGTGGGCTTCGGGAGTGGTCTAGGCCAAGAAAGGAGATGGCCAGATCGAGAACTATGACCCTTTTTAAAAAAATTAGGATTTTGGCAAATTAACAAGAAAATAAAAGAGGGAGGAGAAAAGAGGCAAGACTTTCAAAATAAAATAGGCTTTGCAAAAAAATATTTTCAAGATTTAGCAAATATGTGCAAGGTGACATGATGCATGATGACATGATGATGAAGAAACAAAATAACAAACAAAATCTAATTTGGGGAAAACCCCAGGATGTTACACACCCCGAAGCAGAAAACAATGGACTTGACAAAGTTGAGGGCGGCTGTTGCTCCTGCGTTTGTTACTGGCCGGGGCCTCGATCCACTTGGAGAACTTGTCAACTGCCCACCAGATGAAAAGTGTGTCCCCCGGGACAAGATTTTCTCAACGGGCCTACCATGTCGAGTCCCCGTTGCGCAAATGGCCAGGTGATGGGAATCATGTTTAGCTCTGTTGCGGGGGCGTGAGGCTTGGTTGCAAACCTCTGATACCCTGCGCATCTTCGGACGATTTCCTTGGCGTCATCCATGATGGAGAGCCAGTAGAATCCCGCTCGTCTTGTTTTGGCGGCTAGCGCTTGGCTTCTTGCGTGGTGTCCACAAGTTCCTTCGTGGATGTCGAGTAGGATGGCCCTTCCTTCTTCTGGCTCGATGCACCGCTGTAGTATTCCCGACACGCTTTCTTGTATAATTCGTCCTTTACCGTTATAAATGTTTTGCTGCGACGAGTGATATGACGCACCTCTACTTCATCTTCGGGCAGCTCTTTTCGCAGCAGGTATGCTAGGTATGGCTGGGTCCATGATGGTTCCATGAGGAAGACCTCGTATGCGTTTGCCTTTGTCTCTTCAGGTGCATCGTCATTGACGATTGTTGCTGGTTTGGGGCTGACGGACGGCGCTGCTGCTGCCGGTGTGTCAGGGTCCGTGTACTTTATCGATCGAGTGCTTATCTGTTCCATGAAGACTCCAGGAGGTACGGGTGCACAGGTGGACCCAACATTGCCCAAAGTATCGGCTTCTTCGTTGCTGCCTCTACCAATGTGACATAACTCGCAGCCGTCGAAACTACCCTCCAACGTGTTGTAGAGGTCGCGGTATGCGGCCATGTTCTCTGATATCGCGTCACAAGCCTTCATTGTTTGCTGAACGACGAGGTTCGAGTCCCCATAAATCATTAGTCTTGTTGCTCCACAGGCTTGGCCATGCACATGCCGTGGATCAAACCTTCATACTCTGCCTCATTATTAGAAGCTTTTTGGAAGCTTATCTGTAGCACGTATCTCATCTTGTCGCCTTTGGGGGATATAAGCACGACCCTGCTCCGGCTCCTTCGTGCCTCTTGGACCCGTCAAAGTACATGACCCATGAGTTAGACTGGTAAGGCGGACCTGGTGTCTGGACCTCAGTCCGCTCGGCGAAGAAGTCTGCTAGGACTTGAGACTTTAGGGCGTCGCAGGGTCGTAGGTGATGTCCCGCCCTGACAGCTCGATTCCGCATTTGGCGACTCGTCTTGTTGCTCCAGGGTTGTTGAGGATATCTGATAAAGGTGCCCCGCTGAGTACCGTTACCGAGTGTTCCATGAAGTAGTGTTTGAGCTTGCGTGCGGTCATGAAGATTCCATAAGGTAGCTTCTGATAGTGCGGGTATCGCTGCTTGGAGGCTGAGAGTACCTCGCAGAGGTAATAAATTGGTCTCTGGACACCATTTACTTTTCCCTCCTCTGCGCATTCTACTACGAGTACCGTGCTGACCACTTGTCTAGTGGCGGCTATGTACAGGTAGAGCGGCTCTTCCACTTGGGGTGCAACCAGGATGGGCTTTGTTGACAAAGTCTGCTTGAGTTCTGCAAAGGCTATGCGAGCCTCACTTGTCCACTCAAACTTGTCTGCCTTCTTTAGCAACTAATAGAATGGCAGTGCTTTTTTGCCTTGTCTGCTAATGAATCTGCTGAGAGCGGCGATGCGTCCTGCCAGCTGCTGGACTCCTCTGAGGTTGGTCAGCTCATCCATGGATAGGATTCCTTGGATTTTCTCAGGGTTTGCTTCAATACCCCTGGCGGAGACGAGAAACCCTAGCAGTTGCCCGGCGGGTACCCCGAATACGCACTTCGTTGGGTTGAGCTTGATGTGGTACTTGTTGAGCACTGTGAAGGTCTCGGCTAGGTCGTCAAGGAGCGTGGCCCTTTGTTTTGATAACAATGTTATCTATGTAGACCTGGACGTTTCTGCCAATTTGATCCTTGAGGCAAGCCAGCATGCACCGCTGGTAAGTTGCAACCGCGTTTTTTAGGCCAAAAGGCATCGTGGTGTAGCAGAATACACCGTATGGCGTGATAAAGGCTGTTTTTTCTTCGTCTTCAACCTTCATGCGAATCTAGTTGTAGCCTGAGTAGGCGTCAAGGAAGGACAGATGTTCGCATCCCGCGGTCGAGTTGATGATTTGATCGATGCGCGGGAGTGGAAAGTGGTCCTTTGGGCAGTGTTTGTTAAGGGAGGTGAAGTCCACACACATGCGGAGAACCTTCGTATTTTTCTTCGGAACAAGCACGATGTTTGCTACCCAGGTAGCTTGCTTTATTTATCTGATGAAGCTTGCAGCAAGGAGTCGATCGACTTCCTCGCCGATGGCCTTGTGGTTCGGTTCTGAGAAGCGTCGGAGGGATTGCTTGACCGGTCTAGTCCTGGGGTATATGTCTGCTAGACACCAGGAGAAAATTTTCCAGTGCTCATGGAGGAATTCAACGAGCGCGCTTTCCTATGCGGAGGGTTGATTGGTGGATATGATGGCTGTTTTGGCAGGGTCTGTTGGGCGCACTTTGTGTGCCCTTGTGTCGCTGCTTTTGCTGAATTCTCGATCAAGTACTCCTGGCCGCGTCATGGGGGGAGGTTGTGATCAGTGTTCGATTGCAGGCTGGCAAACTCCTCCTGCATCCCGAACAGCTTGGAGATCTTATTGAATTCTACATCCCAGTTGTCCGATTTCTTGAAGTCTCCTCGCACGGTTATCGTGCCGTTTGGTCCTGTCATCGTCAACAGAAGGTATGCATAGTGCGGCACGGCCATGAACCGGGTGAACGCCGAACGCCCTAATATGGCGTGGTACTGGGAGGGCCAATCCACTACCTCGAACTCAATCTTCTCTCGCCGAAAGCTTGCGGGGTCTCCGAAGACATCGTCCAGATGGATTTTTCCCAAGGGGTAGACGGGCTTCCCGGGTACTATTCCACGGAACGATGTGTCAGAGGGTACGAGGCTGGCCAATGATATCTTCATCCGACGTAGCATGCTAGCGAAAATGATGCTGATGCCGCTGTCCGCGCCGTCCATGAAGACTATGCTCATCTCGTACCTGCCAATCTGAGATCCGAGTAACAGAGTCGCATGCCCGGGCCGTGGTACTTGGGGTGGGTGATCCGCCCTGGAGAACGTTATTATGTACTCGGACCAGTTGGGGTACTCGGGCGTAGCGGGTGGTGACGTTACGGCCAGGTTCACCTGTCGGGTAATCAACTTTTGATTCTTGCTTGAGTGACGCCCTTTCTGTATCATGCCTACATTACCTATCGGGGCGGGGAAAGTTTTGCCGCAGCCGGAGGGTAGGTTAACTAGGGTGCTTGTTCTACTTGTTGAATGATGGAAGCCAGCTGGGGAAGAGGTAGTGGTGGTGCGATAGGTGCACCGTATGGTGGTGCACCCGGGATTATTGGATAACCCAAGTTTGTTGCAGCTTGACTGATCTGCCTATATGCCTCCAGCAGCGCCTCAAATTTACGACAATCCTTCAGCTGGTGTCCGGACTTGACGTTGCCATGCTCATCCTTGTAGGGATGAAAAGGGCAAGGGCCCATGAGCATCTACTCCCCTTCAATGGCACGTCTGCGATGTCGCCATTCTTGATAGGGCACAGGTAGTCCGATCTTTCGATGAGATATGATATGTCGATTCTTGGTGGAGTTCGACCTTGACGATCCGACTTCTACGCACAAGTACGCAGCGCCAACGCAATCGCTAAACCAATCTTCGTGAGTTACCAACCCTGCAGAAGCACGATCGGCCTGACCAAAAAGGTCTAGTTCTACCTGCGATCGAGAAACAGGTAAGAACCAATATTGCAATCAAGAATTGCGGATGGAAGATGAACTTTATTGATGAATGTTGGGATCTTGCAAGTGCGTAGTACAGGAGGTCTAGCCGACACTCGTGCCTATGGCGAAGACTAGCAAAAGCTGAGTTCTTTTTAACTAAACAAAATCCGAGTCTAAAGGACGACCTAACGGCGGTATATAAGGAGGAGAGGTGTGGGATTTCGTCCAGCCCTAGGAAGGCTTTCCTCCTTAGATACGGACTCTAAAACTGCCTATTAAAAGGTATCTCGAAAATACGCCCAAGCCTTCAAGCATCTTTATGGTGGCTTCAAATCACGGTAGTCTCCATTGGTAGCGTCTTCATCTCCATTGGTTGCACTCCTGCTGCCATCTCCTCCAATGTACATGCTCCATAGCTTGTCCCTCTCATCCATGCTTGGTCCATCATTCCTAAGAGAGACAAACACATTTGATTTAGGCAGCATCATATTCTCATGAATATTAGGAGTAGCTTGTAAGAACGAAAGTACCTATTGATTAAGTTGACGTGCACGAGCTCTAGTCATAGGTCCTTGTAATGTAGGTGGTGTAGTAGTGGCAGTTGCGTCTATAGTAGGGATGTCCTCATCATCCTCCCCTTCTTGAACTGAAGTCGTCCTCGACGCCATCTCATCATTCTCTCCCAATTATGGCTTCAAATCTGCAATGTTAAATGCGGGACTAACCCCAAAATCTGCAGGCAACTCAAGTTTAAATGCATTATCATTTATTTTCTCTAACACCTTAAAAGAACCATCAGCTCGTGGCATTAACTTGGACTTGCGCAAATCAGGAAAATGATCTTTGCGCAAATGTAACCAAACAAGATCTCCAGGTTCAAACACAATTTTCTTTCTCCCCTTATCCCCATACATTTTATATTTTGCATTCATGCGTTCAATATTTTCTTTAACAGTGGCATGCAACTTTAACACCAAATCAGCACGTTGTGTAGCATCTAGATCATTTGGCACCGAGGATGGAAGAGGCAATAAATCAATAGGTGCACGAGGAATAAAACCATACACAACTTCAAAAGGGCACATTTTAGTAGTAGAATGCATTGAACGATTATAAGCAAATTCTATATGAGGCAAGCATTCTTCCCACTTTTTGAAATTCTGTTTTAAAACAGCCCTTAACATAGTAGACAAAGTTCTATTAACCACTTCAGTTTGTCCATCAGTTTGGGGATGACATGTAGTACTAAAAAGCAACTTAGTTCCCAACTTTTCCCATAAGCATCTCCAAAAATGACTAAGAAATTTAGTGTCACGATCTAAAACTATAGTATTTGGCACACCATGCAAACGAACAATTTCACGAAAGAACAAATCAGCAACATGTCTAGCATCAAGTTTTGTGACAGGGAATAAAGTGTGCCATTTTCGAAAATCTATCCACAACAACAAAAATACTATCCCTCCCCTTCTATGTGCGAGGTAATCCCAAAACAAAGTCCATAGAAATATCCTCCCAAGGCACACTAGGAACAGGAAGAGGCATATATAAACCATGTGGATTAAGACGCGACTTAGCTCTTTGACATGTAGTGCAGCGACCAACAAATCTCTCAACGTCCCGACGCATCCGTGGCCAAAAGAAGTGTGCAGCAAGGACGTCCTCCGTCTTCTTCACACCAAAATGACCCATCAATCCTCCTCCATGTGCTTCCTGCAACAACAAAAGACGAACGGAACTATCTGGAATGCAAAGTTTGTTAGCGCGGAACACAAATCCATCATTGAGGACGAATTTGTTCCAAGTTCTCCCTTCTTTACAATTCTGCAACACATCTTTGAAATCAACATCATGTATATATTGTTCTTTAATGGTTTCCAATCCAACAAATTTGAAGTCAAGCTGAGATAACATAGTATAGCGTCGTGATAAAGCATCAGCAATAACATTGTCTTTACCCTTTTTGTGTTTAATGACATAAGGAAAAGACTCAATAAATTCAACCCACTCAGTTTTGCTTGACTACGAATATGCTTCAAATATTCATGATCAGAATGTATAACAAATTCTTTAGGCCATAAATAATGTTGCCAAGTTTCTAAAGTCCGAACAAGAGCATATAATTCCTTATCATAAGTAGAATAGTTCAGACTACGCCCACTCAATTTTTCACTAAAATATGCAACAGGTTTTCCAACTTGTAATAACACACCTCCCAACCCAATTCCACTAGCATCACATTCAAGCTCAAAAGTCTTATTAAAATCAGGAAGTTGTAGCAAAGGAGCATGTGTTAACTTATCTTTCAATAGCATGAAAGCCTCCTGTTGTGCATTGCCCCAAACAAAGGGCACGTCCTTCTTTGTAAGCTCATTCAGCAGCGCTGCAATAGACCCAAAGTCTTTGACAAAACACCGGTAGAACCCAGCGAGGCCAAGGAAACTCCTCACTTGGGTGACCGTTAGCGGAGTCGGCCAACTCGAAATCGCCTCAATCTTTGCGGGATCCACTTCAATGCCCTGCGCGGTAACAACATAACCAAGAAACACAACTCGATCGGTGCAAAAGGTGCACTTCTCAAGGTTACCAAATAAATGTGCAGCACGCAAAGCATCAAAAACAGCACGCAAATGAGTCACATGATCCACTAAAGATTTGGTGTAAATCAATATATCATCAAAGTAGACCACCACAAAATGTCCAATGAAAGCACGCAAAACTTCATGCATTAATCTCATCAAAGTACTAGGAGCATTAGTTTAACCAAAAGGCATCACTAATGTGAGATCCTTGCTCAGGGCTCAATAGGATTAATAGGATACTTATATCAACAAGTTGCAACCTTATTTCCGGAAGCTCATTCGAAAAGAACTCCGAGGTTGAGCGTGCTTGGCCCGGAGCAATTTGAGAATGGGTGACCGACCGGGAAGTCCTTCCCGGGTGCGCACGAGTGAGGACAAAGTGCGCAGAAAAGACTAGTGTTGGTCTGTGGGGCCAGTCGAGAGATCCTAGAGAGCTGCCAGGCGTAACAGGCGCCGGTCCGGGAGTGGCCGGGGTGTTACAATTTGGTACTTGTAACGCCCCGACCCCAGAACTATACAGTGAAGCGTTGTGCAACCGGTCATGCTACACAATCGAGGGTTACTGGTTTACCAATCCCAGGCCAAAACTCATTGGCAGGTGTGCTCGGAATGGATCATCGGCACACAACACCTCGATCATGCCATTAGCTCAGACATGGCTATCACGTATAGTAGAGAGATCAAAACTTGTGGAACAAACTGGCACACTGCAGACTCTACGACACAAAACTCATATAGCAACTCATATATGAGAAAGATACAAATATTACACACAAAAGGGATCACATATCCAACAATCATTCAAGCGGAAGCGGGTAGTGTTGTCTAACAACAAGATGCAAATATATGGCCTAAGAGGCCTACAAATAAAAGATCCCAGCCAGCTTGTTCCACGGTCCCAAGCTGCCACCTGGGAACCCCGGACTACTAGTCGACGTCCATGAAGAACCCACCTAGCTGCTCGGTGTCGTCCTCCTCTGAAATACAAATATAAAGGCAGCAAAGAGAGACTGAGTACGATGTACTCGCAAGTTTAGTAGGGAGATATAGGCCCAATGATTGACGGAGGCTCTAAAGCTGTAGATGTAGCTATTTTCTTAAAGCTAATTTTCATAAACAAGGCATAAATGACACATGGCACCGTCTACTCAGAATATTTTCATAAAGTGGGTAAGAGAGTAAACTTTCGTCTTTGGTTCTCGTCGAACCTACTTGTAGCCATAACCACTCATCTCCACCAAAGGCACTCCCTCGAATCACCCTCGAGGAATGAACCTTTATCATAGGTTGATTATGCAACCTTTAGCTGCCATATCAATTAGGTTAAATGTTCTCTATGAGCTAATCCGCCTTTCCCAAGAGTTTGTCCATAACCGCGGACACGGCTTTTCGAAAAGATTTTCCCTGCAGCGGTGTACTGTTTTACCCATTGGTACCGTCCGGCTCACCTGATTGGCCCTCTTTTGGGGAAGGCGNATATGTTCAGGAGTCATAGGTTTAAGACCAATTTTCTTTCCATCATGTATAAGAGTGTAATGATTAGTTCTACCATTATGCACAGATTCTTTATCATATTGCCATGGTCTACCAAGTAACAATGAACAAGCTTGCATGGGCACAACATCACAATCAACAAAATCAGGATATGTCCCAATATTAAAATGCACACATGTAGTTCGTGCTACCTTTAGTCTACCTGTGCTGTCGAACCATTGAATATGGTATGGGTGGGGGTGCTGCCGTGTAGGGAGAGAAAGCTTCTCCACCATCTCAATGCTTGCTAAATTATTACAGCTTCCACCATCAATGATGATTCGAATAGCACGGTCCTTCACAACACCGCGTGTGTGAAACAAGTTGTGGCGCTGATTCTGTTCTTGACTAAGCTGCACACTCAAAGCGCGATGTGCAACCAAGCTCCTATAATTATCAGCATCCTCAGCGCCCATGACCTCTATGTCCTGCTCAGAATCTTCATTATCTTCTTGTTGTGCAGAAATAAGCGCGAGAGTCTCTTCATCATAATCACTTGCAGAATCATACTCTCCATCTTCACGCACAATCATCACACGCTGTGTCTTGCACTCTCTCTCGATGTGACCATATCCCCAACAACGGCGGCATTGCACATCCCTTGTTCTTCCCGTGGACACCGAACTCCGAGCTGGCCCATGAGATGTTGATGGAGGACTCGGTGCCGGTGTGCGTGAAGGTGGCATGCTAGACTTGTTGGTCGAAGGAGGAGGTGCAGAACCACGGGAGCTGGCCTCCGGTTGGCGTGGCGTCCATGAAGACGTACGACCTGTAGAAAAATTAGGCCTTGTCCGCGGTTGACGATCCTGCACTTCACGTTCAGCTTTGCAAGCAAGATGAAATAAACGGGTGATAGTATTGTACTCCTTATATTCAAGAATTGTTTGAATCTCCCTATTCAACCCACCCAAAAATCGTGCAAACATAGCTTCATTATCCTCAATAATACCACAACGAATCAAACCTGTTTGCAATTCTTGATAATACTCTTCTACAGATTTTTTACCTTGTTGTAAACGGGTGAGTTTTTGTAACATTTCACGCTGATAATAAGGAGGTACAAAACGAGTACGCATAGCATCTTTTAAAGCAGCCCAAGTAGTAGGAATATTATCATGATAAAGACGACAATGTTCAGACCACCAAACAGAAGCAAAGCCAGTAAATTCACAAGTGGCAGCACAAACACGTCTATCCTCGGGATACTGTAAACATGCAAAACGTTGTTCTACTTCTAGTTCCCATGTAAGATAAGCATCAGGATTATAGCGACCCTCAAAAGGTGGAATAACTAATTTCAGTTTAGCAACATGGTCGTCTTCACGTACCTGCGCTTGCTGCCGGTGTGCAAGGTTGCGTGGATGTACATGTGGACGACCCGGTGGATATTCGGCGTCCGCTGCGTATCCGTCACCATGCTCGACGGGATTGACGACATGGCCAGCAGCAGATGCTGCCGAAGCTTGAGCGTCCTGGAGAGGTACACGACCTGCCCGTGGGACTGCGGCGCCTTGCACCACGGGAGGCGGTATGCGGGGTGGCTGCAACTGTCCCAACAAGCGATCAAACTTGCCGGACAATTCAGCCAAGGTGGTGTTGACGTCGTCGAACTTCGCATTGAAAGCAACCTCCAAGCCATCGATCTTGTCCATAGCACCACGGATCCGGTCCTCGGTGTCCAAAGCATGGTCCGTAACCATCTTCTCAAAGTGCTCCTGCAGCTCCTTGTTGGTCATTTCGATCTTCTCGTCCCCTGACATGATTAGTAGAAAACAAGAAACAAATACAAGTATATGTTCCTATCGACTACTAGGGTGTGGTAGAAAACACGCAATCCGTAAAGCAAAATATAAGGCTCTTACAAGTTCCTTACCAAGCAGGAGAGCGTCACGGCAACCACAAAGATCAGCACTCCGAAGATTGGACAAAGCGATCACCAGGCGAGGTACAAAGTACGTAGGAGAAATCTGTGGAGCTTTAGGACGGCTTTTATATATGGTATAGCAATAATCAAAACAGGAATGCAAGTTGAAACAACGCTCAACGACGGTACCGTGCTGGTCCTAGGCTAGACTGTACTAGAGACGCGAGCCGAGGGCACCAACGAAGTCACGGCGCGGCACAATGAGGCCACACAAAAACAGCTCTCAGCAGCAAGATATAAGTGAAGATCACAGAAAAGTAACAGGTACGTGAGTAAGATACCCACAACAATATGCACTGAAAGTGAGATGGTATGCTCTGTGAAGCGTGTGACGCGCTGAAAACGCGAAAAAGTCGCAAAAATATCACTATGATGACAACTGTCTCAAAAGAATCCCCGTACTGAAAAACGAGGGTAGGCTCAAATTTTTTTTTTCGAAATTGCTCTGAAAAGCGTGCGAAATTTGTTTTTTGATTTTTTTTAATGGATGTGTGGGGCGACGCGAGCAAGGATTAACTGAGTTGAACTCTACCTCGTTACGTAGAATTGGCGGATAAGGAAACAAGGGGAAAAGTACTCTCCCAAACCCTAACCCTAATTGATCTGGCGGCGCAACAAGGGGTGTGGCGGCAAGAAGGAGGGTATGGGGGCGAGGGTATGATGGAGTAGGGGTGGTCGGTGTTGGCGGCGGAAGGTTGTGGCGGATGGTGGTGGCGGACAGGTGGTGGCGGAAGTTGAACTGCGACGTGCAAAAGGTGCGGCGGCGGTGACTAGATGTGACACGAACTCGAAACTCTAAAGGAAGTAGACGCTACGACCAGCACTTTGACACGACGATGCAGACGAAGATTCAACAATGCAATACACTGAAAAGATTATGCAACAGGCCCGGACTGGTTTTAGGACGGGATGATCTAACCCTAATATTTTTTTTGGCTTTTTCGTGGACTGTAGGTATGAAGAAAACAGATGCAATCTACACTAGTAAAACTGTAAATCTCACCGATTAACCTGAAATCTGATACCACTTGATATGGCTAAGGTAGTCCGATCTTTCGATGAGATGAGATACGTCGATTCTGGTGGAGTTCGACCTTGGCGATCCGACTTCCACGTACAGGTACGCAGCGCCTATGCAATCGCTAAACCAATCTCCGTGAGTTACCAACCTTGCAGCAGCACGATCGGCCTGACCAAAAAGGTCTAGTTCTACCTGCGATCGAGAAACAAGTAAGAACCGAAATTGCAATCACGAAATTGCGGATGAAAGATGAGCTTTATTTAAAAGGTGGGATTCCGAGAAGCGGTCTTGATCTGGTCGTTGGACACAAACCGAGTACACGAAGTTGCAGCAGTTGGCTAACTTTTAACTAAACAAAATCCGAGTCTAAAGGATGACCTAACGGGGGTATATAAGGAGGAGAGGTGTGGGATTTCGTCCAGCCATGGGGTGGCGGCCGAATCCTACCCTAGGAAGGCTTTCCTCCTTAGATACGGACTCTAAAACTGCCTATTAAAAGGTATCTCGAAAATACATGGGCCTGGCCCAAAAACGAGGTGGCGCAGCACCTATGAAAAGCCTTGGACGAAATTCATTAATTGATATCTTCTAAAATTCGTCCAAGCCTTCAAGCATCTTTATGGTGGCTTCAAATCATGGTAGTCTCCATTGGTAGCGTCATCATCTCCGTTGGTTGCACTCCTGCTGCCATCTCCTCCAACGTACATGCTCCATAGCTTGTCCCTCTCATCCATGCTTGGTCCATCATTCCTAAGAGAGAAAAACACATTTGATTTAGGCAGCATCATATTCTCATGAATATTAGGACTAGCTTGTAAGAACGAAAGTACCTGTTGATTAAGTTGACGTGCACGAGCTCTAGTCATAGGTCCTTGTAATGTAGATGGTGTAGTAGTGGCGGTTGCATCTATAGCAGGGATGTCCTCATCAATATGCATGAGAATGACATGGATAGATAGGTATTGTTCTCCTGATCATTTTGGTACCTCGTTTGTAATTTTCCAATTAATGATGATTAAATGGTGAATTAAATAATTATTTGAATTTAATTCTTTTAACCATTTAAAGAATAACATCAAAGGAAAAGTTGTTGTCATGATGTGATATTAGCATGGTTAGATAGCATTTGATTTGCTGATCAATTTGATATATCATTTGCAATATTTGAATTAATAAATATTAAATTATGATTTTCACAAGTTTTTAACTAGTTGGGTCGGTACTACCAGCTAACAGCCCGGTAGTACCGGTCAAGGTCGGTACTTCCGGTAAAACTTTCGGGCTACTTCTAAAAATTAACAGAAGGTTCCAGTACCGAATCCCGCACGGTCGGTACTTCCGGCTAAATGCCCGGTAGTACCGGTCAGGTCTGTACTTCCGGTAAAACTGCCGGGCTACTTCCGGAAATTGACAGAGACATCCAGTACAGAAACTACTCATGGTCGGTACTATCGGTTAATTGACCGGTAGTACCGGTCAAGTGTTTTGACTGGCCGATGCCACGACCGAGGTACGCGCGCGGTGGTCACCGGCGGTGTCGCGCACCGATCCGCTGGTGGAGGGCATGCTGGAACAAGCTAAGGGGCGCATTCGAGGTTCCTATCTACGGTTGACTCGAAACGGGCGGCGCAAGCACCAAGAGGTCACCGGAGCCATGTCGGAGACGGCATTCGGCGGCGGCGCACGGCGAGCTACGGTGGCACGGGGAAACTAGGGGAAGTGGGGAAATACAGCGATGTCCAGGATGGAGACCAACTCACCCTTGACACGTGCGGCTGCTCGGAGCGGACGGGAATGACGACGACGACCGGAATTTGCCGAGGACGAGCGCGTCGAGCGGCAGATGGACCTCGAGAGGCGAGCTCAATTAGCTCGAACCCGAGCCTCCCAGCAAGCTCCCTTCAGCGGTAGAGGTAGAGGGCGACGCGGCGGACCTCGTGGCGGCGGCCATTTGCTCAGGAGAGGCCAAAGTCGACGGCGACCATGGGGACGGCGGCGGATGGCAGAGCTCGATTCTAGGGTTAGGGTTTCCGCGCACGGGGGAAAAGAGCGAGGGGCAGGTGAGGTGAGAGAGAGAGGCAGGTGGAGTCGTGGTGCCCTTATCGACGGAGGGGGGCACGACAGCGCGCGGCATGGCGGCACAGTGCTGCCACTGTCGCCACTGTGAAGACGACACCTCGGTACTACCGATGCTAACAGCCGTTAGTACTGGTCAAACGTTTCAAAAACAGTGGCTTGCTAAATTAATTGGGGCACATAAATAGGTCCAAAAATTACAGGAAAGTTCTGGGATACTCACAATAAGATAAGGAAGCTCCCCATATTTTTCTTTTGAATTTTTGAATAGTTTAACATGGTTTCAAAATTCAAAATTGATTTGAACCAATTTTGAATTCTAGATTTTTATTTCTTTGCTTGTTAAGAATTTGCTTTTGACAATTGTTTATAAAATGTTTCCTTGGAACTTCCTGGACAATTTGGAAGTTCAAGATAATTTGTTTTCCAATTAAAGCAATGCATTTGGTTTGGAGGTTTGGGAAGGGTTCTGCTTCCCTTTTAAATGTTTTCCAATAGTTGCTTGTTAAACTTTAGCAATTTTAAGATAAGCCATGATGCAAACATGAAATGCAAAAGTGGAAAATTTATTCATATTTTCAGGTACCAAACTGGGGTTGTTACAGGCAGGGAGGCGCTGGAGTTGTCCTAACATCGCAAACCGGCGACCGCCTGAAGTACGTCGTCCAGATGCACTACCAAGGAAACATCTCAAACAACTTGACCGAGTACGAAGGCCTACTCACGGGACTTTGTGCTGCCATTGGTCTCGGCATCGGCAAGCTCATCGTCAAGGGTGAATCAACTAGTCATCAAGCAAGTCAACAAGGAGTACGCTTGCCCTCAGATGGCGCCATACGTCGAGGAAGTGTGGAAACTCCAGCGGCGCTTCAGCAGCTTTAGAGCTGTTTATGTCCCGCGGAAGGAGAACACGTCCGCGGATAAGCTGTCACAACTGGCGTCCAAGCGGGAGCCAGTACCTCCCGGGATCTACATCGAGGTGCTCCGGCAGCCTTCAATCTCTCCCGAGAGGCTCAAGTAAAGGTCTGCATCGACACCGGGGGCTAGCAACCCTTCTACACTGACAACACGGGTAGCCAGCCCGGAAGCTCAAGACCCGGCAGTGCCCGCGGCAGAAGAAGCTTTGCTTCCTCCTGCCCAAGCGGTACTGCTGGTGGAATGAACTCACCCACCCTAGGCCCAAGGCATCGTCAAGTACATGGTGGAGCACGTCCTCCCAGAAGACAACCACGAGGCCGAGCGGGTGGACCGCCAGGCTAAGATCTACGTCTTAACTGACGGCGAGCTCTACCGGCGACGCGACGACAGAGTCAAGTTGCGATGCATACCACGAGAACAAGGCCAAGAACGGCTGAAGGACATACACGAAGGCACGTGCTCGAGTCAAGTGGCATCAAGATCGCTGGCGGGGAAGGTCTTCCGCCAAGGGTTTTACTGGCCAACAGTACTTCACGACGCGGAGCAGCTAGTCAAGACCTGTGAAGCCTACCAGTACTGTTCGAAGAACACGCACCAGCCTGCTCAAGCGCTGCAGCCAATACCAATCTCCTGGCCATTTGCGGTCTGGGGGCTGGACATCGTCGGCAAGGTGCCAAAGTCTGTCGGAGGACATGAGTACCTGTTCGTGGACATCGAAAAATTCACAAAATGGGTAGAAGTGATGCCGCTTCGGAGTTCCAAACAGAATCATCACCGACAATGGCACTCAGGTCACCAGTCGAGCCTTCCTCAACTTATGCGAAGAAATGGGCATCAAGGTGTGTTTCACCTTGGTATCCTACCCAAGAAGCAACGGACAAGTAGAGTGAGCCAATGCAGAAGTACTCAAGGGGTTGAAGACCTTTAACAATTTGGAGAATAAAGGGAAAAAATGGATTGATCACCTGCCAAGCCTACTGTGGTCCCTCAGAACAACACCAAGCAAAGCCACTGGAGAAACACCCTTCTTCCTCATCTATGGAGCTAAAGCTGTCCTGCCAACGGAGCTAAAGCATGGATCCCCACTGGTGCTCGCCTATGATGAAAACACACAAGAAGAGCGAAGGATCAATAACATAAACCTACTAGAAGAGAGTAGGTGTCGAGCTTCCTTACGGTCAGCTCGGTACCAGCAAGGACTCCGTCGATACCACAGTCGTCATGTTCGCTCGCGGGAACTGCAACCTGGAGACCTGGTACTCCACAAGAAGCAAAAAATGGAAGGCATGAACAAGATGTCGTCCAAGTGGGAAGGACCTGACCGGGTCACTCATACCCTAAAACCCGGAGTGGTATACCTGGAGGACGAGAAAGGCAGGCCGAAGTGCAACGCCTGGAACATCGAGAATCTTCACAAATTCTACTCCTAATTACGAACATGAATCGCCCAACGTCGAAACCGTTAAAGCACGCCCTAGGGGCTAGTGTTCTATAATAGGGTGTAAGAATCGTCGCCAAGGGAATAAAAGATAAGTGATTTCAATTCCGTGAGCCTCAACTCTTGCATGCAAGCGAGTTATCCTTAGCAACCCGTAAGCAGGGGGCTGATATGTGCTGGTCGCTGACGGGTTGAAGCGCCGCGAGTGGCCTCGCGGATAGGAACTGCCGCCCGATCATGCCGTACTGCCGTGGAAAGGAGGAATCGGGCAGTGTTGTGGTGAGACGAACTTAATCATAGAAAAGCACTATCGACTGTGCTTGTAGTTTGCTTCGGATAACACGCTAACATGGTAGAAGAGAGGGTTCATTCTTTTCCTACTGAAAGTTTGCTATGTGCAGCTCCTTCCCGGGACAGGATCAAGCGGCGGAACTCGGCTAAGGAGTTGGGTACCAGGGAAGGATAGGGTGGATCGAGGACGTGGCAGAAAATCAGCTAAGTCCTTGCATCTGCATCCTGCACTTAGGCATAATATCTCACTCGGAGTCAATATACTATCGACCTGCGCATGCTTGACAGTTGATGAGAGCCTTTGCGGGGGTATGCGTCCACCCCGGCGAACGGTCCGTTTCCCTCTGACCTAGTACCCGAGGACAGTGGAGAAGGACTCCCGGAAGGCATAGTCCTCCTTAGGGGTACGTCTGCCGTGTTAGCATCCTAGCAACACATTTGGGATGTGTGTAGGTAGAGCGCTTGGTACCTAAGAGGCCTCCTCTAAAAACTCCACGACGCGTTAGTGCAAAGGAAGATTTGGGAAATGACCCCGGGAGTTGAGTCTAGGGTTGCATTCATCCGAATTTACATTATGAATTTTAATTCTGAATTTACATCCGGATCTGCAACTACTTAAGCCTATGCTGCTAAGGCCAGCTCGGAGCTAGATCTCCTAGCTGCCCGTCCTTGTTTTCTTCATGCCTGACGGGAGAACTCTCAATTCCCGGGGATGCCTAGGGAAAGAGAGGGAACCCGGAAGGACTTTCAGGCACCTCATGGCATCCCTGCGCGCCCTGGCGCCAAGCAGCGGAATAGGGAGAGCATCTCGACTGCCACCTCGCTCATTTCATCGTCGTCCGCCTGCGACAAGGAACGAACTCGGTCAGGATCAAGCCTGGTCCTCAAGGGTGCGAAAGGTCGAAGGAGCTGCAGCGCTTACCTGCTCGATGGCTTCGAGCTTGCACCAGAGCGCGGGCGCCCCTGGGATCCCCGTAGTCTTCTCCCTCAAGGCCGCCAGGAGCCGAGCCCTCCGAAGGGCGCGCAACCGGGCCTCCTCCTGAGCCGCGGGACGAGAGATGGCCGCCAGGCTTGAAATGCCCTTGGCGAGGGCGGAGCGTGATACCACCTCTTCTTCCTCTCCAGCGGCACGGGCCCTAGCTTCCCTGGGTGCCTCCGCCGCGCCCAGACACACGCACGCTGCCGTCGACGTCCCGAAAAAAGACATGTCTGCCTCCCTAGACATTGCTCTGCGATATATGGAGGGGCGGATAGAGCGAGAAGCAAGAAGATGAAAGGGGTCGGAAGGTGCTGAGAAGCTTGGGGGCTGGAGAGCCTTTTATAGGACTTTCACTTCCCACCTACCCCTCGGCGGTACGACCGGTGCAGCAATCGGGGCGCGTTTTGCAAAAAACCCATTCTTATTCACACCAATTCAACCCGAATGCCAAGCGACATCAAGGATACAAAAGGACCTACTTTTTACAGAAAAGATTGGCTCCTACGCGAGCAGGGAGCACCGCCGCATAAAGGAAGGCGCTACTTCTAGAAGTACGTCGACAAGGCCGCAAAGAAGGAGGTCACGGACATCTTTAGGGCCGCTGCCTCGGAGCCGCCCCACTCGACCTCAAGGAGGCGAGCTCCCCTCGACCTTGACGCGGACAGAGTTTTCTTCATCTTCATCCTCGTCCTCGTCGCCGAAGCCGCTGCGATGACTGCTGCTGTCGCTCTCCGTGCAGCAGTCCATGCGTGCTCCCTCGGCGCGGAAGATCTTCACGGAGAGCATCGCGTCTTCGTCATACTCGAATGCCAAGTACTGCACCTAGGTCAGCAAACGGGAGCGCGCGAACGCCTTCCATCCCCAGCCCAGGAGCATGAAGTCGTCAATGGTGTACTCCACTTCGACCCAGGAGGGGCCGTTGGGGGCAGCCGTCCACCTGCAACCAACAGCTGGTGGGCCGGCCGTCATCTGAGTCCACCACCGCCGTGAAGGAGTCCGGCAAATGGAGCCGGCTGCGCAGCCTCTATTTAGATATATGATGAACTCGAACGGAGGGAAGCCGGAGTGGGACGTACTCCGGGAAGAAGGGACTAGAAAGCCTCCATCCCCATGACCTCCGCGACCACGGCTTCCATGACCACGACCGCGGCCGCCGCCACGACCATGCCCCGCTCGACCTCGGGGAGTAGCCCTCCCACGGCTGCTGGTGGCCACCTCCGCCACCGCTGAGGAAAACGGGTGCGTCCAGCTCCTCTCCTGGCTCTCGCCATCGACACGCTCGGCTCTACTGGGTGTGGAGCTGGAAGAAGAAGGAAGATGATTGAAGATTCGGGAAGGGCACCCCCGGCTTTAAGAAGGCTCAGCTGCGCCTTCAACGACAGTCGCCTCGCCTTCTCCGTTTCCGAGAATCGAGGAGGCAGGCGCAGTTACTCCCCCAAGCGGATAACTCCAAGCACCCACTCCCTGACAGATGGGATGGGACGGTCAAGAAAACACGCCGGGGACCCACTTTGACTTTTTTGGTCATAGCCCTGGCAACAAAAGGACGTGCCCGCCAGGACTATGCCCGAGGGCTACTGTCGCAACAGTGGAACACGGGGTTCCCATGATGCGGTCAAAGTAGGTCCACCACCAGTGGGCCCACCAAGAAGGCGAACAAGGCAAGGGTTCAAGACCGGCAGATGGGCCCCCCATCTGCCCCACGACAACCTGGCAAGGACGATATCGACAACCACGACTAAGGGTCGGGTGGCCTTCCGGGGTCATCCTCAACCCGGCAGACGACGCGGAGGTCCCGGGGACCCAGACGCCCGACAGGAGGCCAGGATCACCACTGGGATCCAGCCTCCGTACAAGCAAAGAGGATAAGCTTGCCAGCTCCTACTAGGAGCTCCTAGAAGATTTGGGCGCCAAGAAGATGGAGGCGCCGCGCGGGGACACAGTCGGTAAAGGTGTCAGCCTTTTTCTGCCCGCCCTGCAAAAGTTGGGCGACCGCACCTAACCCCCCTCTGAAGAATACTTGGACTAGAAGAGGCCACGTCGCTTCATAAGAAGAACCCGGAGGGGTTTTCCCGCCTAAAACCCCTCCGCCCCCAAAGGTGCCCTTGTGGGATCCCCTTAGTCTATAAAAGGAGGACCGAGGCACCTGAGGGAAGGGACGGAATTCCAGAGAGTGGGAGGCTAGGCTAGGTAGCGCACCAAACGAGAGTAGCATGAGCGAGAGGTGATCTCCTCCGGGAAAGGATCTGCTCGTCTTCAACCTCTAACCAACACCTCCCGGATTCTCACCCGCAACCACCTCTGTAAGCCACGCCATGATGAACCACTCAGTCCAGACATGCAGGAGTAGGGCTTTTAGCCTCCGGGCGGCCTGAACCTGGGTAAACTTCCTGTGTCTCTATGTTGCTTGCTAGTGCGTAGATCGGAGGTCTTGACGAGGTTCTCTTGGAAGTTGGCGTCTCCCAGCCTCCTTCGCGCCCCGTGCCGAACCTAAAAGGGGGTATCCTTTACTCCCGGTGTCCGTGATCCAAGAAACGACACTTAGTCGAATCAAAGTTCAATTCTTTGGGATTTTGGCTTTATGTTGATAGCTTAACATGCACTTTACGCCAGATTCCCGGAGTTTCCACCGCCCGTCCCACCCATGCGACGCTTTCCAGCAAGGCGGGTAAACAGGGCCACATCTCCTTTTCTTCGGCTTCTGCAGAAAGCTAGAAGAGGAAGAGCCAATCACTTACGATTGGCGCCAAGTCGGCCAAACACTTCTCTTTTTGCTTGCAGATTTGCCGGTTTTTTCCACGCCTAATCTTTTGAATATGCAGGCTGAAAAAAGGTGCACCTTTGAAGGTAAAGGTGTTGGCAGTGCGGAAGAAATCTTCTCCCGCTTGAAAGTGCATGGTTGCCCCCATGTGTGGTTTTGGTAATTAATGACAATATCTATGGACTAATGTTTGTATTGAGCTACTTGTAGGTGTGTCCATATGCAGTGCTTGATCTCCATTTGTTGGAATCAAGGCTAAGGGAAGAAGAGTATTTGTTGATCAAGGCTAAGTGCGAGTTGATCAACACTCAAGGCCGTGTGAAGATATGCCGTAGAGTGCCTCTCCCATATTGGCATATGGGGGAGCAATTTGCGAGTCTTCACCGTGCGAAGCGCAAGTGGATTATGCGCAAGGCAAAGGTATGATCTTGATAGGTTTTCTATTTTACCGGTCTCATGATGTTAGTTGAGAGACCGGATTTTAGGATAGATAACCGTACTATCAAGAGGGGATCTCGAGCGAGTATCTTGATCGTATTGTCGTAGAGAGCACAAACCTTTGCATCCTTGCAATCATCTTTATTGGTTCTTATTTGGCTCTTATTGTGGTGTGGTCTTGGTGCTTGTCGTGGTTGTCATGACAAGGCTAAGTTCACCAAAAACGGTTTTCATATGCGTCTTCTATTGCGTTTTCGGTATTGGAGATTTTGCCGGTTCATCCGTGCTGAAGGTTTCTCTCTTCCATTTCTTTTCAAAATCTCCATTGCTTGTTTGCTACATTTCCAAGGGTAGCATTTGTCGTCCTCTTTCCAACAAAATTGGTTTCACGTCATTTGGACTTCATTTGCAAAAGATATAGTATTTCTGATTTGCAAATGAGAGGTTTTACCTTTCCCCATTTGTTTTTATAATATATTGTTGGACCATGATGTTTCTCTGCATATTCTTGTAGTGCTCGTTGTGATGAGTCCAACGAGTCCAAGATTATCGAAAACCGAGTTCGTGGGTGAAAGTTACGGAGTTTCCCTCTCGGAGTATTTTCTAAATAGATATTTGAAAAGGAAAAAAAGGGGGCAGCCAGGCCGGCCTGGCCGGGCCCTGGCGGTGACGCGGCCAGCTCTCTCGGGCTGTCTCCCGACCCACCGCGCGCTGCCTGGCCAGCCCAGGCCAAGACCAGGTTGGCCGGCTCGGGCTGCTGCCCGGCCCGGCTGCGCGCCAGGCCGGCCCAGGCCGGGTGCTGGCCGGCTGCCCAGTGTGCTGCTTCGGTCCGTTCAATCGCCAGGATGTTTCCCTACCGGCCTGGCCGGCTGCTGGCCAGCCCCAGGCCGGCCTGGCTGGGCTGGCTCCTTTTGCCCCCAACGGCCACATTTTTCTGGCCCCTATATAAAGGGCTTCTTCCACTTTTTCCGGCCAAGCTCTTTTTCCTCTCTCTCCTCCATTTTTGCAAATCTTGAGAGCTTGATTCCTCCACTTCCCTCTAATGATTCTTGCCCATTTTTAGGGAAACAAGAGAGTAGATCTAGATCTACCATTCCACCAATCCATTCCTCCTCTAAGTGAGGGGAACCTAGTAGATCTAGATTTTTTTGGAGTTTTTAGTGTTTCTCCTCTTTGTTCTTCCTCTTAAATCCCTCCATACCATTAGTTGCTTTGGTTGGATTTTGGAGAGACGGATTTGACCACGTAGTGAGTTCTTGCCTTTTGCATTAGTTGCATTGGGTTGTGCTCTCCACGGATATTCGTGGGATTGAAGTTCGAGAAGCTTGTTACTCTTGGGTGCATTGTGTTCCCATGAGCTTGTGCCTCTTGGGTGCATTGTGTACCCTAGACGGCTTGATGGTGCTGCGAAGACTTTAAGTTGTGAAGCTTCGGGCAAGGTTTGGGAGCTCCCGATTGAGTTGTGGGTGTGTGCCCCAAGATTGTTGTAAAGGCTCCGGATTCCGCCTTGAAGGATTCCGATAGTGGAAGGTGAACCAAACCCTTGGGTGCGGTTCATCGGAGAATAGGGTGAGGCCTTTGTGGCATCTTGAGTAGGCCCCTTGTGGCGAGCTCACACCCCTCCAACGAGACGTACTTCCTTAACAAGGAGGAACTCGGGAATACATCCTCGTCCCCGCGTGCCTCGGTTATTTCTATACCCGAGCTCTTTACTTATGCAATTTACATTGTGATAGTCTTTGTGCTTGATGTCATATATATTGCTATCACCTTGTTGTTATATTGCTTAGCATAAGTTGTTGGTGCACATAGGTGAACCTAGTATATTAGGTTGTTGGCTTGTTAATTTAAACACCTAGTTTTATTCCGCAATTATCAAGCCTTAAACCGGAAAAGTTTTAATCGCCTATTCACCCCCCCTCTAGGCGACATCAAGGCATAGTTTGTTCTTTCACCACTGTTCCTTCCCCAACTTCTCTGGTAACTAAGCCGGTGACAGCGGAGGGACCATACGCTTACGCCATGCTAGGAGGTCCAAACCTTGGCAGGGCTGGAATAACATCTCCCGACGAGTGGACGGAGATGACGGGAAAGGTCACTCTGCCTTCCTCTACACCTAGGGCTGAAGCTACCACTAATGATGCCCCAACTTTCCCTCCGATAAAAGAGGAGGCTTTTGATGAAGAGGGCCACATTAAGCCGGATTTCATGAACCGGTTTATGCAAGCTCCCCGCCTATCCCGGAAGAAGGGGACCACTCTTCGGGATGACGAGCCGGGTGAAACTCCGGCCTATGACATGTATGATGTCATAGACATCCTTGAAGATCGGCAGAACTACTTCGCCGAAAGTTTTGAAGCTGGCATCTCCATTCTTCGCGAGCACTACCAGGTAATTGTCTTATCCCAGTAGACCTCGAGCACTATGCCGGGTTTCATTCTCTGGCAAGTCGACATAGTGGTCCAAGTCATAGTGCTGGTAGACTTAATCATCCTAGCCCCCGAGCAATAAGGCGTCATCTTACAGCCGGGTTAGAGCTTTTTGCAATAGGATCACTCTAGCCCCTGAGGGTTTGAATTGTTCTTTTATAGCCGAATCAATCTTCAATTTAGCTTATAGCTTTAGCGCCTCCCTATGTAGATTCATCGCCGCATTGGTGCTAAAACCATCAATTTTTTGGGTGTGCGAAATCAGGATATACGCCGGCTGAAGACCGAGCTGGCAAACAAAGACGCCATGATCTCCAGCTTCGAGGTTGATCGCGTCACGTACCAGGGTACAACTTTTACAAAATGCTTTCAAGGATTTTTGCATCCGGCTTTTTTATACTGCTGACATTTTGTCTATGTCACAGATGCCATCAACAAATCCAAAGAGTTTGCCGACAATGTGGGCAACATCGACCGGTTCCGCAGCGAGAACATTGAGCTGAACAAGCTGAATCAGTCAATGTCGCAAGAGCTTAAGTAAGCTAAGGAGAGCCTGGCAAAAGCCGAGCAGGCCTTGGAGATGGAGAAGCAGAACAAAATCAATGCTCTCCGTGAAGTCCAAGACCGACTTGATAAGCGGCTTGATGAGTCGGTGGCAATTGACTCCCAGCTTCTGAGTAAGTCTTATTCGAAAGACCCTGTACTCATTATTTTTTGTCAAAATCAATGAAATTGCGTTAACTTTATTTTTCGCTTTGCCAGCTCCAGCGGGTTATGGCCATGACCTGACAGCGGATAACCAGCTTGACCAAATTTTGGAGGTGGGAGAGCTTCTTCCAAGGATCCTGTCTTCTGGCAGGGCCTTTATCGAGAAGTACTTCTCCAGCAACCCCGAGCCCTTAGCTGACCTTGCAAGCCTGCCAGCTGAGCTGGATGAAGCAACGTTGACTTTTGATGAACGGCTTCGATCTAGCATCCGGGGAGGTGCGAAGACGGCTCTGGGCCTAATGATGGCGCATAACCCGGAGGCAGAGGCTTGGCGCGTTGCGGCCGGCTTTCCTCTTGAGAAAGAAGATGGCACTCCTCTGGAGGAGAAGGACCGGAAGGAGATTCTCCACTCCGTCTCTGGGTATGCTAGCAAGGTTGCGAAGATGGTCTCCCTCACCACCGTCTTCAAGGAAGTGTCGTGTCCGCCAACTCCCGTCCAGTCTGATGACGAAGGCGAAGAGGCGGGTAAGACTGCTTGAGCCGAATTTGCTCTTTGAGCCGGCTTTTCCTGAAAGATCTAATATATGATGTTAGGCCATCCAAACAATATTATTTGTGTTTGTAAAATAGCTAAGTCGTTTTGCTGTATTAAGTCAGCTTTTTAGATGCATTTTTACAATTTTTATGCCATCAGTTTTCTGGCTTTGACACCTTAGCCTTTAAGCGCCGGCAAACCTATTGCCGAACGACTTGCTGAGCAACAGGCGCCGCCTTTCGGTGCTGAAATGCTTTGAAGTAACCCGGCGCAAGAAGCTATCAGAGGAACACCTTTAGGCAAAAACGTTGTTTTTCATCGCCTTAAGGCGGATTAAACAGGAAAGAAATGTTTTACCAACGAGCAACATAGGCAATTTCGGGTAAACACTATATATCCATAAGATCATTGGGAAATAAAGATGGTACAAATTCTCGAATTGCATATGAGAGGAACCAATTTTTATTTCATGATCACATTGACATGGTTACAATAGAATTTGCTAAGTGTAAAAGGGACGTAGCTGAGCGATATTCCAGGGACGTTTCATCTCATCTAAGTCATCATGTACATGTTGTTTCCTCTAGTGACCTTTCTTCCTAGGATCTTTCTTTGAGTCCCTTAAGTCGAGGAGATAGTATGACCCGTTTTTCAGTGCTTTGCTGATAACGACAGGTCCCTCCCATGGGGGAGATAACTTGAGCTGCCGGCTTTGTGCAAGTCGAAGGACTAAGTCACCTTCTCGAAAAGATCGATTCCGCACTCTACGACTTTGATAGCGACATAGATCTTGCTGATAGATTGCGGATCATTGGAGAGCAAGCTCTCTTTCTTCTTCGAGGATATCTAAGCCGTCTTGATGTGCTTCTCATGCGTCTTCTTCGACATAGGCTGCGACTCGAGGTGAATCGTAGATCATGTCGGTTGGCAATACTGCCTCTGCTTTGTAGACGAGGAAGAACGGGGTGAAGCCGGTTGATCTGTTGGTGGTGGTACGGATACTCCACAAGACGGTCGGCAATTCTTCAACCCAAGCGCCAGCTGCTCGATGCAAAGGAGTTTCAAGCCTCGGCTTAGTACCTTGCAGAATAATGCCGTTAGTGCACTCTACCTGTCCATTGGATTACGGATCGATGCGCCACCGATGCCACATCAAGCCGGATTTTCGACCGACTGCAATACTTTGACAGTTCACCTACGGCAAAATTTGTGCCATTGTCTGTGATAATACTGTGTGGTATGCCAAACCGGTTGTTATCTCGACGATGAACTTGGTTGTTGTAGCTCCATCAAGTTTTTTGATGAGTTTTGCTTCCACCCACTTTGTTAATTTGTCGACCTCCACCAGCAGATGAATTAAGCCTCCTCTTGCTGTCTTGAAAGGTCCCACCATGTCGAGCCCCCAGACCGCAAACAGCCAGGTTAAAGGGATCGTCCAGAGCTCCTGTGCCGACAAATGAGCCTGCTTGGCATAGTGTTGACAACCTTCACAAGTCTTGACGATATTGGCAGCATCTTCCTTAGGCATCAGCCAGAAAAAGCCGTGTCGAAACGCCTTGGCGACTAGCGCTTTTGCCGCCACATGATGTCCACACTCGCGAGAGTGGATTTCCTGGAGGATTTGTCGACCTTCCTCTGGGGAGACGCATCATTGAAAGATGCCGGATGTGCTTCGCTTGTAAAGTTGTCCGTCAATGATCGTGTACGCCTTTGCTCGTCGCTCGATTTGACGGCTCAAAACTTCATCGTTTTTTGGCAACTCCTTGTTCATCAAGAAATTGATGTATGGCGTAGTCCAATCTGGGGTTACCAAGCAGACATGGACTGATTCCGCTAATGAGGGGCAGTCTTCGTCGCCGCCTTTAATGGACGGCTTATGCAAATGATGGAGAAACACATTAGGAGGCAGCTCCTCCTGTTTTGAGCCCATCCTGGCCAACGCGTCGGCATCGTCATTGTCGTCTCGAGAAATATGTCGGACCTCTAGGCCAGCAAAGCATATACCGAATTCATCGACTGTTCGTTTGTATTCCGCCATTGTAGGGGTCTTCGTGTCCCAGGTTCCATCGAGTTGCTGGACCACGAGATCCGAGTCGCCATAACAGATAATGCCACTACAAGAAATATGCTCACTAGTGACCTTTTCATAACGACCATTGATTTTTTGGTCATAGATCTATGACCATTCCAAACTAGATGGTCGTAAGACATTTGGGAGCATCCAAACCTTGAAAAATTATGACCAATTTTGTCAAAAAGGTCATAGTTTCCTAACACGAAATGGTCATAGATGGATAGCACCAGCTCAAGACCTTATTTCTAGCCGGTTACGACCAATTTAAATGGTCATGACATGTAATAACAATATATTTTTGTTTATGAAGCGATGACTGGACGGACACCTAAGCAATTCGCCAACGTGTCATGTGACGTGTCCATTTGCATGGGGCCTACAAGTGAATTTGATATTCCATTATGGTGTCACTAACGGTGGGGCCTACATATCATTCTGATATTCTACTAGGGTGTCACTGACGTGCCGGACATACCTGCCATGGGGATTTCCTATATGGCAGGCGGGACACACCACTGATCTGACATGTGCGGCCCCCCGACGTGGGTCCCATGGTGGCAAGACCCCACCACTTAGCCCACCGAACTGTCAAGATTTAATCCTACAAAATGGTGGTTGCGGGAGGGATCGAACCCGAGACCTGGAGTTCTACCCCGCACTTCCGAACAGAACATGACCAACACACTAGAGCTTCGTTCGTGTTATTTATGTTGGGAATATGCCCTAGAGGCAATAATAAAATGGTTTATTAAGCATATTCACGTTTATGATAATAGTTTATTATCCATGCTATAATTGTATTAAATGGAAACATAATACATGTGTGGAATATAAACACCCGGAGTCCCTAGTAAGCCTCTACAGGACTAGTTCGTTGATCGAGAGATAGTTAGAGTTTCCTAACTATGGACTTGTTATAGTCACTTGATAACGGAGTCATATCATTAGGAGTAATGGTGTGATGGACATGACCCAAATAAAGAGTTGCAATTAATCGTGTCACAAAAGTTTTGTTGTCAACACTTTTAATATGCCAAATATAGTTTCCTTAGACCATGAGATTATATCACTCCCGTTCACCGGAGGAATACTTTGTGGACATCAAATGTCACTTCGTAACTGGGTGATTATAAAGGTGGCTTTCAGGTATCTCTGATGGTGGGTTGTTGGGTGATATGAATCGAGAGTGGAATTTGTCCCTCCATGTGACGGAGAAGATATCTCCAGGCCTTCTCGGTAATATAGCATCAAAAGTCTGCAGACATGTGATTAGGTTGTAATCACCGGGATCCTATATTATGGACGAGTAAAGAGAACTTGCCGGTAACGAGATTAAACTAGACATGGGGATGTCAACGATTATATCTCGGGCAAGTAAAATATCGTGAGACAAAGGGAATCATATATGAGATTAATTGAATCTCCGGCATCGTGGTTCAATCGAGAAAAGGTTTTCGTTGAGTGTATAGGAATTAATATGGGCATCCCGGTCCCGCTATTAATTATTGATATGATCATGTCTATGCATTCTCGAACCCGTAGGGTCACACACTTAACGTTCCGATGAAATTAGGTTTTGCGATGAATTAAATGATGAAGTGAACGAATGGTGATTCGGAGTCTCGGATGGGATCCCAGACATCACGAGAGGTTCCGGAGGAGTCCGGAGAATAATATTCATATATGGAAAGTTGTTTCCGGAGGTTTCGGAAAAGTTCTGGAAATTATTTATAACATACCGGAAGGTTCCGGAATGTTCTAGAAGGGTCTAGAAGTGGGACCGCATATTTTGTATGGGTCCCACATGGTGCAAAGGGGTGCAGCCACCACCTAGGTGGGGCGCACCACCTAAGACCCACATGGGCTGGTGCGGCATAGGGAAAAGGAGGGGAGTCCCACTCCTAGTTGGACTAGGAGTTGGGCCCTCCACCCCTTTAGGAAAGGGGGCCCAAGGAGGAGTCCTAGATGGACTCCAACTTGGGGGGCAAGCAAAGGGGGGGCCGGCTAGCCCCCTGCCCTAACCCTAGCCGGCCTCCTATATAAGGAGGGGAAGGGGGGCGCAATATACCCAAGGGCTGCCCCAAGCCGCACCCCCCGCTCCCACCTAAACCCTAGCCGCACCCCTCCTCTCCTGGAGGGCTGCCGCCGCCTCTTCTCCCAGAGGGCTGCCGCCGCCTCTTCTCCACCAAAGGCTGCCGCACCCCCTAGCCCTAGGGGCTGCGCCACCATCTCCTCTCCCTCTCCTCTTGCTTGGCTTGGCGAAGCCCTGCTCGCGGAGATCGTCATCATCACCGGCACTACCGTCGTGCTGCGGAGATCATCAAGGCCACGTCCTCTCGCTTGCGGGATCAAGGAGTCGACGTCTTCATCGAGCCGTACGTGTGGACACCGCGGAGGTGCTGCCCGTTGCTGCACTTCACCGGATTGGATCTCGAGGATAATACATCTCCTCGCGACTAGACGAGTCTAGTTGCGGGGATCGACTAGCCAACCCCTGCACCGACGAAACGCGTTTGTTGATCTTCAAGGGTAAGAGATTGGATCTCACCTTCGCTATCTTCATCTCGTAGATCTAGATCCTTGGGGTTTATTCCGCTTGCCGCGTAGAAATTTTTTTGTTTTCCATGCTGCGACCCCTACAGTGGAAGAAAACACTTGCTTGGAACAACACCTAAGTAAGATGCACCGGTTGTATTATACTATGGTGGATGTTTGGAACCATGAAATAACTGACGAGATGGCAATAGATGGGGTGCTGCGCTCGCTTCCCCCCAGCTATAAGGATTATGTCAGGAACTATATCATGGGAAGGGATTCGATCACTTTCTGTGAGTTTATTTCCCAGCTGCGTCAAGTTAAAGTGGAACCCATAGCAGGAGAAGTAGTCAACACAGAAGGTATATTTTGATATACTAGTTATAAATGTTTAAATGTCCCATTTACACTTGTGGTGAGCTAAGTATTTGATACTTGTGCTGTTTTATGAAAACAGGGCCAGCCGTTTGAGAAGTGCATGGAGGGACTGAGTGGATTTCGCGGGAAGATGGCAATCAAGGAGTTGATGCTGGCGTCATTTCACTTCTACATTTATCGTTTTAAATTAGAGGATTTGAATGAGTTTTGTAATCGAATTAAGTGTGATCTTAAATTAGTGTGTCTCGGTTTGTGAGACGGTCATTCATGTTAAAGACAAGTGGTTGTTCTGTTTTCATGAGTAATCCTTTTTGGAGATCACGTTTCGATTATGAGATTATTGTCCTTTGCTAGATTTAAACGATAATTAGTTAAACACTTATAAAAATAAAGACATGCTAAAATATCCAATACTTAATGATGAGATTTGTTTTAATTGTACTGTTAGTGCTGAAGGGCATCTTGATGCGCATCACTAAGTAGTGTGGTTAAAAATGCCATTTTCTGAAAATGCCATGAGTTGCTGAAAATAAACACAAGTGTTGGTTGTATTTTTTCAGTGAATCAAAGACATCATTGTTTTATCATGGATGAGTAAATAGGAGTATTTATTCATGTCATGATGAGACTTTGGAAGTAGAGGATATTAAGTTAACAAGATAATTGAGTCTTTTCGATTTGATCAAAAGAGACAAAATATTTGAGTTATTGTTTAGTATGGAGACTTGTGACAAGTGTTATCACAAATTACAATATTTAGAGATTATTCAAAAGGTGTTTTGATAAACCTAAAGTATTGTAGTCACGTTATATTTGATATTATGTGGTCATAAAGAAGGGTTTTTGGTTTTAAGGTTTTATTTGTATCATTTAGATTTATTTTGATAACACTCTGTTTAAATAAAGGATCTATTTAATGATTTGCATTTCGCATATGAGTTATGTGAAATAGTGGTTTCAATAATTATGAGATAATTAAAAACCAAAGCAAATGAAGTTTTGTAGAATATTCATATGAGATTATGAATAGAGATTCCACAATGTGAGACTAAAAGGGACAAACCAATGTGTTTGGTTATGTTGTGTATTTTAGTGGTTTTATCGTGAAATGGTTTCATGGATAAAAGAATTGTTGGAATGAATTTAGAAGGCTTAAACCTTGCATGTTTATGTATCAAGTGGCACATATGTAAAGTGCTATGTTGGTTAAGGCTTGACACATAAAGGTTTTAATGATGGTGATCATTGAATTTTGGTTTAGCTTGTCTAAAGAGATGTAGGTTTCAAGAATATGAATTTTGTCAAAAGTTGCAAAATAATATTCATGATTTACTTGTCATGTTTGGGAAACAAGACATACTTACATAACTACAAAAGAAGAAATAGAAACTTTAAATACGAAAGTGACTAAGAGTCATTCTACTTTAAGTTTAAATCATAAAGTAATCGTTACTTGATTTTGTGAAAAGAATGTTTCACATATTTATTTTGCAAAAGAGTTTGCGTGGAATAAATAAAACTTAGAGCTGGCAAGGTGCTGGTGTTTCGTATATGAGTTCTCGAATCTTAAGAGTTAAGAGTTTTGGAGGAGTCCAAAGTGTCGAGAAAGTGCAAAAGAAACTGAGTGAGATCTAATTAAGATATGTGGTGACATATATTAAGTTAGAGCAGAAATTAATTTCCATAATCAAAATATGTGGTGACATATGTTTGAGTGGGAACTAGTTAATCATGGTCAAATATAAAGATAACATATTTCTGAGTGGGAGCCAAAGTGGCTTCACAATTTAATATGTGTATGGTGTATATTTGAGTGGGAGTTTACAACATCGTGTTTGAATGAAATGGAGATTTCGTAAATGTTGTAAACGTTGTCATGGACCAATGCATAACTTATGAAGTTAGTTTGAACGTCAAATATTCATGTAGATGAATGTATCTATGGAGGATAGATAAGTTTGATAAACAATAAAGTTAGATGTTTAACCTAAATATTTTTGAAGGAGTTCAAAATGAAACAAGAGAAGAATGGTTCATCTCATTGTGATATATAGGTGAAACATTGAGTTAGAGAACTCAGTACAAAAATTGATGGTTGAAGGATATGTTGGAATTCAATATGAATTGTTCATAGGTCTCAACATATAGGAACCACATGTTTGTATATGATGATATGTGACCCAAGTTCTGAGTTGTAAGAACATGATGAATGAGGAGTCATTTTTTCATGAAATTAAGATAAATTTGGAAAATGGTGGACTTGGTTGAAGTCATAAAGCCAGACTAAATTGGAGATCTTTTAGAGTCAAAGCAGCGCAGCGAAAGCATGATCGGAAATATCGAAGTGCAAAGTTACAATGTCGATTTGTTAAGTCTACAACATATAGGAGTATATGATTAATTCAAGGATTGAAATAAGATATAATATTTTGGTTTGAGAAAGTTGTTTCAAGATTGAGTGAGTTCCAGATGCATATGTTGTGGGAAAGTCCATTTGACTGATCATACATATAGGCATAAAAGGATATGAATATCTCAATCTATAACCAAACATATTATATACATTATATGATAATGAGTTTTATCATGGGATGATGAGGAGTTTATCATGAGATGATAAAGTAATGTCAAATTAGGTGACAGTTACAAATTTTTGCAAAGGACATAAAGAGCTGTAAAGTACAGAGTATGGACAGAACCTCTTCCACAAGCAAACATGATCAGCACTGAGACTTCATGAGTGAGACTCCATGGGTGTTGGATCGCGGAAATGTAAACTAGATTATTGACTCTAGTGCAAGTGGGAGACTGTTGGGAATATGCCCTAGAGGCAATAATAAAATGGTTTATTAAGCATATTCACGTTTATGATAATAGTTTATTATCCATGATATAATTGTATTAAATGGAAACATAATACATGTGTGGAATATAAACACCCGGAGTCCCTAGTAAGCCTCTACAGGACTAGTTCGTTGATCGAGAGATAGTTAGAGTTTCCTAACTATGGACTTGTTATAGTCACTTGATAACGGAGTCATATCATTAGGAGTAATGGTGTGATGGACATGACCCAAATAAAGAGTTGCAATTAATCGTGTCACAAAAGTTTTGTTGTCAACACTTTTAATATGCCAAATATAGTTTCCTTAGACCATGAGATTATATCACTCCCATTCACCGGAGGAATACTTTGTGGACATCAAACGTCACTTCGTAACTGGGTGATTATAAAGGTGGCTTTCAGGTATCTCTGATGGTGGGTTGTTGGGTGATATGAATCGAGAGTGGAATTTGTCCCTCCATGTGACGGAGAAGATATCTCCAGGCCTTCTCGGTAATATAGCATCAAAAGTCTGCAGACATGTGATTAGGTTGTAATCACCGGGATCCTATATTATGGACGAGTAAAGAGAACTTGCCGGTAACGAGATTAAACTAGACATGGGGATGTCAACGATTATATCTCGGGCAAGTAAAATATCGTGAGACAAAGGGAATCATATATGAGATTAATTGAATCTCCAGCATCGTGGTTCAATCGAGAAAAGGTTTTCGTTGAGTGTATAGGAATTAATATGGGCATCCCGGTCCCGCTATTAATTATTGATATGATCATGTCTATGCATTCTCGAACCCGTAGGGTCACACACTTAACGTTCCGATGAAATTAGGTTTTGCGATGAATTAAATGATGAAGTGAACGAATGGTGATTCGGAGTCTCAGATGGGATCCCAGACATCACGAGAGGTTCCGGAGGAGTCCGGAGAATAAGATTCATATATGGAAAGTTGTTTCCGGAGGTTTCGGAAAAGTTCTGGAAATTATTTATAACATACCGGAAGGTTTCGGAATGTTCTAGAAGGGTCTAGAAGTGGGACCGCATATTTTGTATGGGGCCCACATGGTGCAAAGGGGTGCAGCCACCACCTAGGTGGGGCGCACCACCTAAGACCCACATGGGCTGGTGCGGCATAGGGAAAAGGAGGGGAGTCCCACTCCTAGTTGGACTAGGAGTTGGCCCCTCCACCCCTTTAGGAAAGGGGGCCCAAGGAGGAGTCCTAGATGGACTCCAACTTGGGGGCAAGCAAAGGGGGGGCCGGCCGGCCCCCTGCCCTAACCCTAGCCGGCCTCCTATATAAGGAGGGGAAGGGGGGGCGCAATATACCCAAGGGCTGCCCCAAGCCGCACCCCCTCTCCCACCTAAACCCTAGCCGCACCCCTCCTCTCCCGGAGGGCTGCCGCCGCCTCTTCTCCTGGAGGGCTGCCGCCGCCTCTTCTCCACCAAAGGCTGCCGCACCCCCTAGCCCTAGGGGCTGCGCCACCATCTCCTCTCCCTCTCCTCTTGCTTGGCTTGGCGAAGCCCTGCTCGCGGAGATCGTCATCATCACCGGCACTACCGTCGTGCTGCTGAGATCATCAAGGCCACGTCCTCTCGCTTGCGGGATCAAGGAGTCGACGTCTTCATCGAGCCGTACGTGTGGACACCGCGGAGGTGCTGCCTGTTGCTGCACTTCACCGGATGGGATCTCGAGGATAATACATCTCCTCGCGACTAGACGAGTCTAGTTGCGGGGATCGACTAGCCAACCCCTACACCGACAAAACGCGTTTGTTGATCTTCAAGGGTAAGAGATTGGATCTCACCTTCGCTATCTTCATCTCGTAGATCTAGATCCTTGGGGTTTATTCCGCTTGCCGCGTAGAAATTTTTTTGTTTTCGATGCTGCGACCCCTACAATTTAAACCCGCACCAGCTATTTAACCAACCAACTCCATTCCTGCAGTTTTGAAATTCGACTGGGCTTGGGCCTTGCTGGGTCGAGGCCAGTTTTTTTTTTTTTTGCTTTTTCTCTATGCCGGGTGGACTCTCTGAGTGGGTCAGCCGGCCTTCAGCTACGCTGCTGGGTTTTTTGTTCATAATTTATGGTCTAATATTTTTAAATATTGGCGTGGCTCGAATTTGCAACATATTTTTGGTAGGTGCTTCACAAAACAACCCATTTTTGCACTCAAAAAATGAAAAATGACTTTTTTGTGTAACGAATATGAAAACTTTCTTCGGCAACATTGTTAGCTGTTACAAGATGCACCCATGTGCACAATATGAGATCATTTTAAAAAACTATGCCATGAATCTAGCCATAACATTCGTTATTTGGCCGGAAAATGAAAAAACTATTTTTTGCGTAAAAAAAATGAAAAACTTTGTTTGGCAACATTATTCTTCATTCCAACATGTAGTTCAAATTTGGGAACGGCCCGCCACGCCAAACATTTCACAGCCAACAATTTTGGAGATTTGGATCCAAAATTTGGAGATTCAAGTGCGACATAGCTGGCCAATGAGACGTGAGGAACTGCCTCCACGCGGATCACCCCGCTGGACGCAATCTAAGCCATCGATAACCCACCCATCCAACGGTGGAGCTCCTCCCGAGAAACCCTATCACCGCAGAGGACCCTCCTAAGAAACCCTAACCCCTCTCTCTCCCTTCCATTCCTCTCCCTCGCCCCTCCCTTGATTCAGATCGTGTCCGCCGCCGCGCCCCCTTCTCCCTGTCCCCGTCCCTTCATGCTGACAGCCGCCTCACCCCATCCCCTCATGCGCTGCCGCCTCCCAGCCCGTGCCAGATCCACCCCATACCATCATGTGCCGCCGCCTCCCTCCAATCCTCTCTTCCTCCAATCGATCCCCCCCCTCCCGAGGCCGCTGTCAGCAGGGAGGAGGAGGTCGTCGCCTCCCTCTCCCTCCCAAGGCGGCGCGGCCGGAAGCTGAGGACGAGCCGCGGCCGGTGCTCCCTCCTGACGTCTCGTTGACCGTAGATCTGGCCTCCTGGGATCCTCAGCTCGACCGAAGTTACCGCCCTTGTCTGCTTCCTCGCCGTTCTCTTTCTCTCAATATATTCGCACCTCTCCCAGATTCATACTAGTATACCATCCATGTAGCCATAGATGTGGAAGCCATGGAAGCCGAGCGCGAGCATCTCGCCGCTGCCGTCGGCTCCGCCGCCAACGCCAGGACACCCATGGAGCTGGCTTGACCGCGGCGCGAGCGTGGCCTGCCTAGGTTTTGGGGTGTCGCCGCTACACGCAGGCCACAAGGAAGGCCACGGCACCGACGCGAGCCTCGTAGGTTGTCGTCGACCTCGCGCTGCAGTTCAAGGTCGTCGTCTTAGCGAGGGCGCCTCACAGCAGGCAGGCCGTGTACGCTCTAGATCTGAAGACCGGGGTGCTGCTTCCGGTGTGTTACACGTCCCCGGGCTGCGACCCTCGCTGGTGCTCGAAGGCCATGCCTGCCCAAGCTGCTTCCACCGCTGCAACAATGAGTTCCTTTTGCCGCCTCCCATATTTCTTGTTCTGGTAATACTACGTTTCTATTGAATTCGCAATGCAACACTCTGCTAGTGCCAGATCCAGAACCTGATCTATGTGTTCATGTAGACCCTAGTTGCATTAGGAGTGAGGACCTTACCTTAGCTTTTGTTGTTGTTATTTTCTCTGCGCAGCCCTAGTTGATGTTAATCACCCAGTTTCCCTGTTAATTGTTGTAACAAACATTATCATTTGCCAGTTTGCTCTATCTGTTAAATACTATAACCAGAAAGTTTTCGTTGCCAATTAGCTTACTGTGTTCATCCTTGTAATCCCCATAGCACTAACAAAGGACCTTACATATCCCCTCTATACTAATTTTTGTACCAAACTGTCAACATTATTATTTCTGTCCCGAACAAGTCGCAGCACTATGTTCTCTTTTTTGTTCATTTAGCTCTGTCAAATATAATCACTTGCTTTATTCTGAGAAAAAATTATGTATGGATGTACTGTTTTGCAGGTTATAGGGTTTTAGAGATTGTGTTGTTGACAGTGCACCGGGAAGAGGAGGTGATGTTTTTGCTCTATCCACCGAGGATGAGGAAGTATTTGGTCTGTCCCCCATTCAAGTCTTTGGTCTGTCAGTCTTTTCCTTTGCTCTGTGATGGTGACCTCCCTCGCTACATTTTTTGGGAACACTATTGTTTGAATTACTTAGTGTAAGTTATTATTGTGTCTACTGTTCTTGGCTGGTGCCTACTCTAAGCTACAATATTTGGTAATTTTTTTATGGAATGTTGGCCATGTTACGGAAAAAATGTGATAACTACTGGTGCTTAATCTTGTTCTGTATTAGGTTCTATAGTTTTATTACTTAACTACTATAGTTTTTACCATAATGACAGTAGCAGTGCCAGATCATTTTGTCATGCTGATCTGAAATGCCACGTAGGCGATAATGCTTTTGGTCGGAGGTGATGCTGCTGCATATTGCGGAGCTGCTGCTTAGGCCCCAATGGGCAACATTTCATCAGCTAGAACCCCACCACAGCGCCTCAAGGTTCTGTGCCTCATTCCCCCTCTTTCTAAATTACTGAAACGAAAATGCCCTTTAGTTATTTATCGAAGATTAAAATGGAACTGTGAGGCATGTTTCTAATTTGGTTGTGGTAGAGTAATACATCTACTGTTATATGATTATCTGGTGAGGGCCCAGCCAAAATTTATGTCATCTATTGTTATATGATCATCACTATTGTCGCCTAGGAGCAACGTCGTTGATGCTTACTAACACCCATCTTTATTATCGCAGACCTGTAGGAGAATTCTATACTTGTGTGCCAGAGCACATCAACCCCGGCGAAGTTATCAGGTCACCAGATCACCGGTGTCAAGATCACAATGTTATTTTGAGATGATATTTTCTGTTTTTATTCTGTGTTGTATAGGGGAAGTGTAACAGTTTTTCTTTTGCCGTTGATCCGGCCATTGCTTTCATTCCTCTAGACGCTCAACTACTATGATGGAACTTATTACCAAATTGGTGGCTGACATGTAAAGCAAGAGAGGTTCCTTCTCCTTTGGAGCCACCAGGATTGGAGCATGTGTCAATGTATACTTCAGTTGTGCCAAGGCTGCCTCCGCCTCCTCTGTCCAAAAAAAATTATCTGACTTTTTGAGTAGCTTGTATAGAGACAGCGCTTTGTCACCAAGCCGGCTGATGAATCGGCTAACAGCTGTGGCGGAACCCGTAAGCCGCTGTATGTCTTTGAGACAAGTCGACCTCTCGATGTTCTAAATCGCCTTTATTTTTCCGGGTTAACTTCAATTCTCCTTTGGGAAACAATGAAGCCCAGAAGCTTGCCTGGGGGAACTCTAAAGACGCATTTTGCCGGATTAAGCTTCATCTGGTACTCCCTTAGATTTGCAAAGGTTTCCGACATATCGGCGATGAGATCGATCGCCTCTCTTCTTCGACATGACTGCAATGTCATCGACATAGACGTGAACATTGCGGCCAATTTGCTTGTCTAAACAACGCTGCATACACCTTTGGTAAGTAGCACCGGCATTTTTCAAGTCGAAAGGCATTATGACATAGCAGTAGTTGCCATATGGCGTGGTGAAGGACGTCTTGATTTGATCTGATTCCTTCATTTTTATCTGATGGTAACCTAAATAAGCATCCAGAAAACACAGTAACTCGGAGCCGGCAGTTGAATCAATGACCTGATCGATACGCGGTAAAGCGAACGGATCCTTAGGATAGGCTTTATTTAAGCCGGTGAAATCAATGCACATACGTAGCTCGGAGGTGTTTTTCTTTGGGACGAGGACGGGATTTGCCAACCAATCAGTGTGAACGACTTCTCGGATGAACTTGGCAGCAGTGAGCCTTAGAATCTCCTTTCCTACCACCTTGCGCTTCTCTGTTTTGAGCTGCCGGAGGCCTTGTTTAACCGGCTTAGCATCTTTGCTGACCTTCAGGGAGTGCTCGGCAAGTTTCCTCTAGACACCTGGCATGTCGGAAGGCGACCAAGCGAAGATTCCCAATTCTCACAGAGAAACTTGACGAGCTCGCTTTTCTATTTTTCATCGAAGCCGGCACCAATGGTGGCCTCCTTTGATGGGTCGTCTTTTGTGAGCTTGACTTTCTTGGTGTCTTTATTTTTCTTGAAACTCGAGTCGACTTTAGAGGACGGCTTTTCTGTTGCTGGCATCTCATTAGGACCCATTGTTTTCTTGAGGTCTTCCAGTTCTTCTCTAGAGACTTCTTCTTCAGCATGGATGGCATTAGCAGCTTCGCATTCCTTTGCCTTTTTGAAATTCCCCTCAATCGTGATGATCCCGTTGGGCCCCGGCATTTTAATCTTGCTGTAGATGTAGCACGGCCGAGCCATAAATTTGTCGAAAGCCGGACGTCCGAAGATTGCGTGGTATGCGCTTTTGAAAGGAACCACCTCAAAAGAGACGTCCTCTGTTCGGAAGTTATCTGTGCCACCAAAGTTAACCTTTAGGGTGATCCTTCCCATTGAAGAAGCTTGGCTTCCCGGCACAATCCCATGGAACTTCACATTGCTGTGGCTGAGTTGTGACTCGGAGAGGCGCATCCTTCTCAATGTCGCAATGTAGAGTATATTGATGCTACTTCCTCCATCCATGAGCACCTTTGTCAACTTGTATCTGTCGACTATAGGGCTAACAACAAGGGCGTAAGTGCGCGTGGCTGGGACTCTATCCGGGTGATCGCCGTGGTCCCAGTTGATGGGAGTGTCAGAGCAATCCAAGAATTGCGGTACTGCAGGTACCGTGGTGTTAAGTTCTCGCCAAGCCGCCTTTTCCTTGCGAGAAGAGTCAGTCGCTAGGTTGACAATAAGACGTTCAGTGTGTTTGGGGAACTTGCTGGCTTTTCCTTCCTTGGAGGTCGCATCATCAGACTCTGAGGCAGCATCATCCATCTCTTTGTCGTCCTTCCGAGACTTGCGCTTGTTCCTTGACTTGCCGGCTTTGGGGTCCTTGGCGATGTCCCGATTAATGTGACATTGATGGATCATGTGGGAACTCGTCCCTTCCGGACTCAGATGATGCACACAAGGATTTATTTTTATGTCATCGTAGTTCTCCTTTGCCGGTCAAGGAGGTCGGTTGTTCGCCGACTTTTTGTCCTGCCACTTTTCGCTGCTTGGGCTGCCTTTTCCAAAGGTGGCGGCAACTTCATGTGAGGGGCCAGCTTGGTCTTCAACCTTTTTATCCCAGATTCGCGTCGCCGGGACTCGGCATCTTCCCTATTGTCATCATCAGCGGCGGCATATTTGTTTGCATAGGACAGTAAGCCGCCCAAAGTTTCTGACTCGCCCAAAGTCGTTCCCTTCCTCAAATACTGCTTGAAGGCATGAATTGCCTGTGTTTCTGAGATGCCCTCGTAGGCGTTTTTGATTTTGCTCCAACGTGAAACGACTTCTCGACTGGACTCGTTCTTTTGCTGTACACACCATTGTAAGTCGAATATCGACTTAGGGCGTTTCTATGTACCCTGGAAGTGCTGGATGAATACACGCTTCATGTCACTCCAATTATGACCTGTCCTTTCTGGCAGTCCTTCAATCCACATGCGCGCCGTCCTGGTTAACATGAGTACAGAAAGCGTACTGCGGAGTCGGCACTGCCTTCATAGATGTCGCAAGCACTCACATAATCTGAGAGCCACGTCTCAGTATTTGCTGTGCTGCTGTACTTCTCCACCATATTTGCAACATTAGACAAAGTTGGCAGTAGGACCTGTTCTCTGCTTGCTCTGCCAAAACACTTGGGACCGAGGTATTGGGCATCTCTGGCCGACTTCCTCTCCTCAATTAGGCTTCGCACATCATGAACTGCAGGCGGCTTGTCGTTTAGTGACTTACTTTGCCATGGATCATCTCCTTGACGACTTTGAGCTTGTCGTCGTGGAGGGGGTACATATTTGGAAGGTTTATCTCCCTCTTTGCATGGTGGCGGCGGTGGTGGTGGGAGATTGTCCTTGCTGCCTCCCCTTTGAGGCGGATTTTCTCCTTCCCGACGTCTCTCCTGACGAGGTGTGTCGCAACAGTGGAACATGGGGTTCCCCTGATGCAGTCAAAGTGGGTCCATCGCACATGGGCCCACCAAGGAGGCACTCAAGGCCAAGGCACAAGACTGGCAGATGCCCCCCCCATCTACCCCACGGCGTCCCGGCGCACGCGACATCGACAACCAAGGCAAAGGACCCGGGGACCCTCCGGGGCCCCCTCGACCCGGAAGTCCCGGGACCCCGACGCCCGGCAGGAGGCCAGGCTCACCCCGGGAACCAACCTCCAGTGCACAAAGAGGATAAGCTTGCCAGCCCTGGCTGGAAGCTCCTAGAAGACTTGGGCGCCAAGAAGATGGAGGCGCCAAAGGGGGGCAGAGGCGGAAAAGCTGTCAGCCTCTGTCCGCCCTCCCTAGAAAAGGTGGGAGACCTCACCTACCCCCTCTGAGAAGAATACTTCGACGAGAGGAGACCACATCGCCTCCTAAGGAGAACCCGAGGGGTTTTCCTGCCAAAACCCCTCCGACCCCAAGGGTGCACCTGTGGTATCGCCTTAGCCTATAAAAGGAGGACCAAGGCACCCAAGGGAAAGGAGGACAAGTTCAGCAGAGCACAAGTGAAGCAGAGCACAAGTCCAGAGGACAAGTTCGGGGAGGCTAGGTTAGGTAGTGCATGGTCCAAGGTTAGCTTAGGTGAGAGGTGATCTCCTCCGGGCCAGGATCTGCTCGTCTTCAACCTCTAGCCAACACCTCCCGGGTTCTCACCCGCGACCACCATTGTAATGCTACACCATGATACACCTCTCAATCCAGACATGCAGGATTAGGGTTGTTAGCCTCCGGGCGGCCCGAACCTGGGTAAACTCCTTGTGTCTCTGTGATGCTTGCTAGTACGTAGATCTCGAGCGTAGACGAAGCCCCCGGGCGGAAGATGTCACTCAGCCTCTTTCGCGCCCCATACCGAACCTAAAAAGGGGGTATCCTTTACTCCCGGTGTTCGTGATCCAAGACACAACATCTGGTGCGCCAGGTAGGGGGCGCAAGTGCTGATTTGTTCTTCATCGACTTCATGTTCTTCGTCGAGATCTTCCTCAAGTTCTTCTTCGGCTTTGAGATCTTCGAGGAGATCTGCATCAGATTCCCCAGATCTTTCGACCAGATCGATCTCAAGGTCATCGACAAGGTCTCCGTTGACCTCAAGGTCATCGACAAGGTCTCCGTCGACCTCAAGGTCATCGACAAGGTCTCCATCGACCTCAAATTCATCGACAAGGTCTCCGTCGACCTCAAGGTCATCAACAAGGTCTCTGTCGACCTCAAGGTCATTGACAAGGTCTCCATCGACCTCAAGGTCATCGACAAGGTCTCTGTCGACCTCAAGGTCATCGACAAGGTCTCCGTCGACCTCAAGGTCATCGACAAGGTCTCCGTCGACCTCAAAGTCATCGACAAGGTCTCCGTCGACCTAAAGATCATCGACAAGGTCTCCGTCGACCTCAAGTTCTCCAGTAGGAATGGCGCGGAAGAAGAAGGCCAAGTCTAGTGAGGAGTACCTGCGGTACCCGGGACTTGGCTTCGACCCCGAGGAAGCTCCAGCAACGCCTTCCGCGCAGGGTCTCACCAGCGGAATTCGGTTCGTGCCCCCGGAGGCTCGGGCCGATGCAGCTGCAGGTGGGGGTTTGCCCCCGGGAAGTAGTACAGGCATTGACGCCCCTCTTTCCCCGCGGACGCGCGTGGTGAAGGAAGAGTTCTGCTTGGAAACTTCCCCGTCGACTCTCCCCTTGGAGGGGGAGCGTCAGATTCAAGGTCAAGAAACTGAGGTCGCAAGGGACGAACCATACGTGCCGCAAGAAGTCCAGCTCCCGTTGGGCGAAGATGGACAACTGGGACCCTGGTGCTCATTCCATCAAACCGACAAGCACAATATCGATGACTGCCGCGAACTCAGAAAGCGTCCAAGGGACTAGGGATGTTACATCTGTGGAGAGCTTGGTCACCTCCACCGGAATTTCCCTTTGAATTCAAAATCGAAGAAAACCCCGAAGAAGAAGAAGAAGTCATCAAGAACTGTTGTAGACGCCTCCACCCGAACCGACAACTCGCCTTCACCACCAGCGACCCCCACGGGTCCACCAGTGACTACCTCTAACTGGGATCGAACCTATTTCAACAAAAGTCAGCCAGAATGGGATCTCCCGGGTCACATTGTGATAATACACCCGGGACCGAGCGGGCCGCCGCAAAAGCATCGAATTGCAAAATGGTTGGCCTCCGGGCGACAATGAAAAAGAGCCACGAAGGGTCTCCGGACCGGCACAGCAAGGGTGTCAGCAAGGCGGGCGTTCTTTCAAGCAGCACCAGGAATAAAAGGGGTCTCCAGACCGGCATCATAAGAATGTCAGCAAGTTGGACGTGCCCTCACGCGGCGTCGGGAACATGAAGGTCTCAGGACCGGGACTACGGGCCCCAACAATAAGGTCCTGCGCCAGTAAGGATGACTGGGCAGCGGCTATTTCAGCAGGAGTCCCTAGCCCTGTGGGTAACCGCAGGTGGGGCATGTCTTAAAAGCGGCATAGAAGACCTGCTCTGGCGGCAGCGCGATGAAGGAATTGCTGAAATAGTCCAAAGGAGGTCGACATTAAGCTAAGTATGAAACATGCTTGCACGGGCCTTTCCTTTGTTGCTTCTGTTTTATGCATGTTGGCTAAGACGAAAGCGGGCGTTGTTTTGAGGTGGCGCTTCCGCGACTAAGCTGTCTGTTTCCCTCGGGCAGTGGAATCGTGGGCTGAGGTCCGTGCGGTCAAAAAACGATGGGTTCTTGGGGGGGATGCGCCCTGTGTTGGTGGCTCAGATCCGTCTGATTGTCCACGGCTGGTTAGCTCTCACGCTCATTAACCCTTCCCGAGAGCGTTAAGCCCCCACGGGTGCAATAAAACGGATAAAACCTGGGAAAGGTTATTTACATTCAGAAGGGTACAAAATATGCAAAACAGAGTTCACGTTTCTTGGTGTTGCTCCGTCTGCTTTCAGGACCGGTTGTCGTCCTCGCAGGAGCAATACTCCATGATCTTGTCTACCTGGCGGGTCACCTCGGGGTTGGTCAGCATCTCGGGGGCGAGACCCTGCAGATCGTACAAGGAAGGAGGTGTCTGGTGATGTCGCTGAAGGTCTGCGACGAACTGGGTGGCCACCTGCCGGGCAGCAACCCTCCCTTCCTGGAGGGTGGCTCTGCTCACGCTGTCCCTGAGACCGTAGATGCGCGAGGCCACGAGCTCCAAGAATGATGGGTAACACCGAAGGGAATAGGAGCGCCCCGTCGGGAGGGCAGGCAGGCCCTTCACCTTCAGCACCGCCAGCCCTTCGATGATCTTCAAGACCCAAGAGTGCATCTGGAGCAGGATCTCGTCGTTTCCCTGCCGATGCCGACGGAAGTCACTCGCCTCCTTGGCGTGTGCTTCCTTGGCCTATGCCAGGTCCTTTTGTACCTCCTTGAGCTGATCGGACAACTTCTCATGGCGGTCCCAAGCGATCTGGGCCTGCGATTTGCTCGTCTCCGCAGTCGCCAAGCTTTCGGCGAGCTTGTGGGCCTCGTCTCGGCACACGATGGTGATACGTTTGGCGGCCTCATCCCGGAACTTCACCGCTTCCTCCAGGGTCCTGATCTTCTTCTCCAGTTCAAGTCGATGGGCGCACGAGTTCTTCTCGGACTCTTCGGTTGCGGCCAGGGCCGTTTTCTGCATGTCGATGGTGGCCAACAGGGCCGCTATTCTCGACGCTTGGCCATCTCGCTCGCTTCGAATCCTCCGGACGTCCACTCGAGCTTGTTCCCGGCGTTTCTTCTCGTGGGCAAGGTCCTCCTTTAGTCTAGAGATCTTTGATCCTTTGACCGGATGGCCTCGTCCTTTGCCCGGATGGTCTTCTCCGTCGCCGCCTCCACCTCCATGTGAGTCCACCCCTCCATGTTCAGCATCCCTTGCTCCAGGCGATCCTCGTCGAGGGCCGCTCTGGCCTGGTATGCCTCCTCCGCTTCGAGGAAGGCCTTCTTCTGGGCTTCGAACTCTTGGAGACGCTCCTGCAACCTCTTCTGCTGGTTGGACAGTCTTTGCTCCCGGACATTGAGCAGCTCTTCTTCCATCTCCACTCACTCCTCGCGGGCCCGCACGGCCTCCTCCCCGGAGGAGGGTGGTGGCTCCTGCTGTTTGAGCTCGGCCTTCGCGAAGGC